>CM052363.1:3117850-3717850 GCA_028551485.1 Casuarina cunninghamiana | reverse complement strand
GACAGAACAAAGGCTTCCTGATATTGTTATGTGTCAAAGGCTTGGTTGCAATGATCAGGGGACTTACAAGTTTGGATTCTATGAGTTCTTTAAGAAGTACTACTCTGATATCGCTGGACCAGGGTATGCAGCCAAGTACAAGACCTTGATCTATGTTGCTGCTTCTGCATCTGCTGTGGTCATTGCAGACTTTGCACTCTGCCCATTCGAGGCAGTGAAAGTCCGGGTTCAAACTCAGCTTCCTTTTACTAGAGGTGTTTCAGATGGGCTTCCTAAGTTTGTTAAGTCTGAGGGCACTCTCGGGTATGCATATCAATATAAATCAGTTCAAATAAAATATATCATTGCATGGGAAGATATATTTCTAACCAATTTTCAAATTTATCTAAGGTTGTACAAGGGACTAATTTCTCTTTTAGGATGTGAGATTCCATGTAAGTGGCGCTTAGGGAAAGCATTGGATTGGTAATATTCTGTTTCTATCAAACAAATTCATAGTAGAGATTTTGAGGACGAGTAAAAGAAGAAATTAACATATTCTCAACTATCAAACCACACTACACAATTAGAATAACAAAACAAATTTTTACATAAATCTCAAATAAGGTTTTGAAGGAGTTAATTGGCTTTGTTATTATTTCTAAACATTCATTATTTAAGTCTTCAACTCATATAGCCCATTTTCCATTGTGTAAGTTCATGTGAACTTCTGTTGTTACTCTGTTCCATTTGGCTTGAAGCATTAAAGTGCATCTCAACTTCATCTCTCTTAAACTTGTGTTAGTGGTTCCATCTGCATTAAGTGACTTAACTGATTTGTTATCACCTCATTTGTGGAGTTCACAATAGAACGTAGGAAGAGAAAAGTCCAATTCTCTTGTGGGTATTATTAATACCTTGTATCATTTTCTGAAGTTTCATTTAGTTTTGATGACCATTATGTTCATTCTTACAGATACAATAATGAAGTTTGCATCTTTTGAGACCGTTGTGGAGCTTACATATAAGCATGCCATCCCTCAACCGAAGGAAAAGTGAGGCAAACCTCTGCAGCTCGGTGGGAGTTTTGCTGGTGGATATGTTGTTGGTGGATTCTGTGCTGTTGTCTCTCATCCTACTGAAAATAATGTCTCTTTCCTCAACAACACGAAATGGGGGCAACTGTTCAAGTGAGTGGCTCTCCTTAGCATTGTTCGCAGGTGCTTGTTCGTTCCGTCATACTTTCTCTGATCCTTTTTTTTTTGGTCTCTCCAGGCTTGAAGAAGCTAGGATTGTTGGGTCTCTTTGCCCGTGCCCTTCCTCTCCGTACTGTCATGATTGGAACTCTTATTGGGGTTCAATGGGATATCTATGACGCCTTCAAAGTTTCCATGTGATTGTAAGTCCATCTTACAGTTGCACAACATAGTTTAGTAATTTGGTTTCGTATAATTGACATTAATTGTTAAATGGGATTTGGTGTCATCTACAGGACAACCATTGGTGGTGTTACTCCTGCGCCTGCCGCGGCTGCCACTGAGCCCGCCAAGGTGGAGAATATCAGAAAATGATCAGCACAAATTTTGTTATTTTCTGAAGAAGATTGGCACATTGCAAAACTTTGTAAGCACAATAATACCTTTATTTTAAAGCTTTTAAATGCATGCTAGAAGTTCATAAAATAAACCTTCCCCATGGATTTTACCCTCATTTCAATTAAACTCACTAAAACTCCAAAGCTTAATGCTAAACAATCAAAGAATAAGATTACTAAATCTAACATCCAATATCAATGAATCCCGTCTATTCTTATTCCTGTCCAGGCGAATCCCCCAAGCTAGGACTCTGTCAGAGACAAGGAACTAAGATTCAGCAATGATCACACGAGATTGATTGTGACGGAAACATATGGATGGGAATCAGCATCACCAGCCAGACCAGCCAGAATATGCTGCATTTAAGAATCTATAAATCAATATCAGGAAAAGTTGGAGCCTTCGTCGAATGCCTAGGCTTTTATGGTCGGACTACCAACATTTCTTCGGCAAAAGAGGGCCAATCTGGTCCATGAATGAGTGCCCCAGATCGCAACACGTTTTGATCATCAAAGCGAATGCTCCATCCACGTTTAGTGAGTCCATTCTCCGGGCCACGGGACCCTGAGGTGTAAGAAACCCAGGAGCGGCTGCTGGTGGTGGGCCACCGGTGAGATCAAAATTCGGGAGGGCCATGTTTTTGGGTTGGGTGTCTCTGGCCGAAGTCCATGCCTGCAGCGCCGATGCTACGGACGAAGAAAGAATTCAAATTTAATTTATCCTACATCATTCATAACAAGTCTTCTCATCTTGATTTTGGACAAAAATTTTAGTGTAAAATTTTTTATCTAAAGGATGATACACTTGAATTTAAACTCTAAAACACTCTAGTTAAATTTTCTATCGATCACCGCATCAGCTAAAAGAAAATGAAAAACAAATTATGTATTGAAAATAATAAATTTTTTGTTAATATTCTTAGTAGCCTCTTTGTAAAGCTCTTCCACCACAAGAGAGAGAGAGGATAGGTGAAGCTTATAAGTTTAGAGAGGGAATAGTTATGGAGCACTTGAACAACAGGGGATAGTTGAAGTTATAATTTGGTATTAAAATATGGATGAGCAATCACAAAAAATTCATTTTTATTGGACAAATAGCTTTAGATTGAAGAAGAAAACATTTATAATATGTTTTATATCTCAATGAAACTTTCTTTTAAAAAAAAAAAAAAGAAATGACAATGACAACGACAACATAAAGCGTAGGAGAGTCTTAAAGAAAATTAAGAGCAGACACTAACATATGTTAAACTAACATTAGGAAAAATGGACAGGCTCACAAATAAAAAAGTATTGAAACAAATTGTCCACCTAACTTTGGTCTTTTCTAACCCCAAATTTATTTTGCAATGAATATATGTGAAATGCAATGAAGAAGTAAAAAGCCAATCATATGAGAAAGAAAAAAATCCTAGTATACTTTTTGTTTGAGAAAAACTATTAATATCAATTCTTTCTATCATTCTACTCATTTTTCTTTCTTTTCTCCTATCCTCTATGTTTGTAATTTTAGTTATTTCCATCATTCATAAGTAGAAAATTTTCTTAAAATTAATTGGATTTATTTTAGGAATCAAAATTTGTATATTGAATCATATATATTAGCTAATGTAGTGTTATTGACATAAATATATATATATATATATATATATATATATATACATATATGTAAATTGTAAAGCAGCAGCACATTCCAAAACATATTAGGTTCACAAAAAATATAATGAAGAGAATTAGTACTCATGACATATATTCACATACTCTATAAAAAAACAAATACAAGTTTAATAGGAGCAAGAGTAAGAAAATGGAGCACCTAAAAGTAAAAAGACCAAATTATTGCTACCGTTTGGAGAACAACATAAGCTCGCAAGGAGTTATTTGCAATTTCCCTTTTTTAGTTGCATGCAATTTCTTTGAAATCCTTTCATGAGTTATTATAATAAGATGAACTTCAAGCCATGTCTTTATTTCCAATATCCAATAAGATTAAATGCCCCTTTCCCACCCAAAGGCAGAAACCTTAGCTTTAGTCCCCATTGAAGGAATTTCAATAGGAATATAAATAATATGGAAACTCCCTTTCCTCAACCCGTACTGTTAACTCATAACTAAACCTCTATGCACTTTGGCCTTGGTACAAATTGGCAAAAATAAGAAAATGGCTGGATTCTTTAATTTTTAAGTGACCTATAGGAATGACTAAACCAGTTTAAAGGCAATAACTAATGCTAGCCGTGTTGAAGGAGCCATTACTATTTTCTAGCCACAACCAATTAGAGATGCAATCGAAGAAACTGCACAGGATTGGTTAGTGAGCATTAATCAGGAATCTAAAAGTAAGATCTCAATCCCTGCACTAACAAGTTCTTGAGCGACTTAACACTAATCCCAAGCTTGTAATGAACTCGGTTCTTTGGATTAAAGTTTCCTAAGGCCTACTGATGATACGGTAAAAGCACAGGAGTCCAGACAGCCCACCTCATGATACCTCGGTGGCCCTTGTATGACACCGACTGCCACTCAACCCAAGGAGTGTACCCGCAAAAGTTGATGGCGCTGAATATTATTATCCCTCTCTGTATTGTGCCTACATCCCTTAAATTTCCTTTGTAGTGCTGTATGGGATTCTTCGTCTTCTGAAACAGTAAGATGTCATTAATATAAATTAGAGCATAGTGGAGGATGGGACGTAGAATCATCATCATTTTTTTCTAGAATAAGGAAGGTGTCACCTTCAATCTAAGGAATTTAACTCTCTATTGCAAATAAGAATCTAAATGTAAAAAGTTGTTTTGGGCCTTTGACCTGGATTACATATTTTGGTGGAGTGACCATATTACTTATAATTTTAAGTATTTATATTATTTTCATATTCTTCATAATTATTCAAAGCCTAAAATGCTCCACGAGAAGATGTCAAAGAAGCCTTACAATAATTTAGGATTTTGTCATGAACCACAAGTATGCAATTGAAGCTCAATATGACTTTTGTTTGACATCTAACACAACTGCTATTCTGTTTTTACCCTCAAACCATATTGTTGTTTGAATTAAACCAAGTCACTTTGGTTTGGTTTCGTTGGTGCTTCTCATTGGAAATCAAGGGCTTTTTGCATCCAAATATACAAATATCGATTTTTTTAAAAAAGAAATATAATAAAAACAACTTTTTTGGTTCGAAAGAAATCCACAAGAGAATGATCTTTTATAGTATAAACACAAAACACAATAACCACCTCCTTCCATCTTTCTTTCCTTCATTTTCTTTTGTCGCAGTAACATTTTTAAGACTATTCAGGTTATATTATCTATGGTCTCTAAGGTTGAGAATTTCAGGTTATATTATCTATGGTCTGTAAGGTTGAGAATTTCAGCTTGCAAGAAGGATGCATTTCATTCTGTCTCATTTATGCATTTCATTCTGTCTCATTTATGTTTCTTTCTTTTCCTAATGCGTAGGCATGGTAGGGTTTATGGGAATGACACTCTTATATATCGTAACTAGTGACCTTAAGGACAAGTTTCCCGCAAGAACTTGTCAATGAGAAGTCATAAGCGCTAATCACATGCCCTATCCCCAACCGAAATTTAATACAGAAGCAAGTGCGGTGTTAAGAATACTAATATATTTGCATTTTTGGTCTCCTTCCATTACAGAGGAGTATTGGTCTGGACGGTTGATCCTACTAAACATGATGCATTTTTTGACACAAAGAAGTGGAATTCAAGCAATCAGATTCGTATGGAAACAGCCTATCTCATAATCTACTTCTAGCAAGGCAGGCTTATCGTGCTCGGTATAGGTGGTCTTCAACGAGGAAGTTGCATACCACACAACTGGTGACTTCAGCAAGTTGTAGGTTCTAGACCATAACACTTTTGAGTTCATGACAAATTTATAGATAGATTAGGCTTCATATAAGTTTCGGTATTGTTCTCAAATCTCTAACAAGATTATTTGACTAACTTTTGAAGAAAAGTGAAAATGCACATACTTTGTTCCAATCAGAAACTTTGCCATAGTATAGGTATAAGCAGGTGATGCATTACTGGTGTGGGGCTAAATAGCATAGGCCAATCTTGCAAGATTATGCGTTGGTAGAATTTAAAATTTCGCATTTATGCCTTGAAAAGACAAAAGGAAAATTTTTTAATTTTGTGGGTAGGAAAATGTTGGCTCTTGTAAATTCTGTTGCAAGTTTCAAAATTTGTGGGTGAAAACTTGGTTCCTATAGAATCTTCCATAATAGTGGATTGTGTTAAGAGAAAGACAATTGAATAAATCAGTTCACTTTTATTTTAAGCTTCTTAAAATGAAGATTAAAATATGTGTTATTTTCATCCTTAAAAGCGTAATTTAATCTTGTTTTAGTTTGATTTTTGGTAGCCTTGCAAGCTCATACCGAAATGAGAGAGCTCAGATGAAAATGAATTCATGCATGATTTTGAAATGAATCAAGTAAGAAACTGAAGCTAAGGTGCAGCTTCTACACTAGCAGTGGAACAAACTACCTCAACATAAGGCAGCGATTGCATTTATGGAAATGGCAAGTGAACAAATTAAGTTGCTTTTTAATATGAACTTCGATATTTGGCTTTATTTCCATTCTTCAAAATTTTCCTTTAAACTTATTTTAATCCAGTTTCAGTTCTAGAAAATGCTTATGCTTTTAATTTTTCTTCCTCCCAGCTTCTGGTGCCTCTTGGAAGCTCTCGCCGAACTAAGGGAGATGCAGGGAACGTGAATTCGGCTAAAGCAGCTAAGGAAGTTCTACCTTTACGGTTGGGGTCCAGCCCCAATAGCCAAAGATGGCCCAGAAGATGTCCTTCCTAAGGATCTGAAGATGCAACGCTTTTCCCAGGAAATCCCCAACATGAGAGAGAATGAAGCTTTTGTGGGATTTCACCCCCAGAACCGCCAGAAGGCCTTCTCTTCCTACTAGGCTCAATCGCGTATTGATTCCTGCAATGCAAGCATTGATGCATATGGTACTCGTCCAAATTTTTATGTGCAGCATTAGGGATCGCAAGTTCCAAATGGGAACAAGCATGTCTTTTTTGAATATAAATCTGGGATGGATAATGGAAGGACTGCCTCCTCAACTAATCACGAAAGTCTGTAAGTAATTTTAATTCTCTTCTTGTTTCCGTTATAGTTATGACGGTACTTCTGAAATTCCTGTTTTATACACTTTATGTACTGTATCTACATGTAGTTTCATTATATTGCACAATTATTTGGTCGATTTGATGGATAGAGTTTATTAATTCTATTGTTTCTTGCTGATTATTTTGATTGTAATTACAAAACTGATGAAGATGTTCCTCATAAATTTGCATTTTTGAAGTAATTGACAAATACCTTTTTACCCCTTTTTTCCTTTCCTCAATTCTGTGTATGATTAAACCTTAGTCTGGTTGGCAATGATTTGGTTGCCTTGAAATATTTATGTGGCTTATATCATTTCTTTTTTATGGCATTACTAGAAGTTTTTTCGTACATTTATATTATATGTAGGTATTATATGGTGCTTCTGCCTTCTAATAATGTTTTGAAAACTTGTTGGGAAGATTTATTATACAGGAGGATGAAGATGACCCTCATCCAAATTTGTCACTTCGAACAACAATTGGAAGCGGTCCTCTTTGAATTTGTTTCATTTTTTCGTTTCTAGCCATTTGATTCACTTTCTATCTCAATCTCATATTGTAAAAGTGGCAGGTCCTCTGGAGTCGGTTTTTGACTGGACTCGGGAATTAGACTCAGAATTATCAGACATTCATATCAACAATCAAGCATTTTCCAGAAAACATTGGTGTCTTCTCCAATTCCAAATTGGTAAATACCTTTGCATTCTATTTTTTTCGTCAATTAGCTGATAATTACTATTACTTGAAAAGTAATTGAATGACTTGGACTTGGTGATATTATTACTAGTAATTGTAATTGCATTGATGACTTATTTATGATGATGAACACAACAGGACTTTGCATTTTTGAAGAACTTTTGGAAGTCAATTACCTTGTATGGAATCATTTCTTTCTTGTACTTTATGTAAATGACTTGGTTTTATCATGCTCAGATTTGTATTGAACTTTTTTGGTCTTCCTTTTGCAGCCAAGGAGCAACAGTAGAGCAATGTAGGCTGTCGGAGTTCTGGACGGTACGTGTGAAGAAATATTTGAACTTGTTGTGAGCATGGATGGGATACAGTTTGCGTAGTTGTTTTCCCTTTTCAAGTAAACATGTTTACATATTTAACTCCTAAAGCCTATTCTCTAGTGGTCTCTGGTTTGTGCCACAATTACGCACTATATGTATGGTTCCATGTGTCTTTTCAAGTAATTATGTGGATTCGTTGGAAAGCTGTCAGAGAGGTAGGTTGTCTGGAACAGTGGGTCTGGTGGTTGCTGAAGCTGCTGATTATTGTGTTAACCTTGTAGGTTGTAGACTTAAATCTCAAAAATGTTCAGGTTTTCTTTTCTTTTCTTTTTCTCTGTCAGTCTTTCTTTTCTGCTTTCTTTGGTGGGAAGAGGAACTGCTAAAGCTCATGTGGGAACAAATCACGTCAGAAATTGATTCAATGATGTGCTTTCTTTCAAGGATATTTAAGAGCCAAGGTTTTTCAAACAACATGTTGATATCAGAAACTGCTTCTTGTTTTCGTTTGTTGGAGAAACTATGGGCTATGTCAGCACTCTGTGTGTTTTCTTCTGGATCATAACTGCTTTGTAAATCTAGATGGCAGCTTAACTTCCAGTTTTAACTGGCAGATTGTCATAAGTTTCGTATATAGATTAGTTCATGCACCTGGTACTCGGGTAATATAACATAGAAAACACTTGTACATTTTTGCACCTAAAATCTTAGTGCATGCAAACTAGCATTTTGTTTTATTTTGAATCTTTTATTGCCTTCTTTGTACTTGACGGTTTTCAAAGCTTTATGTATGAGTATTTTTTCTTTTTCTTAATTGCTTCTGAGCGCAGTCATCACATTTTATTGACTTTATAAAGGATAGAGATGTAATTCACTGGTTTCAATGACCTATACAATTGTAATCTTTTGGCAAGTTTGCAATTGGGGATGGATGGCTTTGGGAATGTGCATGGTTGAATTGTCATCAATGGTACTTATTATTCATATTTATGGAGAATGGAGTTTCTTGTTTATTAGTCTAGTTGTTTTGGGACATTAGTTTTTCCTTAGGTTGAATGTGTGAATTTTTATTAGAAAATTTAGGGTGTTCTGTTTTGTATACGCCAAGTGGGTTTTTTCCTCACTCAATCCCCAACAGATCAGTATCTGCTATATAGTTGAAAAGATAAAATGAGCAATATTGTTATCTATTATTTTCACTACTTCTCTTCATTCAAAGTAAAATGTTTCTTCTACTGCATAAAAATTTCTTTGGTGTTGATTTTTAGTTGTTCAGTTATAAGGAAGAAAGCTCTAAATCCCCAATTTTTTTTTTTTTTTTTTTTCCTGTACTTACTAATCCATGCCGTTGCAGATTTGTGTTGCCTCAAGATCTTTGATATGTGTGGTATTGGTGCCGAAATGATGATGGAAGTTGTGGTAAGTGCTCTGCTTTTTCTCTTGTTTGGACTAGCTGCTTATCTTTTCCTTTTCTAGAGTTTCATGTTCTCTTTCTTTCTATTGCAAAGTTTTCTTATTATGGTCTCAGGAACATGAGAAGACTAGGCATATCCATTCGAACAGGAGACTCGTTTTGATACCAGCATGAACCCACAGTCCTTTTCAAGTGCTGTTGATACTTGTGATAGACCTAGAAGATTCTAACAAGCAAAAACAATCAATCCAGTGAATTCATGATCATTCCAGATTGCTTTAAAACAAAACCAGTTTAAATTCATTTTTGATTTTCTATAATATTAAGCAATGTTCTACTTCTAGCAACTGCATGATTACTGATTATGCTTATTTCATTCTATGATTGCAGTTAGATTTCCTTCGTCCTTCACCATAAACATGATAAATGAGTTTCATGATTAATTTCACTAGCTGCTGGTACCAGTGGGCTGTCGGGGAATAAATGAAGCTCTATACTCTTCAAAACGTCCTGCTCTTGTCCTTCTGCTACGTCCAAATCAGAGAGCTAAATGATGATGGGCATCACAGAATAGCCATGATTATGGTGATATGACTCTGTTCTTCTACTGTTCCAAAATGTGTCCCTATGTACGGCACTAGATCTTCCTGAATTAAAGAGTTTTCAGAACAACTACTTACTGAGTAAGGCTATAGCTGTTTGCAATGAGATGGAAAGAAATGGCTGTTCTCCCAAAGTGACTACATATAGCATTCTCATCGATGGCTTTGCAAAAACTGAAAATTGGGTTGGTGCATCTGAGGCATGGAAAAAGAGAAGGATGAATCTCCTTACTGTAAGCAGATTCTGCCCTACTGTAAGCAGATTCTGCCCTACTGTAAGCAAGGACAGGTCAAATTTGCCACCCTAGTTTTGGACAAAAACAGTGCGGCAGAAGTGTGGCAACCAGACGCAGTAGCATACACTACTCTTCAGTGGGGGATCTCTAGTTGGATAGGTATTGAAGAGGCTGATTTTTATGTTCACAGGAAGTTGAACGAAGGTATCTACCCCAACCTTACCACCTGGAATGTGTTAGTCATGGTTCCTAGATAATGAATTTTCTGTAGTAAATAGAACATAGCTTATTTGCATCCATCCTAGATAATCAATTTTCCGGAAGGATTACTGAATAAGTATTTGCTGTAATGGAAATGGCAAGGCACAGGCTAGTCATGTTGGTATCAGTGTCAGATGCCACTAACAGGGTCCTACTTTTTAATTTAGTACCTATTTCCAAAGCTTTTCCCACCACTTATTAAGTGCCTGGTTACCTTACTTTTTTTATTTCTTGTTCCAACATGGCTTATGTGCTTGAACAGCTGCACCACTGGCAGAAAATGTAGGCTTTAAAATACTTATGCTTGTACATTAGTTATTTGTTCTTTTCAATGTCAATGCTAACCCAAAAATGTTTTCCTTTTTTATATTCCTATATTGGTATTTTAATTTTACTTGACTTCACTTGAGATTTTTTCTTGTTACTAGAGCCTAAATATTTTTTCTCACTTCCGTTGGGAGTGTAACTATATTTTCATTTTCATCCATTTCTTCTAGATGATGTTATTCGATAGAGTATGTCTGTCTCCTCCCTCTAATTCTGCACTTTTTATTGCCCTGTCATCTTATATCCATTAATGTTTGTCAAGCTGAAAGGATACAAATTTGATCGGACTTGACACTAACACAGCCGATTATGCTCTTATTAGTTTAGCATGTCAAAATTGTTTCTGATATCATATTCAAGTTTTATGAATTTACAGTTCAGTTGCACTGACTCCTTTAAAACATTTTCAGGTATCGAGATGCATACAGAGACAGGGATCACGGAGAAAAAGCCATAGTAGGAGCAGGAAGCAATATGATTGTGACAATGGATGGGAAAGAGATCACTGTCGCCGAAGCAGGAGCCCTTGTGCAAGTCCTGATCATCACAAAGGTCGTGGGAGAGGTAGGAATGACAGTGAGCAGCGAATGAGAAAACTGTTTGTTTCATGATATCTTATCTGATGGGAAATTGTCTGCTTGGCTTGGCGCAGTCCGAGTCCTAGGAGGAGACTGTCTCCTTGTAGGACACATTCTAAGGGTGGAAGTCCTGATGCACGAGGCCATAGAGAAGGCTCGCTCTGAACTGTTTCATCACATGGTCAACGTGTTGGTTCTTGAATCCCATCTGCACGAATATCTGATGTGGAGTAAGTCACTGCACTACATGTTTTGGTTGTCCATTTTTTTTTTCCCCTCCACTTTATTTTCTCTTTTAGGTGAGAGTAGAATGGATTGAACTTAGATCCTAGTGGCTTACTATTTTCGGTCATTTTATTTTGTCGGAACGAAGGGCCAGCATAAGACGCTGACATGACTTTGTGAATGGCTTGCCCAAACAGATGAGAGGAATGCTGCTCCAAAAATCCCAGTGATGTTTAATATGACCTCAGCTTGTCTCCTAACCTTTGCAGCTCGGTGTGAGTTCTCATGGTGGATATGTAGCTGGTGTATTCTGTGCTGTTGTCTCTCATCCTGCGGTCAATCTTGTCTCTTTCCTCAACAATGCCAAAGGGGCAACTATTTGGTGATGTGAGTGGCTCCACTTAGCATTGTTTGCAGGTGCTTGTTCATTCCTTCACACTCTTTCTGATCCTTTTCTTTCTGGTTTCTGCAGGCTGTGAAGAAGCTAGGATTGTTGGGTCTCTTTACCCGTGGGCTTTCTCTCTGTATTGTGATTACTGGAATTCTTACTGGGGCTCAGTGGGGTATCTATGACGCCTCCAAAGTTTTCACGCGTTTGTAAGTCCATCTTACAGTTGCCCAGCTTAGTGATTTGGTTTCATATTATTCTCATTAGTTTGCTAAATGGGATTTGGTGTAATCTACAGCCCAACCACTGGTGATGTTACTCCTGCTACTACCGCGGGTGCCACTGAGCTCGCCAAGGTGTAGAATGTCAGAAGATGATCAGCACAAATTTTGTTATTTCCTGGAACCTACGAAGACATTTATGGTGGAATCAAATAAAAATAGGATTTCCGAAGCTGGTTGAATGGCTGTCAAAGCCGGTGGAAGTATTCTTTTGCATTTGGAACTCCTTTCCAATTTTCCTAATTTGGCTTTATGGAAGGAAGTCTTGCTTCTCATCTTTCTGAATGTGTCAAAACTTCACAGTTAGATCTATAATGAATTTAGGGTTTGGACTCCACATACATGGTCAAAGAACAATACCCAGGGGGGTGATGTGATTGATATATTCAGAAATATGTTTTCTATTCTTCACAAAACCACACTGATCTGGTTCTATTCTGATTGATTTTCTTGTCGGAGCTTTCTTCTTGTTGTTTGTAGATGACATACTTGGGATCTTTTCCTTTCTCCCGTACGCATGCTTTTGATGTTGTCTTTACCCATTATGCGAACTGCCTTTACATGGAAAGCAATTCTAACTGCAAGATTCAGTTTCAAGGAATAGTTTTCTCATACTTATCAATTGCCCTTGCCTTTCCAAAAAGACAGTTTGACAAATTTATGTACAATTGTCGACGATGGTGGGACAAAGTGCCTCAAGATAAGCTAAATTTTGAAATTTAGTTACTTTGGTTTTGAGCTTGTTAATATAAAATTTGAAATTCTGTGTTTATTCTCTGCCTTCAAAATTTACTTTAAGCTTATTTTTATCTTGTTTTAGTTTTTTTTGTCCTCCCAGTTTAAGCTCATATTGATATGAAAGAGCTGAGGTGAACAAGAATCAAATGCTCCAACTTGGAGCTACTTACCTTACACAGCGTGGTTCAATAGTAGGGATAGTAAGTAAAACCAAATATCTCTCAAAGCTTTACTAACTACTTGACTGTTGCTTCAGGGACATTGCTCAGTGAAATTCAATTCCACTCCATCACCCTTGTGCTTAACGTGCCTACGAAGCAGCATAAGCAGGATAGCATTTTGCAGCAACATGGTAAGCAAGTTGCTTTTCTCCTGCCTTTTTTAGTACTATGGTAAGCAAATAACCAGGATAGCGTTATGTATGCCTAGACTAGAAAGTTCCTCAGGCTTAGAAAGGCAAGCAGGGGATTCACTCGGCTACATATCTGCAGGATTAACCGTACTCTAGAAACAAAGTTTGGAGGAGTTAAGGAAGAAGAATGTGGTTTGCGACACCAGAGAGAAAAGAAGGATGATGTCTATCCGCTTACAACCAATATGGAACAGTCTTCGTAATTTGACTTCCACATGTGAAAGCATACAGCCAGATCAAGCGAAGCAAGAGCCTTTAACAAAAGGAAATATGCAATTAACTACTGCCAGATCAAAAAAAGCAGTAGGCTGGCATTCCCAATGCATCAGATGCGACAAACAGCTTCCTCTTTTAGCGATAGTTGCGAAATGCTCATGTAATAGGAATTTTAGACAGGGCAATGCTCCTGCTAAATACTCTACGAGATTTCAAACAAGACAATGAGGATCTCATCGGGAATTTGGCTACAAGGAGGAAAAGCACATATCATTCTACTCTTAATTATCACATAAATGAAGGAAATTTCCTGAAGCATTATTGTTCTGTATCCTTTTCCAATATCATGTTGTGATCTGTGTTGTATGTTTTGTCACTTGGTTTGGAATGGTTAGGGTTCCTCACTAGAATTTGCGGTCCTTTTACCTAAAAACAGAGGAATACCATTTTTTGGATGGGTAGAGAGGAAACTTAAGATGTGTAAGCCTTTTGTGGATAAGCAATCCAATAAATATGAACCATTTTATGTTAGATTACTTCTTCCCTTACTTTTACTTTAGGCTGTGCAACTTACATTATCCATGGCCTCCAAGCTTTGCTAATTTCTGCTTCTTGAAAAGCTCAATTTCATATGCTCTCTCTCTTTCCCTTTTTTATTTTGGTTTCCATTTTCCGTTCTATATTTGGAGTTATGGTAGTATTTATGGGTATAGCATTCTTAAATGCAGGATCCGAAGATTGACCCCAAGGATGAGCTTCTTATAGAAATAATATGAAGTTTATAATGGATAAATGCCACTGAAGAATTAGTGTCCCTCCGGATTGTTCCATTGTCAAGGATCCCCTGAAGATTATGAAAAGATACATCTGTACTAGCAGGTCAGTTTGGGACTTTGTTTTCTTTTTGTTTACTTAAAACATTTTGTCGCCCATTTTTCAAGAGTGTCTAAATGTAGGATAGAAAGGATCTGTCAGCATCTACTGGAGTTCTCAATTGCTACATCTTTGAGGAGAAGTCATAAGCACTGATCACGTGCCCCATCTGCAACTGAAATTCAATATAGAATCAGAACATGTTAATTTGAGGAGAGCAAGCAAGTGCGGTGTCAAGAACAGCATTATATTTGTGTTTCCAATCTCTTTTCACCAGAGAGTGGTAGAGCTTTGGACACTTGATCCTGCTGAAAGTGATGCATTTTTGGCCGATGAACTAACAAAGAAGTGAACGTCAAGCATAGTTCTTATGGATTCCGAAAGTTCAACAAGGAGCAACGCACAAATCAATGCCACTCTTGGTTACCGTAAAAATGGATTCTGAAATGACATTAACTAGGTATGCATTTAAGCTTCATATGACTTCAAATGAGATATCTCAAGACAATAGTCATTTTGATTTTTACCCCCAATTTATGATGTTATCTGAATTATTTTGGGATAGTTGAGGTTTCTTATTAAATAGATATCTCTGTGCTTATTTGTATGCATGTCGCTCTATACATCTATGCATTTTTTTACACGTGTAACGGTGTCAATGCTTGTGCGTGAGCATAGAAATATAATGAAACGCACATGAATATATTTAGTGAGAGAAGTTTGTGCATATCAATCTATATGTTGGTATTTTTCCTTAGCGCTTAAGTGGGGTAGTCCTAACGGGTAATATTGTATTTGTTGAAGGAGGTGGCTCACATGCCAGGATGGAAGATCTTGATGTACGACAGCAAGAATGAGATGGAGGGCCAAAAGCTGTCTCCCTCTCTCTCACATCTTAGACCAACTCTCTGCTTTCTTCACATAAGCAGACCCTTGCGTGCCCGACGATTCATCTCTCGATCTGCAGAAGTGAAAAGCTACCAACACGCATGAAGCTAGTCTAGATTGTGGATCACATGATTTTTCTTCTTCTCCATGTGTAATACAAATAGTTTTTCCTTTGTGTAGAAAAACAACAAAAACAGCAACATTGCACTGCCTTGCTCTGTTTTGGCGGAGTTGACCAATTCCGCCCATCTTTTTGTCTTGTAAAAGGGCCGGACTTAGTTAGCTTAGCCTTATTTTCTTTCGGTGTATGTAAATCATCAATCAGCTATAATGAAAAGTCATTAAAAGTTTCACAAAGATTGATCCCTACATCACACTCCAAAAATCTACTATGTTGCTTGATGTTTTCTGTTAAATTGATGGGTGCGGTTTGGTGAATTGCTTCTCTTCATGTTTCGTACATATCAGCAAGATAATCAGTCTAGTTTTCTTGGTGAAAAGGTAGGAAATATACTGCCTTTTTCTTTTGTGTAATCTCCTTGCTGCAACTTCACATCCAAGAAGACTAGGCATATTCACTACTGAAACTGGAGACTGGTTTTGGAAACAACATTAAGTGCTGTTGATACTTGATACACCTAGAAAATTCTAACAAGTAAAACAATCAATCCAATAAATTCATGGTCATTCCAGGTTGGTTTGAAACAAAACAAGGTTAAGTTCATTTATGATTTTCTATAATACAAGCCAATTTTCTACTTTTAGCAGCTACTAGCAATTGCACGATTATTGATTATGCTTATTTGATGTTGTACTTGGTAGTTAGATTTCCTTCCTTCTTCAGCATAAACATGATAAATGAGCTTCTTAATGAATAAATGAAACTCTAGCGGGTCAAAAAGTCTTGTTCTTGTCTTGCTATTACTCCCAAATTAGAAAGCTAAGTCTTGTTCTTCTACTCTTCCAAAATGTTTCCCTATATATGGTGCTATATTATGGAATATAGTTAGGTGGAAATTCACTTACTTTGTTCCATTCAAAAACTATGCCATTATATAGGTATAAGTAGATGATGCATTATTGGTGTAGGGCAAAATTGCATGATTAAATCTTGGAGGATTCTGCATTGATAGAATTTAAAATCTTGCATTTATGCCTTCAAAACGATAAGGGGAAAATTTTTAATTTGTGTGTTGGAAAATGTTAGCTCTCGTGAAATCAGTTGTATAATCATCTATAATAGTGGATTGTGTTAAGAAAAAAAAATTGTATAAATTAATTCACTTCTATGTTAAGCTTCTCAATATAAGAGTTGAAATATATGCTCATTTTATTCCTTCAAGGCTTAATTTAATATTGTTTCAATTGTAATATAGAAAGCACTTTCAGTTCTATATCTTGAACTTCCCAGCTTTTGGTACCCTTGCAAGTTCATACTGATATGAGAGAGATGAGGTGAAAATAAATTCATTCATGATTTTGGCCAGAACCAGGTATAAAACTAAGGTGTAGCTTTTGGACTAGCAGTAGAACAAACTACCTCGACACAAGGCAACAATTGCATTTAGAGAAATGGCAAGTGAATAAACTAAGTCGCTTCTTAATGAAAAATTTCATATTTGCAATGATTCCCTTCATTCAAAAATTCCCCTCAAGCTTAATTTAATCCAGTTTCAGTCACAATAGAAAATACTTCTGGTTTTAATTTTTCTTCCTCCCAGCTTCTGGTGCCTCTTGTAAGCTCATAAGGGGAACATGAATCCAGATAAGGTTAGCAGCTAAGGCCCAGCCTTACTCGTTGGGGTCCAACACCACTAGCTAAAAATGGCCTAGAAGGTGTCCTTCCTAAGGAGCTGAAGATGCACCACTTTTTCCAGGAAACCCCCACCATGAGAGAGAAGGAAGATTTGCGAGATTTCAGCACCAAAACTGTCAGCAGAACTTCTCTTCCCACCATGCTCAAATGCTCCGATTTGACGATGCTTATCTTACGCTGGATGCTTTAATGGGTTTACTAATTACACAACCTTTGAGCAGGATAGCATTTTGCATCGGCATGGTCAGCAAGTAGCCACTTGCTCCTTTTTTTGGTAGCATGGTAAGTAAATAAGCAGGACAGCAATATGTATGCCACACTAGTATAGTTTTCTTTGCTAGAAAATTCCTTTGAGTTAGAAGATCATGCTTCGAGATTCACTTGACTAATATATATGCAAGATTAACGTACTCTAGCAACAGGGTCTGGTTATTTGGGAGTGTGAGAAGAAGAACTAGGATTACCACACCATAGAGAGCAGAGGGATGGAAATGGGTGTCCATACACTTGCAACCAATATGGACAAGAAATCTTAATTTGTCTTCCACATGGGAACACAACTGGCCAGATTAAGGAAATGAATCATCTTGAATAAAAGAAAATATGCAATTGACTGCTGCCAAATCAAGGAAACCAATAGGTTGGGATTCCTAATGCTCTTGTAGTTCGGTCTGCTAAATGCTCAACGAGAAGGTTCCAAACAAGGGTTGTGGAAAGCACAGCTCAATGCTACTCTTAATTACTATGAAAATGAACTTGGAAATGACATCAACCAGGTATCCAATTAAGCTTCCATATGACTTTAATTAGATGTTCTGGACTGTCATTTGCTATGATTTTCTTCCCTCGTATCATGTTGCCATCTGTATTATAGACTATCACTTGGCTTGGAATGGTTGAAGTTTCTCTTAGAATTCGAGGGCCTTCTAGATTAAAATATAGGAATTTAATTTTCTTGGTGTTTAGAGAGGAAACTTGGAAAGTGTAAGCCTTTGAAATGAAAAAAGGAGGCCTGGTCTAAATGCATAACTATCACCCCCAGGCCCTGCCTTTATTAAGCTTTAGCAACGTACTTTAGGTTATGCAGTTTATATTATCTTTGGCCTCTAAGGGTGCTAATTTCAGCTTTAGAAAGGCTACATTCCCTATTCTCCCTCTCTTTCTTTTCTTTTTTTCATTTTTGGTTCTTATATGGGCTGTCATGGTAGTATGTATGCGAAGAGCACTCTTCTATGCAGGATCTGAGGGCCACACCCATAGTGTCACTCGGAAGAAATGGAGGCTGAGGTTGATATAAAGTTTATAAAGGACGAATACCACCAAGTCAACAGCGTCCCGTGGATCGTGACATTCTCAAGAATACTACTACAGAGTATGAAAAAGCTTTTGGTACTAATCAGGCATAGGGAAGCTTGAGCTCTTAGTCTCTGCATCATGAAGACATAGCCAACATATATAATATGGGTTTTAGTAGTTCTGTTATTTTAGTTTGATGTATGTCTTGAGGTCAAGGTGGTCTTACTCCGATCTTTAAGGTTGCCTTAGTTTTAAAACTGTATAAGATATATCATAATTCTTTTATCTCTTCCATGGTTTTTCTTTACTAAAACATGTTTTGCACAACAATACTGTTCTTTCTAATTCAACAGAAGGAGACAAGAAAAGAAGACTATGCTTCAGAAAATCCTAACTAGATCAGCACATTCCAAAAATCAGTTCAAAATGAAGGAAATTTCTTCTTCCTTTTGCATCTGCTTGGCCTTTGGATACCAGGAAGAAGAAACACACTTCATGGGTGTTGTATAATGTCTTTACTAATTTGTTTTCCTTAAAAATGGATTTCCATTGTCATTAAAAAGATTAAGCAAACTTGTGAAACTCTACATTAAGCCCATTTTATTTCGCTTAAGATAATTTTTATCTTATTATAATTTAGAATTTCTCATATAACGTCCGAGAGAAAAACTGGCTGATCTGATTTGGGCCGATGAAAACGAAACCACACAAACACATTTGGACCCAAATCAACAGCAAACAGCACTTCAATCGTAAACCCAAGAATTAGCGTAAAGGCCTTTGTCAAACACGAAAACATATAACATTGAACCAAATTCTCATGGGATACAACAATCTTGAAAATTGAACAAAAACAATCAAGATCCTGTAATTGCAATTCCTTTATATCTTAGAACGTAGAAGGGGTAGCCATAACTAAGCAACTTTCTGGTTGATAAAATCCCGGAAAGCATCCAACGCAGCCACTGAAGTCGCCGGAAAACCATGCTGGAATTTGGTGCTCACCGCCGCTGCTCTCTTCTTCACCTCCTCGTCACCCATCAATTTCTCTATTCCCTTCTCTATATCTTCCTTCTTGATCGCCTGCGACAGGTCTTCGGCCACCATGTATCCCACCTTCAGATGGCTCACCACCAGCTTGGCATCGTAGTGCTGGTCCCCTCTGATGGGCCAAGCCAGAAACGGAACCCCACGTCCGATGGCTTCCACGGTGGAGTTCCAGCCACAGTGCGACAGAAATCCGCCGGTGGATGGGTGGCTTAGTATTAATAGCTGCGGTGCCCATCCGTGGATTATCAAACCCCTGTCGCCGACTTTGGAATCTAGGCCGTGGGGAAAATAGCCCTCGTCGGGTTCTGCGTCGCCGGACCCGGGTTGGCCGCCGAGGAACGCACGTGGAGGACCCGACCTTCCTGCACCGGATTGGATCACCCAGATAAACGGCCGGGTTGATGCTTCTAGCGCAGCGGCGAGTTGTTGGTACTCTTCTGTCGTCGGGCCGACTTCAGTACCGAAGGAGACGTAGAGTACTGACCCGCGTGGCTTGCAATCCAACCATTGGATCACCTCGTCCTCGGAAACGTTGGAGCTCCGATTGGTTCGTACTTCCCGGTCGTGAAGAACAGACCCCGCCGACCGCCAGTATTGCTCCGGGAGTAGAGGACCCACGCCCCAGACGGGTTTTCCGATCTGATGTGCGATGTAGTCGATGAACGGACGCTCCAGATCGGCGCACGTGTTGATCATCAAAGCGATCGTGCCCTCTACCTCCTCCAACCACGGTGGCTGGTGACCGGGTCTCGGCGGGCCCATTTTCTTCCCCCCAGGACCTGGTGGTGCTGGAAACCCAGGGGCCATGCCGGGTGGAGGACCGTCGGGTAGTCCAAGAGCTATGCCCGGAGGAGGACCGCCGGGTAGTCCAGGAGCGTCACCAGGTGGAGGACCACCGGGTGGTCCATGAGGCCGTCGTTTAAGGTCCGAATACGTGAGAGCCATGTCTTCCGGTAACCCAGGAAGCAACCGAACCTCCCCGGGTTGAATATCTTCGGAGTTAGCCTTCCAGGTGGCGTACTCCATGGCCGCAGCGCAAGCGCCGGAGGTGAAGAAAGCCACCGTCGGAATCTGAAACTTTTGGAAAATTTCTGATGACCAGCTCATCATGACGTCGATCACCACACAAACGGGCCGAACCAGGTCCGGCTTCTTTGATCCCGCTGAAAGTAGCTCCTCCATGGCCAAACCCATCTGGGAGTGAAGCATACGGTGCTGGTGCATCCCAGGGGCACCCGGCTGCGGCGGAGGAGGCGGAGGGACTGAGAGTTCAAGGACGGTGAGGAGATCGTGCTGTCGGAGAGACGAAGGAACGGAGGACGAAAGATTAGAAGAGATTACCAAGGAAGTCTTGAATCCCCTGGAAGCAATGTGCTTGCTTAGCTCAATACACGGAAACATATGGCCTTGGCCGAAGAACGGAACCACCCAAATCTCCATTGCCATCTTCCACCCCACTTCTGTACTGATCTTCACTTCGGCTCAACGAACTTTTATAGAATCAGGAAGAAGAAACTTGGTTACGAAGAAAAGGACTTTGACTGTTAGTTGGAAAACATCATGATTCGCGAGAACGCGGAAGAATCGACATCTGGGAAGGCGTGGTCGGCGAAGTTACAGACAACAATGACTCATGGAGGTCGGCTAGGAAGGTTGGAATAGAAGAACAAGCGAAGCACAGAGCTTTCAGAATTCCGTGGAACCCAAGAAGATCAAGGAAGAAGGTATAAACTAATCTTTTAAAAAAGTTTAATTCTATTCTAACAAATATATAATTTAGGTTTTAATATTATTAAATATTTTATAAATTCACAAATAATTCAGTAAAGTTACTACGCATCATTTGCTTAGGAGTCTTAAAAAAATAAAAAATAAAAGAAAACTTTTTATATTTTAAAGTTGATTTAAGAATAAAAATTTTAAACTTTTGCAAATACAAAGATTGCTAACTAAATTTCGGTGATATGAAACTTTTACTGACATTTTTCTAACTAGTTACTTTAACTAATTTGTCAATTTGTTAGTACTTAAGTAAAATTTAACAATATAGATTTTTTTTTTTTTGGGTCCAAGAGATGTTAGATTTGTCCGAGACTCATATGGGAGATCAGGATTCAACTCTTTCTCTTCTTCGCCCAAATCTCTGATTAAAAAAAGGTTAAATTTAAAATCTTTTTTAATCCCTCTTATCAAACTAAAACAGTTTATGTACCTCGATAGAGGAAAATGTTTTTCACATTAAGCTTGACTTATGAACAGTGGAATACCATACTTGAATTAGTCATATTTGCACTGATTCCCTTCATTCAAAAATTCCCTTTTAAGCCTATTTTAATCCAGTTTCAGTTACAATAGAAAATACTTCTGGTTTTGACTCTTTTTCCTCTCAGATTCTAGTACCTCTTGTAAGCTCATACCAAAATGAGGGAGATGAGGGGAACATGAACCCAGATAAGGTTAGCAGCTAAGGAAGGAGCCTTACTCGTTCGGGTCTAACACCAATAGCTAAAAATGGCCTAGAAGATGCCATTTCTAAGGAGCTGAAGATGCACCACTTTTTCTAGGGAATCCCCACCATGAGAGAGATGGAAGCTTTGCCAGATTTCACCACCAAAATTGTCACTAAAACTTCTCTTCCTACCATGCTCAAATGCTCCGATATGACGATGCTTACCTTACGCTGGATGCTCTAATAGAGCAGGATAGCATTTTGCGCCGGCATGGTCAGCAAGTAGCCACTTGCTCCTTCCTTTTTTGGTAGTATGGTAAGTAAATAAGCAGGACAGCAATATGTAAAGGAATAATCTTGAACAAAAGTAAATTGCAATTTACTGCTGCCAAAACAAGGAAACCAACAGGTTGGGATTCCTAATGCTCTTGTAGTTCGGTCTCCTAAATACTCTACGAGAAGATTTCAAACAAGGATTGAAGGAAAGCACAGATCAATGCTGCTCTTAATTTCTATGAAAATGAACTTGGAAACGACATCAACCAGGTAGGCAATTAAGCTTCCATGCGACTTTATTAGATGTTCTGGACTGTTACTTGCTATGATTTTCTTCCCTTATATCATAGACTGTCACTTGGCTTGGAATGGTTGGAGTTTCTCGTTAGAATTCAAGGGCTTTTTCGATCAAAACATAGGAATGTAATTTTCTTGGTGATTAGAGAGGAAACTTGGAAGATGTAAGCCTTTTAAAGGAAAATGCTATGCATCTTATGTGATCTAAAGGCATAACTATCACCCCACCCCTGCCTTTCTTAAGCTTTAGCAACGTATAGGCTATGCATCTTATATAATCTATGGCCTCTAAAGGTGTTAAAGGCTACGTTCCCTATTCTCTCTCGCTTTTTTTTTCATTTTTGGTTCTTATATGGGCAACCATGGTAGTATTTATGGGACAAGCACTCTTCTGTGCAGGATCTGATGGCCACAGTTACATTGTTTGACTCGGAAGAAAAGAAGGAGAATGGAATTGATCGAGCATGGGGAAGCTTGACCCATATATAATATGGGTTTTTAGTTGTTCTGTCATTCTAGTTTGTTGTATGTCTTGAGATCAAGGTGGTCTTAGTCCCCATCTTAAGGTTGCCTTAATTTTAGAACTGTTATTTGTTATAGCCTACTATAAGATTTGGTACAAGTTGCTTTGAATGAAATCTTATATAAGATTATCATAATTCTTTTATCTCTTCCATTTTTTTGTTTTTACTATAACATGTTTTACTAAAACTTTACTCAAGTTTTGTTATTTTCACATAAAACTACGATTACAAGATTCTGTAAATGCAATTCCTTTATAGCTTAGGACGTAGAAGGTGTAAGCCATAGCTAAGCATCTCTCTGGTTGATAAAATCCCCGAAAGCATCCAAGGCAGCCACCGAAGTCGCGGGAAAACCATGCTGGAACTTGGTGCTTGCCGCCGCTGCTCTCCTCTTCACCTCCTCATCACCCATTAATCTCTCTATTCCCTTCTCTATATCTTCCTTCTTGATCGTCTGCGACAGGTCTCCGGCCACCATGTATCCCACCTTCAGATGGCTCACAACCAGCTTGGCAACGTAGTACTGGTCTCCTCTGATGGGCCACGCCAGAAACGGAACCCCACGTCCGATGGCTTCCACGGCGGAGTTCCAGCCACAGTGCGATAGAAATCCGCCGGTGGATGGGTGGCTTAGTATTAACAGCTGCGGTGCCCATCCGTGGATTATCAAACCCCTGTCGCCGACTGTGGAATCCAGGCCGTGGGGAAAATAGCCATCCTCGGGTTCTGCGTTGCCGGACCCGGGTTGGCCGCCGAGGAACTTTCGTGGAAGACACGGCCTTCCTGCGCCGGATTGGATCACCCAGATAAAAGGCCGGGTCGATGCTTCTAGCGCAGCGGCGAGTTGTTGGTACTCTTCCGTCGTCGGGCCGACTTCAGTCCCGAAGGAGATGTAGAGTACTGACACGCGTGGCTTGGAATCCAACCATTTGATCACCTCGTCCTCGGAAACGTTGGAGTTCCTATTGCTTCGTATTTCCCGGTCGTGAAGAACCGACCCTGCCGACCGCCAGTATTGCTCCGGGAGGAGAGGACCCACGCCCCAGACGGGTTTTCCCATCTGATGTGCGATGTAGTCGATGAACGGACGCTCCAGATCGTTGCACGTGTTGATCATCAAGGCGATTGTTCCCTGCACCTCCTCCACCCACGGTGGCTCGTGACCGGGTTTCGGCGGAAGCCCAGGAACGGCTCCCGGTGGAGGACCGTCTGGTAGTCCAGAAGCAACTCCAAGAGGAGGAGCACCGGGTAGTCCAGGAGTGTCACCAGGTGGAGGACCACCGGGTGGTCCATGAGGCCGTCGTTTAAGGTCCGAATACGTGAGAGCCATGTCTTCTGGTAACCCAGGAAGCAACCGGACCTCCCCCGGTTGAATATCTTCGGAGTCGGCCTTCCAGGCGGCGTACTCCATGGCCGCAGCGCAAGCGCCGGAGGTAAAGAAAGCCACTGTCGGAATGCAAAACTTCTGGAAAATTTCCGATGACCAGCTCATCATGACGTCGATCACTACACAAACGGGCCGAACTGGGTCCGACTTCTCTGCTCCCGCTGAAAGTAGCTCCTTCATGGCCAAACCCATCTGGGAGTGAAGCATACGGTGCTGGTGCATCCCGGGGGCGCCGGGCTGCGGCGGAGGAGGCGGAGGGACTGACAGTTCAAGGACGGTGAGGAGATCATGCTGTCGGAGAGACGAAGGAACGGAGGAGGAAATATTAGAGGAGATCACCAGGGAAGTCTTGAATCCCCTGGAGGCGATGTGCTTGCTTAGCTCTATGCATGGAAACATATGGCCTTGGCCGAAGAACGGGACCACCCAAATCTCCATTGCCATCTTCGACCCCACTTCTCTACTGATCTTCACCCTCCCTCAACGAACTTTTGTCGGATGAGGAAGAAGAAACTTGGTTACAAAGAAAGGAAGCTTGACCGTTAGTTGGGAAACGACATGACTTTCTAGAACGCGGAAGAATCGACATCTAGGAACAAAGATATTGTTAATGTTTTGCAGGGGAAAAGGCGTGGTCGGCGAAGAATCAGACAGCAATGACGCATGGAAGTCGGTAAGAGCTTTCACACTTCCGTACAACTGGAGAAGATCGAGGAAGAGGGTATTATAAACTAACCGTTTTTTAATTTTAGTTCTAATTTTAACATACATGTACTTGGAAAACAATAGTTTCTCATAAATATTTAATTAACCAGTGAAATATCATACTTAAGACTTAAGTTTTAATATATTATTCACTTAAAAAGATGAAAAAAACAAATAAAACTTTTTTCTATTTTAAAGTTGGTTTAAGAGTAAAATTTTAAAACTTTTACCACATTTTTCTAACAAATTCCTTAGTAGTCGAGTAAAATTATTAACAACACAAGATTTTGTTTGTCTAAAAGGTGTTAGATTTGCTCAATCCTTGCTAGTTTAGTAGCATCAAGGCTCTTTCACATGAAATGCCAATTTAGTGGCATTCAAGCTTCTATTACATTAAAAGTTAGGGTTTAAATTTTTTTCTCTTCTAATAAATCTCAATAGAGGAAAATATTTTTCGCGAGTCTTGACTTATGAACAAAGGAATAGCATACTTGAATTAGTCTTTACTTATGAACGAAGGAAAGCCATACTTATGAAAGAAGGATCTATTTCTATCTTTAAAATTGACTTATAAGTGAGAATACATTTTCTTTGAAAAAGACAATTAAACATACTAGATTTCAGCCAACAATTTCTCCTCACAGGTCGGCAAATGTCTTAGGTATGGACCGGCTCGGGTCTATTAAGGATAAGAATATAACTAAAAGCAGGAAACCAGCACCACATAGAGTGGTCATGATAGGGTGTGTAGCCTCCTCTCACCACATCAAAGGACTAGGGAAAAAAAATATTTAATATAATGATTTGTCTTGCATGGCTTGCATTTGTCATATTTTTAGAAAATGTTCTTTTTTTTGTGTGTGTCTTTATGTTGTGTCTAATAAAATAAAATAGTTGATAAAGAGCTTTATATCTTTTATATTTCTATTTTTTAAATAATATCTAGTATTTATCTCTATTTTTAAAAAAAGTTCTCTTCTTCTTTTTACTTTTTAACTCATGGGAACAAGAAATCGTAAGTAATGTTTATTCACCAATTTCTACACAAATTGACATATATTCTTTAAAGATGTTTTATAAAAATGTGTTAAAATTATTTTCTGTTTATTTTTCTACCAATATAAGTTTTTCTACTTCTACTAATTGATGGCAAAAAAATTAAAGAAAATTTTAGAGTTCAATAAATCCGTGGTCAAGAAACCGGAGCTCCGACGAGGCTCGTTATTTACAATAACATAATAAAGTCAATTACCTTTCCTCTACAATGCTTTTTCCGGTGATAAAATCTCCAAATGCATCCAGTGCAGCCTCCGAGCTCGCCGGAAACCCCTTCTCAAACTTAGCACGAAGCGTCGCCGCCCGTCCGTGCATTTCTTCGTCTCCCATAAGCTTCTCAATTCCTTCCATGATATCCTCCTTCCGAACCATTTGGGATTGATCCTCCACCACCCGGTACCCCACCTTCAGGTGGCTTGCCACCAGCTTTGCGTTGTAGTACTGATCGCCCCTGATCGGCCATGCCAGGAACGGGACACCGCGCCCCACCGCCTCCGCCGTCGAGTTCCAACCGCAGTGCGACAAGAATCCGCCGGTGGACGGATGGCTAAGTATCAACAGCTGGGGCGCCCATCCCCGGATTATCAAACCCCGATCACCTACCTTGGCATCCAGGCCGTGAGGGAAGTAGCCTTCCTGGGATGGATCGGGTTGGCTGGCAAATACGGGTTTGGGTATGCCCGACCCGCGTTGGATGACCCAGATGAATGGTCGGGTAGACTGCTCTAGTGCACTGGCTAACTGGGGGTACTCATCCATTGTCGGGCCCACCTCGCTCCCGAAAGCGACGTATAGAACAGAACCACGTGGCTTAGTGTTTAGCCATTCGATCACTTCCTCCTCCGTGTAGTTTGATTCCCGGGGCTTCTGTCTGATCTCGCCGTCGCGGATTAACGCGTCGGCGGCCTTCCAGTACTGCTCCGGCAAGAGAGGGCCGACACCCCACGCCGGCGTCGCCATCTGATTGGTGATATAGTCGAGGAACGGACGCTCCAGATCGTCGCACGTGTTGAACATCAACCCGATTGAGCCCTCCACTTCCGGGACCCATGGTGGCCGGTCGCCCGGCTTCGGCGGACCTCCTCCTCTTCCCCCCGGTGGCGGGCTTGGACCAGGGCCCGGTGGATCGCCTCGTGGAGGACCCTCATGTCGTCGTTTAAGATCCGAGCACGTTAGAGCCATCTCTTCAGGTAAACCGGGAATTAAACGCACCTCGCCGGGTTTGATGTCACAGGCCTGAACCTTCCATGCTCCCCACTCCATAGCGGCGGCGCACGCGCTAAACGTGAAAAAGCCGATGACGGGGATGTTAAATTTCCAGAATACCTCTTTGGTCCATCCCGTCTGAAAGTCGACGACTGCACAGATCGAACGGGGTAGGTCGGGAATTTTAGAGCGGTTGGCGAGGTGGGCCTCGAGGTCTTGGGCAGCCTGCTGGCGGAGCCGGTCGGATCCCGGCATGGGAGGACCCGAGGACCCGGAAATCTGAGCAACACCAGTAAGTGGGCTTTGCAAAAAAGAGGAGGGAATGGAAGCAGAAAGAGTGGACGGAATTACAAGGGTAGTATGGAAATTTCTGGAGGAAAAATGCTTGCAGAGCTCCATGCATGGATTGAGATGGCCCTGGCCGGCACCGGTGACAACAAAGATCTCACCACGCATGGTTGTTTCAGCTAAGCTTTCCTTCTCTTGAGACTGGTCGGAGCACTTGCTTATATATATATATGTAAGAAGAGGTTGACAAACGATGAAAGGTTAGTGTGGAAAGGGAGTTGCAGAAGAAAGTTAAGCTCTTTTGAATGTTAGGCGTGGTGTAGAGGAAGATAGTGGTGTCAAGTAAAGAACAGTAATATGCCGAGTATGGATCAAATCTTCAGCTTTGGATATTTCACATAGAAATTCCTTAAGACATCTCGAACTTTCGATGGTAAAAGTTTTGTGGTACCTTCAATTAACTTATTAATGAACTTGACACTTCTTAATACTGTTTTATTAACTTATTAATGAACTAATAGATAATCCATAAGAGAATGTCCTATAGCTGTTTGTATCTATCGTTGATGGAGGATAACGATACTACGTTATCTTTGGTTTTTTAATGATATATAAAGTTATTTGTTGGAATCTTAGATGATGGAGTAAGGACCTCAGGCCTCTGTTTGGTCCACCGCTAATGGGCTTTCTTTAGGTTCCCATGAACGGCTCTTGAGCATGGTGCATTATGAAGGGTGGGAAGGAGTTAATTTACTCAACTGGTAGAAGTCTTGTTTGTTAAGAAAGGTTATAGAAGAGTTGGTTTCACTGTTAACTACAGAAGTGCATATATATATATATATATATATATGGAAGAGATGAGAAAGGAGAGAATGACTATAAGAAAAGGGAAAAGACATGAAAAAAAGAAATTCTTAAATAATTGATGTTTATCTATTTATTATTATTATTATTGAACAAGAACAAAATCTTAACCATTTTTACTAATAAAGAAAACATAAGTAAACTCTTTGAAGTAGCCTAAGGCATCCATTTGCTTAAAAAACCTGACTAACTTATTTAATTTGTCTTAAGAGGTGGGTATTAATTGAAGAGAAAATGCATTTGAGATTCTACACGTAAATTAAAAGATTAAAATAGAATATTTGTTAAAAAAAACTCATTTCTTTTTTAAAATTAATTTATAAAAAGAAGACACATTTAAATTTTTTAAAAAAATTCTCAAGTAAAATTTAGATAATATGATATAATTCATACTATCTTTAACAAACTTGACTTCTTTTAAAGTCAATATTAACTATTGTTTACAAATTTGAGTTCTAATATTATATTAAAAAATTTCTTTCTTTCTAAAATTTAATAAAATATTTTTTATTTAAAAGAAATTTTTAAACGAAATTTAAGTAATGTAGAAGATTTCACGTCATTTTGATGGAAGCAAAGGGATATAAAAAAGTAAAAAAGAGACCCAAATACCAGCTACCAGTTGCTACTTAATCAACAACCTATTTGATGGCTTCTCCACAAAATTCAATATCCTTTTTAGTGGTTTCAAGACATCATCATTGTTTATGCAAAGATTCTATACATCATTATTGTCACTTCCATACCCCGAAAAGGCAACAACTATATCAAACACAATAAAAAGTTCTCATACTTCTCTTTAGTGGTTGATAATAAGTGGTTTCATTTGCATCCTAATTTGGCTACTTGGCCAAATTCCTAGTAGGGGTCATCTATTCATTTATCTTTTTTTTTTTAAGGTTAAAGAATAATTCTTTGATAAATATACTAAAAAAATTATATGATTAGTTTCTTGGGAGAAAAAAAACTTGATGAATTGTAGGGAGCTTGAAAGGGGAGTACATGGTGACAAAAGCACAAAGTTGCCGATACAAACTCTGGCCTCAAGATGTCCTGCTCTATAAGTTACAATTTTAAAGTTGTCTTCGTGCTTGCTTCACTTTGAAGTAGAATGAGGCGGCCATTGAAAAAATCCAACAATTCCTAGAATTCCATTAATATATCAACAAAAACTAATCATTTTTCGATGGGATAGTTGATAGCATGAAAATGGCTTGTTTGAGTTCCACATCTTTTACAACCACTGGATTATTGTTGGTAGTATGTAATGATACATTTTTGTTGATACAATAATATACCAATATCACTAAATTCACATGTTCATGTAAAAAAAAAAAAAAATTGTCACTAATGCCTCTGGTACTTATATCGGTAAACCAATAACTTATTACAATTTCTCCTTCTCGTTGTTTTTTGCCATACTGTCTCATTCATACTTATTGCAATTAAGTGAGGTGGGGGTGCAAAGTGCAGAATTTCACAAAATTCTTAAATTGATCTCTCAATTTTTTAATTTTTTTTATTAACTAGCATATTTTATTATTCTAGTGAACTTATATATCTTATACTTAATAGCTCGAATTTTATTTTATAAAAGATATATTCTTTAATAACCACATGTCATCTTAAGCTTATTTTTGAGTTTGACCTTTAAACTTTATAATAATATTGACCAAGAACTAGTAGGGTATACAAATTTGGACTTTGTAAGATGTAGACATGACTAGAAATCTACATCATGTTACATACCTTTTATGGTAAGTGAGGTAGTATCATGGAAAAGTGCAAAATAAAAATTGATACCTCCTCAACTATGTAAACAAAATTATAAAATGTTATGGGACATTTATTCAAGTGATTTGACTAAAAAACCTCATAGGGAAAATGACAAAATTTGATTTTGTTACTAAGCATATTTAGTTTTATTACAATAATTAGGTTACTCTACTTTTTCTTAGCAACAATAAATGTTTTAGAGGGTTTAAGTACATGTAATCAAATATTTACCATAAAGAAAAATGTTAAAAAATATGACATTATAGTAAAGCATATTAGTATAAATGTTATAGTTGTTGACTCACTTACTAAAGATTTTTACCTTTATTTTTTAAGAGAAATATCATTACTATAGACTTAGGTGTATCATGGGATGTTGTTGTTTGGTATGACCTTTTTTATTATTTTTATTTTAAAATAAAGTTTACATCTAAATTGATTTACTAAAAGATAAATTGTTGATATATATATACACACGCACACACAAAAAGAGAGGGAAAGGGGGAAGAGAAAGATAAGGAGTATAAATCTTAAGCAAAAGTCTAAGGCATTCATTTATTAGTTTTAAGGATATTATGTGACACATAAAGTAAAGCTTGAGCTATTAAGTAGAAGACATGTAGGTTCATTGGAATCATAAGATATATTCATTGATAACCATGTGTTGTCTTAGGCAAGATAATTGGACTAATAAGGAGGATAACACATGTGACATATTTATATGGTGTTATCTAGTTGTCATACTATTATATTAAATCCCTTTCAATAGAGTTAAGAACTCTTGTGACCATAAAGGGTCATCTCACTTACAAGATGTTGTTATAGAATGAAATTAACTTTTAAGTATTACCTCTAAACCAATATAAAAGGTGCACATGAATAATTATTTTCAAAAATTAATTATTATAATTCATATTATTTTCATTGCCTTTAATATAGCATAACTAAGAGAATGTTAGCTTAATTTTGATAAGCTCATTGGTGTAGGCTTATATCAATGGGCTTTGTGGGATTCACTTATATGTGCTTCTTTTGATGAATTCTTAATTAGTCTAATTAAGTAAGACATGTGAGTTTCTAAGAGTATTGGGTTATGTATATTAATATTGTTTATGATGATTTAGTATTGAATTAAAATTTAGATTATTATTTTTATGGACTTATATTTATTTTTATTGGGCCAAAATATGCAAAATATTCATAGTATAAATTTGGTCCATGAAGTTCAGAGTGAGAGCATAAGTCTAGCCCTTCAAAAAGCAATTTGGCCCAACTCTTTATAGTGTTTCCCTTTAGCTGAGTTTTGTGAAATGTGTGGAAGAAATTAAATCAATGTGAAGGCAAGAGGCGAGAGTCCAATTGTGGTTGTTTTATTATTGCATGAAACCAAAAGATGCACATGTCATGAAGAAGATGGAACACTTTATTCTAAGATTTTATCCTATGACTCTATTTTTAAGAATTTTAAGTTGAGTATGATTCTATCTTTAATAATCTTAAATTGAACAACAATTTATCTTTGACGTAAATTAGTTCAAATTTTAATAAAAAATTTAACTCATAAATTAAAAACAATACATTTATATTCAAAGATTATTTAGGAATTTTTTTTTTTAATCTTTAACATGACTTTTTACTACACCAATCAGACACGTGGGCAACTCCTCGTGCTAGTCTATTTTCTCACTTCTTCATTCCATGCACATCTTCTGGTTTCATGCAATAATAAAATGTGGACTCTCACCTCTTGCCTTCACGCTGATTTAACTTCTTCTGCACGTTTCATGAAGCTTAGCTAATGGGAAGCACTACAAAAAGTTGGGCTGAGTTACTTTTTGAAGGGTTGGACTTATGCTCAAACCCTAACTTCATGGACCAAATTTATACTAGGAATTTTAATTCAAATATTAAATCATCATAAATAATATTAAAGTTGAAATTGATGAAAGAGATTGTTTAATTATTTGATTTTCGTGCAAAATCTCATATGCTTTGCACCTTCAACTAACACCTAACCGTGTTTCTTCCTTCAATGTATTTCAAATAAAGTTGTCAAATTTCATGTAAATCAGTCATCATTTCATGGTCATATGGTCAGTTACCAATTCAACATGGTCATCCCATCTGAAAGTCACCACATAGAAAAAAAAGAGGATGGAAAAGCAAACATGGCCATTTTTAGAAACTAGCATTTTCATTCTATGCTAAAATAAAAATCCAACAATAATAAAATTAAACCATTTGAAATAAAGACAATCATTTACAAAATTCAAAACATACTACCAACAAACTAAAATAAAACTAAACTAAAACAAAAAAAAGCATCTTCGTGTTACTCCTCCTTCCCATTCTTTCTTCATGCAAAATAAGATGCTAGATTAAATATTTCTAAAAAAGGATCCATGTTTGCATTAGTTGTGGTAATATGCAATGGAGAAGATATTGATAGAACACGATCAAAAGCGACCAAAATGTTAGGGTGGGCTTTGTATAACCCATAAAATTCACTAACATTACCAAACATGTAAACATTATATAAATTAGAAAAACTCTCAGTTGAATAGCTGAGACCTTTAGCATCAACCTTGATGCAAATTTAGGGAAAAAACTTTTAGACACCATGAGAAAAGGGTAGAGAGAAAAGAAGGGAAGGCAAGGGTTTTCGCATGTGGGTATTTTCCAATTAGTTATGCACATTTGTATAATTTTCAATGAGCCCAACATCACATGAATGTGACACCTTACCATCTAATCAAAGTAAGCCCATAAACTTAACCAATAGATAACATTATCTAAATTGCCTAGTTTAAGAAATATTTACAACAAGACTTTTTTCTATGAATGATCATAAAAAGCACTATAAGAAAAACATAAGGAAGAAAAGTTTGTGAATATTGTTAGTAATCGTATATGATATAGTAAACCAACAAAAAAAACTATTGCTTGACAATTAATAAACTAAAATGCAACTTATATATCTTAAAATCTAACAGTTTGAACATCTATTAACATTCAAAGTATTATGTGGGAGCTTAGTTTGTTAAGACATATTGCATCTAATATATCACAGTGAATCTTAGTTACAAAGTACCCTCTTCCAAGCTCTTCTACTATCCCATAAGCAATATATGCTTTTGGACCCAAGTCTAGCTTCAAGACACTAGAAGGCAAGTTGACAACTATGTTAAGGATACTAGCCTGAGGACCTATGTACTTTGAAAATGGCAATGCACTAATAAATTCATCACAATCATGGGGTAAAAGATTCTCTAACTTGTCAAATGGGGGCCAATTCTTCATGCTACTCTTCTTTCTAGCTAGTCATTGTTTCTTCATCCCAATAGTTCCACAAAAACTTACAAAATCTGGGGCTACACAAAAACTTATAACAATTCCAAAAACACTTACAAAATTTGATGGTACACAAAAATTACAACAATTCCACAAAAACTTACAAAATCTAGGATTAAACAAAAACTTATAGAATCTAGAACAAATGTCACTCAAATACTCATAGCTATAGAATTTTCAAAAAAAAAGGGAGTATATACTTGTGAAATATAACAAAAAATTAGAAAATTGTATGCTCGACCATGATGCCATAAAATTTTGCAGGGGAGAATAGCTCTAACTTGGACACAAGTCCAATCCCGTAATAAGAAAGTAAATGGACCAAAACCAAACTGGAAATAAAAACTAGAGAGCATTTCTAAAGGCTTTAGGGAAGAGAGAGATTAGCTTAGATACCCAAAAAAACATAGCTACCCTACATAAGACTATAATAAAAATAAAATGTTTACGTGGCAAAATTGAAGCCCTGCCAGGTAGGGTCCAAGTATCGATTCTACCCATACTCCTCTTAGAGGTGTGGCTAACGTAGCAAAGAAGGCAATTATTACAAAGATAACTTGTAATAACATAAAATTTCAATTTTCTTTTCTGGTTACTGATTTTGGCAATCTTTTAGAATGATTAAGGAGTTGTCAAAAATTTTTAGCGCTTTCCTAGTAATATTGACTTAGCAATAGAAAAAAATATCAACAATCTTTCAAAAAACTTACAAAATCTAGGACTACATAAAAACTTACAAGAACTCCACAAAAACTTACAAAATCTAGGATTGAACAAAAACTTATAGAATCTAGAGCAAATGTCACACAAATACTCATAGCTATACAAGTTGTAAAAGAATGGATGTATATACTTGTAAAATATAACAAAAAGGTAGAAAACCGTATGCCCGACTATGATGCCATAAACTTTTGCAAGGGAGAATGGCTTTGACTTTGGACATAAGTCCAATCCTGCAATAAGAAAGTAAATGGTCATAAACCAAACTGGAAATAAAAAATAGAAAGCATTTCTAAAGGCTTTAAGGAAGAGAGAGACTAGCTTAGATACCCAAAAAACATAGCTACCCCACTTAAGACTGTAATAAAAATAAAATGTTTACGTGGCAAAATTGAGGTCCCTGCATGGTAGAGTCCGAGGATCGATTCTACCCACACTCCTCTTGGAGGAATGGCTAACATAGCAAAGAGGGCAATTATTACAAAGATAACATGTAATAACGTAAAATTTCAATTTTCTTTTGTGGTTGCTAATTTTGGTAATCTTTTAGAATGATTAAGGAGTTGTTGAAATTTTTTGGTGCTTTCCTAATAATATTGACTTAGCATTAGAAAAAAATATCAACAATCTTTCAAAAAACTTACAAAATCTGGGGGTACACAAAAACTTACAACAATTCAACAAAAACTTGCAAAATTTGAGGCTACACAAAAACTTACAACAATTCAACAAAAACTTACAAAGTCTAGAATTAAACAAAAACTTATAGAATCTAAAGCAAATGTCACGTAAATGCTCATAGCTATATACTTTGCAGAAGAATGGGTGTATATACATGTGAAATATAACAAAAAAGTAATAAACCATATGCCCGACCATGATGTCATAAACTTTTGCAGGGGAGAATGGCTTTGACTTTGGACACAAGTCCAATCCCAAAATAAGTAAATGGTCATAAACCAAACTGGAAATAAAAAGTAGAAAGCATTTCTAAAGGCTTTAAGGAAAAGAGAGATTAGCTTAGATACCCAAAAAAACATTACTACCCCACTTAAGACTGTAATAAAAATAAAATGTTTACATGGCAAAATTAAGGTCCCTGAAAGGTGGAGTCCGAGGATCGATTCTACCCATACTCCTCTTAGAGGAGTGGCTAACATAGCAAAACATGCAATTATTAAAAGGATAACTTGTAATAACGTAAAATTTTAATTTTCTCTTGTGGTTGCTAATTTTGGCAATCTTTTAGAATGATTAAGGAGTTGTCAAAAGTTTTTGGCACTTTCCTAATAATATTGACTTAGCATTAGAAAAAAAATATCAACAACCTTTTAAAAAACTTACAAAATCTAAGGCTACACAAAAACTTACAACAATTCCACAAAAACTTACAAAATCTAGGATTAAACAAAAACTTATAGAATCTAGAGTAAATGTCACACAAATACTCATAGCTATACAATTTGCAAAAGAATGGGTGTATATACTTGTGAAATATAACAAAAAGGTAGAAAACCATATGCCCGACCATGATGCCATAAACTTTTGTAGGGGAGAATGGCTCTAACTTTGGACCTAACTCCAATAAGATTGTAAATGGTCATAAACCAAACTATAAATAAAAGTATAAAGCATTTCTAAAGGCTTTAGGGAAGAGAGAGATTAGCTCAGATACCTAAAAAAACATAGCTACCTCACTTAAGACTGTAATAAAAATAAAATGTTTACATGGCAAAATTAAGGTCCCTACAAGGTGGAATCCAAGGATCGATTCTACTCACACTCCTCTTAGAGGAATGACTAACATAACAAAAAAGGCAATTATTAGAAAGATAACTTGTAATAATATAAAGTTTCAATTTTCTTTTGTGGTTGCTGGTTTTGGCAATCTTTAGAATGATTACGGAGTTGCCAAATTTTTTTGGCACTTTCCTAATAATATTGACTTAGCATTAGAAAAAAATATCAACAATCTTTCAAAAAACTTACAAAATGTGAAGCTACATAAAAACTTACAACAATTCCACAAAAACTTACAAATTTTAAGGCTACACAAAAACTTACAACAATTCCATAAAAACTTATAAAATATAGGATTAAACAAAAACTTATAGAGTCTAGACCAAATGTCACGTAAATACTCATAGCTATACAATTTGCAAAAAAATGGGAGTATATACTTGTGAAATATAACAAAAAGGTAGAAAACTATATGCCCAACCATAACGGCATAAACTTTTGCAAGGGAGAATGGCATTGACTTTGGACACAAGTCCAATCCCGCAATAAGAAAGTAAACAGTCATAAACCAAATTGGAAATAAAAAGTAGAAAGCATTTCTAAAGGCTTTAGGGAAGAGAGAGATTAGCTTAGATACCCAAAGAAACATAGGAGCCCTCTTAAAACTGTAATAAAAATAAAATGTTTACGTGGCAAAATTAAGGTCACTACAAGGTGGAGTTCAAGGATCAATTCTACCCATACTCTTCTTCGAGGAGTGGCTAATGTAACAAAGAAGTCATTTATTACAAAGATAACTTGTAATAACGTAAAATTTCAATTTTCTTTTCTGGTTGCTGACTTTGGCAATCTTTTAGAATGATTAAGGAGTTGCCAAAATTTTTTGGCACTTTCCTAATAATATTGACTTAGCATTAGAAAAAAATATCAACAATCTTTCAAAAAACTTACAACAATTCCACAAAAACTTACAAAATATAGGATTAAACAAAAAGTTATAGAATCTAGAGCAAATGTCACACAAATACTCATAGCTATAGAATTTGCAGAAGAATTGGTGTATATACTTGTGAAATATAACAAAAAGGTAGAAAACCGTATGCCCGACCATGATGTCATAAACCTTTGTAGGGGAGAATGGCACTGACTTTGGACACAAGTCCAATCTTGCAATAAGAAAGTAAATGGTCATAAACCAAATTGGAAATAAAAAGTAGAAAGCATTTCTAAAGGCCTTAGGGAAGAAAGAGATTAGCTTAGATACCCAAAAAACATAGCTACCCCTTTTAAGACTGTAATAAAAATAAATTGTTTACGTGGCAAAATTAAGGTCGCTACAAGGTGGAGTTCAAGGATCAATTCTACCCACACTCTTCTTGGAGGAGTGGCTAATGTAACAAAGAAAGCATTTATTACAAAGATAACTTGTAATAACGTAAAATTTCAATTTTCTTTTGTGGTTCCTAATTTTGGCAATCTTTTAGAATGATTAAGGAGTTACCAAAATTTTTTGGCACTTTCCTAATAATATTGACTTAGCATTAGAAAAAAATATCAACAATCTTTCAAAAAACTTACAACATGTAAGGCTACACAAAAACTTACAACAATTCCACAAAAACTTACAAAATCTAGGATTAAACAAAAAAGTTATAGAATCTAGAGCAAATGTCACACAAATACTCATAGCTATATAATTTGCAGAAGAATTAGTGTATATACTTGTGAAATATAACAAAAAGGTAGAAAACTGTATGCCCAACCATGATGCCATAAACTTTTGTAAGGGAGAATGGCTTGACTTTAGACATAAGTCCAATCCTGCAATAAGATTGTAAATGGTCATAAACCAAACTAGAAAAAAAAAAGTAGAAAGCATTTCTAAAGGCGTTAAGGAAGAGAGAGATTAGCTTAGATACCCAAAAAAGCATAGCTACCCCACTTAAGACTGTAATAAAAATAAATTGTTTACATGGCAAAATTAAGGTCGCTACAAGGTGAAGTTCAAGGATCGATTCTACCAACACTCTTCTTGGAGGAATGGCTAACATAACAAAGAAGGCATTTATTACAAACATAACTCATAATAACGTAAAATTTCAATTTTCTTTCATGGTTGCTGATTTTGGCAATCTTTTAGAATGATTAAGGAGTTGCCAAAATTTTTTGGCACTTTCCTAATAATATTGACTTAGCATTAGAAAACAATATCAACAATCTTTCAAAAAATTTACAAAATGTGAGGCTACACAAAAACTTACAAAATCTAGGATTAAACAAAAACTTATAGAATCTAGAGCAAATGTCACACAAATACTCATAGCTATAGAATTTGCAGAAGAATTGGTGTATATACTTGTGAAATATAACAAAAAGGTAGAAAACTGTATGCCCGACCATGATGCCATAAACTTTTGTAGGGGAGAATGGCTTTGACTTTAGACATAAGTCCAATCCTGCAATAAGATTGTAAATGGTCATAAACCAAACTAAAAAAAAAAAGTAGAAAGCATTTCTAAAGGCTTTAGGGAAGAGAGAGATTAGCTTAGATACCCAAAAAAGCATAGCTACCCCACTTAAGACTATAATAAAAATAAAATGTTTACGTGGAAAAATTAAGGTCACTACAAAGTGGAGTTCAAGGATCGATTCTACCCACACTCCTCTTGGAAGAGTGGCTAATGTAACGAAAAAGGCAATTACTAGAAAGATAACTTGTAATAACGTAAAATTTCAATTTTCTTTTGTGGTTGCTAGTTTTGACAATCTTTTAAAATGATTAAGGAGCTGTCCAAATTTTTTGGCACTTTTCTAATAATATTGACTTAGCATTAAAAAAGAATATCGACAATCTTTCAAAAAACTTACAAAATCTGGGGCTACACAAAAACTTACAACAATTCCACAAAAGCTTACAAAATCTAGGATTAAACAAAAACTTATAGAATCTAGAACAAATATCATGCAAATACTCATAGCTATAGAATTTGTGGAAGAATAGGTGTATATACTTGTGAAATATAACAAAAAGGTAAAAAACTATATGCCTAACCATGATGCCATAAACTTTTGCAGGGGAGAATGGCTCTGACTTTGGACATAAGTCCAATCCTGCAATGAGAAAGTAAATGGTCATAAACCAAACTGGAAATAAAAAGTAGAAAGTATTTCTAAAGCCTTTAGGGAAGAGAGAGATTAGCTTAGATATCCAAAAGAACATAACTACCCCACTTAAGACTGTAATAAAAATAAAATGTTTACATGGCAAAATTAAGGTCGCTACAAAATGGAGTTCAAGGATCGATTCTACCAACACTCTACTTGGAGGAGTGGCTAACGTAACAAAGAAGGCATTTATTACAAAGATAACTTGTAATAACATAAAATTTTAATTTTCTTTTGTGGTTGCTGATTTTGGCAATCTTTTAGAATGATTAAGGAGCTATAGAAAGCTTTTGGTGCTTTCCTAATAATATTGACTTAGCATTAGAAAAAAATATCAAAAATCTTTCAAACAAAAAAAAAAAATAGTAATGCAGTGTCTTACAAGGTACACTTGCTCCTCTTGTCGTGTATACTCTTGTTGTCGTGGCTTATCCTCCATTTGCTATTGTCATCCTTCATTCCCTTGCCCCCAACATTGTGTACTTAAGCTTCCAAGTTCGGACCTTGTACGTTAGGCTACACCAATGCGTCCTCCTTCATTCTAGTCATTTCAAGCACACCTTGCCCTCCTTTATTTTCCATCCTAAAAACTTCTACAACCAAAATAATGGATAGAGTGTCTAAGGATTTAAAAGAAAAAAAGGTTAACTTTTTTAACTAGAAAGTTAAAAGCTTTGGTTCAATTATGTTTGAGAGCAATCAAAAAAACATTTTTAGACAAAGAAGTAAGATCTAAAATAAATTTTGGATAAATATCCAGATATCTACCAAGAAGTTCACTATTGTCCTCTACAACAGCTAAGTGTAGAAGTGTCAATCATTCTCTACATTTTATTCATATCAACTCCTTGTTAAACCGAATTAGTTGAAATGAAATATAATGTAATTTTTTTTACACTAGTTTCACTGAAATTTTCTCCATAACACAGTGAAAAGGAGTCGAACACTCAAAATTCTTTCTTCGTCCAAAATGAGGTGTTAGATTAAATATTTCTAAAAAAACTATTTGTTTTTGCATTATTTGAAGTAACATGCAATGAAAAAGATATTAATAGAACACGATCGAAAGCAACCAAAATGTTAGGATGGGCTTTGTATAACCCATAAAAGTCACTAACATTACCAGAAATGCAAACATCATATAAATAAAAAAGCACTCAGCTATAAGGCAATTTTTAGCTAAGACCCTTAGCATTAACCTTAATGCAAAATCAAGAAAAAAAACTTTCAAATGCTATGAGAATAGGGTAAAGAGAAGAGAAAGGAAGACAAAGGTTTTTATAATAAAATGTGAAGAAGAAACTAACAAGTATGAAACGAGGAATCTCTAAGAAGTAGACAAGAGAGGCAAAAGTGAAGGTTTTTATAATAAAACTTGAAGAAGAAACTGACATCTATGAAAGAAGGAATCTTTGAGAAGCAAACAAGAGAGGTGAGGGCAAGATTTTTTATAATAAAATGCGAAGAAGAAACTGATAGCTGTGAAAGAAGGAATCTTCAAGAAGTTGTCCACCCTAGACAGTTGCACTCTTGCACATAAACACACATATAATGGATGTGTTTTCTTGTGAAAACTAGACTTGAAATATTAAGTTTGGTTGATTTTGCTTTTCTATGTGTAATATTGACTATGTACAAAAGCATCTATTGGGGTAGATTTCATGAAGCAAAGTTCATTAGGCCTATTTGGAATATTCTACACATTTTACATAGGGCTTTACGCTTAGTTAATTTACTTTTTCATGGGGCTTTAATTTGCTTTCCATCCCATCCGTTGTTAAATCACTAATGTTGCAATTAGGCTGCTCATGGTGATTTGCCAGTTGTTGAAATGTCAAGTTGAACTTTCATAAGCATTTGCACATGTCTAACTCGAAATTTCTCTATTGCTGGGAAGAATGGATTAATCTATGTAATTGTTTGTGTTAACGCACGAGAGACTCCATTTGAAGTCCAGACTGATTTGTTAACACCCCATCAATTTTTCAATGGTCGCAGCAATATTAGAAAAAGATATATGCTTATTTTGAATAAGCATGATTATCATAGAAACAATGGAATAATTATTTTGGACAAACATGATTATTAGATAAGCCTCGATTTGGTAGAAAAATCATTCCATTGACTATTGGGACATTACTTTCAAGATGATCCTTGGTATTGAAAACAAGGCTTCCAAATCTTTAATAGCTTAATCAACTACATAGACTATCATTTTCTTTATTTGTTCTATCACAAGATTACAATGAAAGGATGTTTTGAGTAGGAATAAAACATAACAACAAGTCTTAAAAGTCAAGAAGAACTATTACCTCAAGCTTGTCTTACTATTGATTAAGACCATAACAAATTGTGATCCCAGCAGTTGAGGTGCCATTCCCAATGGCCTAACCCACACAAGGGTAGTTACTAAGGTAGTAGGATAAGACAAGACCTATCTGGCCCTACTACCTACAATCACAACGTATCACATGTCCATTATGTAAAGGTCATTAGCCCCTCTTTCCTTACGGATTTCTTCAGTAGGCTAGAAACATAGTTTTTTGAAGATATTGCATGTCACATCTAGGATTTCTTCGCATGACAAGCAATAGTAGATTATTATATTGTTTATGATGATTTAATATTTGAATTAACATTTAGGTTATTATTTTTATGGACTTATATATATTTTTATTGGGCTAAAATATGCAGAAAATTCATAGTATAAATCTAGTCTATGAAGTTTGGGGTCCGAGCATAAGTCCAACCCTTTAAAAAGTAGCTCGGCCTAACTCTTTATAGCATTTCCCATTAGCTGAATTTTGTGAAACATGCGAAGAAATTAAATCAACGTGAAGGCAAGAGGTGAGAGCCCAGTTGTGGGCATTTTATTATTGCGTGAAACCAAAAGATGCATGTGGCATGAAGAAGTGAGAAAACAAACCAGTGCAAGGAGCTGCCCACTTGTCCGATTGGTGCAAAGTAACTCAGCCAAATTAAAAGCTACGTGGTGCCCATGGCGTTGTCACTTCAATTTTATTCATATTAACTTAAAACAGAGTCTATTTTACTGGCATCATCAACAGATCTATAGAGTTTAGTAAATTATCAAGGACTATCAAAACATTTTATTTTATTTTATTTTAACAATTTTAAGCTAAGTATGATTCTATCTTTAATAATCTTAAGTTGAACAAAAATTTATCTTTGACGTAAATTAGTTCAAATTTTAATAAAAAATTTAACTTATAAATTAAAAACAATACATATATATTCGAAGATTATTTAGAATCTTTTTATTTTTTTTATCTTTAACATAACTTTATATTTTTCAACATAACTCTACTTTGAACCAGAGTTAATGCAATATAAATAAAATTGTAGTAAGCTTCAACGAAATTTGAGATTAGAACTTTATTTATAATTATTATGATTATTATAATCACTACCTATTTCTACAAGAGGCAAGATGTAGTGGGGTGGGAGCGCAGATTGCAGTAGTGTGTTAACTTTGTCGTTTAACTGAGGCAGGAGCCTTGGAGCTAGGAGTACAAGAGGTAGGAGGCAAGAGGTAGGAGCGCAGGGTGTGCAAGAGCTTAGAATCTAAGTAGAAAGTGGTATTGCGAGATGATTTGGGTTGAACTATTATAGCAAAAGGGCATATAAGTCTTACATTGGAAATATAAAAACTTGAATAGGAGTTTATAAATAAATATATTTCTTTACTTAATGTATTAAGGTTTTAAAGTAATATATGAGTCATTATCTTTAATTTATAATAAAAATGTTATCAATCTACATTAAGTTGATGTGTCTCTAATGACACTAGAGATTCTAAGACACTACAAAATTTGGTTAAAAAATCTTCATTGGAACATAAGTAAACCAAGAAAGAATCTTAAAATCAAAGGCTACGAGAATACCTAAGTGATACCCTTGACATTGTTAACAGTGAGCTTAACATCAATATTAGGATCATTAGCGAACTACAATAGAAAACCATATCCTTCGGAGCAAAATCGTTCTCTTCTCTCCTTGCAATGTGTAAATCTATAACATGGTTATGGAATCGATCAATTTTTTTCATTTAAGTCTTCATTCACTTCACAACATATCCCATATCCCTGTAAATTCAAGAAATCAAGCCAGGGTATCCAGTCCCCGATGTTTAATGCCGCACTAACCAAGAACCTCTCCTCTAACATCTCTTGAAATTCTCTCAACGTTACTATTGAAGTTTCGGATTCAGTTGCACTGAAATATTTGTCACCCAATACAATCCTACTAATCACACTTAGATTGAGACGAAAGAGATGCTCCTTCACCCTCATTGGCTTTCGAGCTAAAGCGTATAATCGTGAAAACAAAGCATGCCTTTCTTCTACGCGAATCTACTCATAGGACTCTAGTCGCCTTCAAATGAATAGCTCGGAGAGGCATATCTTACGCACTTGATGCAAATATGGGCCCCAAGGTGCCCATAAGATGCGGTTATTGTTATAGCCAGTGTACTTCTCGGCAGCTGTTTGGGGTCTAGATGCAAAGATGTGATCATATGCCTTGAGAAAAAGCTTTGCCATGTCGGGTGATGAGACAACCACAATTGGCAGGATCCAAAATTAAGGTGCATTCGAGGTCCATATTTTGTGACAATTTACGTAAGGATTGGTGAAGAAGGGGACCAAGAAGGTTTAGGTTGGCCCAAAATGGGCCAAAGTGTAGGACCTGGTGGAAGTCTTAGCTTATGGAAATGAAAGGGTCGATGTTTTGAGATCAAGAACAGAACAGGTAGGTAGGGCACAGCGGTAACTACAGTCAGAGTCGTGAACTCCATTGCCAAGAATTTTGGTGACGTGGGTGGGTTTATATGGTTCTAGTTTACTAGTGGAGTCCCTTCACTACCTGTCCTTAAAGAACGTGAGCCACACATGCAGTGTAATCATAGTGCATTACTGCAGAAAAACTTGATGGTGAAAGGTGTGCTTTCAGTAATGCGAGAAATTTTGGTGATGGTGGAGCATTACTAGTTGAGCCTTCCATGAAGAACATTTGCTATGCATGCAGGGTACTAAAATATTCCATTACAATCAATGGTGCTTGTAATATAGCTAGCATAGCTGTAAACCCCATCTAGATGCTTAGTAGTAGCCGTGATGACAATGCAAATGGACATGACTAGTATATTTATCGAAGTCCTCCAAGAGGTTGAAAATGTTTCCCTAGTGTAGGAGTCTCCTAGATAAACGTGATATCGTGTGATTATTCCAATTTATATGAGGAAAATAACAAAGAAAGATGCTATCATCAACCCAAGCCAAATCCAACTGTTGGGGCAAGTGGCAGAAATGGATGTATCAACTGCTAAGAATCTTGAACCATATTCTTACGGCTTTGTGGGAGGCCCAGCCTAATGATGGGGATTGATGTTATTCGTCTTCCATTGATTAGAAACAAGAAGTTGTTGGCAACTACGACGGGACAGTCATTGTTAGGAGACAGTCACGTTAAGCCATGTTGAAAGTGACATAGATTTAGTTGGAGAAAAATATCATAGGCCCGATGAGATACTCAGCTGAATGAAGATGGTAAGTGACATTTGTCTCACATTGGATAAAAGCAAAAAAATCTAATTACTTATGAAGGCTTTATAAAGCCTTCATAAGTAATTACCCATCTTTGCACACCCAAGGCAAGATCTTATAGGCTTGCGTGTCACACTTTGGCTCCTATTTTTTGTATTTCCTTTTCACTCCCAAGGCAAGATCGACAAGACAACTCACGTATCTTCAAAACATATTTCCTTACTTGACTCTCTTGTCCCTGAAAGTTTCGGCTCTTTCTCACCATATCCTCCTCGTTCTCCAATGAAACTCTGCCAGGCGTAGATAAAGCTTTTAATCTGGGAAAGGATGATGAACATCAATGCCGAAAGGGTGATTTTACAGCTAATACTGTTAAGTCCCTGTGCAATCTAACAGGGGGTGAACCAAGTTCCTTCTTTCTTCTAACTTAGGCAAATTAGAACTAGACATAGAGTAAATAACAGATTATACACAAACAAAGCATGTTAAAAACAGTTCAATACTGAGTCAATAACTTGAAAGAAGTTGCAATCACAAGGATCAGCATTATCTAGATAATTTGAAGATCAAGAGTTCGCCGATAACCTCTTGCAAAAGTAGTGAACAAACATGAATAGATTTAAACATGCAGAAAGCAAGTTGAACAGTCAAAGAGATCTAAGAAAACAAGACTGCTAAATCACCCATAGGAAATTTTTCTCAGGCAGTGCTCTCCTTTACTTTTGTAGTTATTTTGTTCAGAAAAATTTATACCAGTCAATGTTTAGCTCATCTGTGTTGCCTAACAACGAAACATGAAATTAGCATAGTCATATAGCTCTATGATATTAGGAATCCTTTTCAAGAGCAGCAGCAGTGTAAAATTCTGTTAGTCGTGACTTTTTAATCTTTTGCTGGTTTTTAGGTTCTTCCGCCAATTTGTTCTACTTTTTGCGGTCCACTTATCATCGATATCCATGTTCCGTTTCCTGGCCTCAGTGTTCCAGAATATTAGTTCAACATTCATAGCTGGTAGCTTTACCTATTATTTGGTGGCTTCCTTATCAGCAAACGTAAATTTGCAATAACTCATGTGTCATCTGTTCAAAGAAAACAAGTTGAAAGGACAAACTGAGATGTGTTGTTCATTGCAGCTTCTATGCCTGTCTGGCTGAAGTGGGGTTTCTGGGCTTGTCCCATGACATATGCAGAGATAGGCATTGCTGTAAATGAATTTCTCGCACCAAGATGGCAGAAGGCGAGTCTCTCGTTCCTTGAACTATTACTTCCTTGTACAATGCATGATAGATCATGAGGTGTGGACTCTTACCAGCTAAGTCCTATATGTAGATGTTATTCACAAACACTAAGATTGGGCGAGAAACACTTGAAAGTCGGGGGCTAAACTTTGACGATTATCTATATTGGATTTCACTTGGTGCCTTACTTGGATTTGCACTAGTTTTCAACATAGAATACATCCTGGCCTTAAGTTTCTTGAAGTGTAAGTTCTTCACTATTATTGTATTTAACCTTGAAACAACAATAGGGAGAAGATGCTGATGCATTCTTATTTGACAAATATCAGCTCCTGGATCATCTCGTGCTATAATTTCACATGAAAAGCTTTCCAAGATACAAGGAAGTGAAGCTTCAAACCATGCTGCCGAAGTGGGAAAAAGGTCCACAAATTCGCCTTCACAGACTAGTATAGAAACAAAAAAAGGTTATACCAATTTCCTTGCTCTTCTGATCGTTCTTGACATCGCCATCGCTTTATACCCTGTTGGGAGGTGCGTTTCTTTAACCGTTTAATGTTTTTTCTTGCCTTATTGCACAGGCGGAATGGTCCTACCTTTTAGACCCCTAACTGTTGTATATGAACAGGTGCAATGCTTCATCGACACACCCTTGGTAATCACACCTAACTTCATATAAGGTTCTGGTGGTTGCTGGATTGATATGCATTAGTATCACAACATACAGATTCCTGTTATTTTACTTTTCCTTCTTCTTTTTCGATGCCCGGAAATGCGGGAAAGGGGATTCAGTGACAAAAAACTCTAACTCCTTTCTGATATTACTGGTGCATTGAAGCCTGGTGTTCTTACAGCGTTGATGGGTGTCAGTGGAGCAGGGAAAACAACTCTTCTGGATGTTCTATCGGGGAGAAAGACTATTGGCTATATGGAAGGGCAAATAAAGATTGGAGGGTATCCCAAGGTTCAAGAAACGTTTGCTAGGATATCTGGTTATTGTAAGCAAACTGATATTCATTCTCCTCAAATCTCTGTAGAAGAGTCGGTCATTTTTTCTGCTTGGCTCTGTTTGTCTCCAGAAATAGACTCAAAAACTAAAGCAGTAGGATCTCCATGTACTGGCACATATTAAGTCAATGATTTCTCTTCATATCCATTGTTGAGATGAAATATTTTGGAAGTTGATATGGCGTGTCTTGTAGGAATTTGTGGACGAAGTCCTGGAGACTATTGAGCTTGATGGAATAAACGATGCCTTAGTAGGCATACCAGCTGTTAGTGATCTATCAACAGAGCAGCGTAAGCGGCTCACAATAGCTGTGGAGCTTGTTGCTAACCCCTCTGTCATCTTCATGGATGAACCAACAACGGGTTTGGATGCAAGATCAGCTGCAATTGTGATGCGAGCTGTGAAGAATATAGTAGATACTGGAAGAACAATTGTTGGTACCATCCACCAACCTAGTATTCACATATTTGAAGCATTTGATGAGGTAAAGAAGCAATTTCTTAGAATTTTAAAAACGTAGTAGTGTGGTTAGAATTTGCATGTGAAACTAAGAGTAGAAAGTGCTGTCGATCTCAGTGGTAGATCACTGCCACTAAAGAGATACAGAAACGGCCTAGGAAGTTTGACTTTTGGCTGCAGAGGAGGAAAAACTGTAATCCTGACGTTCTGCAACCTGTGTATAGACTACAAGCGTCTTTCCAGTTGATTACTTTGTTAAATAATGGCTTTAAAGAAGAAAGTTAGTTCTTTTCAAATTTGATATTAAAGTTCAAGTTCAAGTTCAAGTCAGCTTAATAAAACCGGTTTTTTAAAGTTGAAACCCAAGCCAGCGACAATATGGATTGAAGAAGCTGAGTTGTCTGCCTTGAGTTCTTTTTCTCTAGTTACGAAGGCCTCAATTTTGAAGCTGCGGATTGGCTCACAACAGCAGACTAATTTATACTGTAGTCTGTTTATTCGTTCTTTACAAGCAACATAAACACTCATACCTCCATAAAATCGACCATGTAGTACAATACTAAGAAACATCTTATGGAAAACATATACTCACCCTAGTCAATATCTATCAGTCATTTGATAAACAAAATAGGCAGATTTATCCTTAGGTAGTGCTTGCTGATTTTATGTTCACCAACAATACTAGTCACAGTCAAATAACAGCATCCGCGACCACCCCAAACCTTGTCACAGGGATCTGCAATTTCGCTCCCATCCGGATGGAAGTGGCGGCACATGGGAGGGCCGCTACCCTTCTTGTAGGGATCAAGATTTCGCCAACATTCTGCTGCCGGCTGAGGAACGATGATATTCTGTCAGATTAATTGGTCAACTAGTCTTCATCCAAATCAGTGGCAGTTTAGACTCGTGCAAGCTATAAGATTTGCCACTCACGGGGTCACAAACAGGAGGTATGAGCTGGCCAAGGCTGGAGATATACCAGAGTTTGAAAATTAGTTGGGGGAAATATCATGAAACAATTGAAACAAGTAAGAACAAGAAGTTTTGTAATAGCTTTGGGAACAGAGTAAAACATGTAAAAAAGGTTATCTCCCTGGCTTAGTGGTAAGCCAGCCCCTTAACCTATGAGTCCAATAGGTCAAGGTTTGATTTTCCCCTCTCCTCCTCCATGTGCATGAGTTAAAAAAAATAAAAGTAAAACATGTTTAAAAAAAAATAAAAAATTGCTCTTTGCCATTACAAAACCATTTGGAAATTTGACAGTAATTGGAACTAATAAGCAATGATTACCAATACTTGAATATGTTATGCTAAAGGAAAAATACGGAAAATACACTAGTTCTCTTTGCTTTAGCACATCAATGGCATAGTTCAAGGAAAACCACAGTTTGACCTCTGCAGCTATTAGTCATCTCTACTCTAAACATGTTGTAGACATTGCTTCAGTAAACATGTTATAGGAATTTCTGCAACTGAAGGGCATACCCTATGAATGCATAGAAGAAGATCTTTCTAACAAGACTCATCTGCTTCTGCAATACAACCCGTCCACAAGAAAATTCCTGTGCTTGTTCACAGCGGAAAACCCATTTGTAAGTCCATGATCATCCTTGAATATATCGAGGAGAATTGGCCACAGAACCCGTTGCTGCCTACTGATGCTTATGAGAGAGCTCTTGCTCGCTTTTGGGTCAAGTATATAGAAGATAAGGTATGTGTTTGCCTTCTACTTTTCTTTTTTTTTTCTTTTTTTCTCTTTTATGTCAAATATAGAGATTTTGAGGGTACGAGGAGCTGAATTTAGGACCAAAATCTTGAGTAATTAGTATCCAATCTCACTGATTTGCCTTTTGGTTCTTGATATCCCCTTTTCAATTGCTTCATCTTCACAAACACAATTGCGCCATGATTTCAGTGTATATTTTCTATAATGGTTTTCCTTAATAAATATAGCTTTTTGGTCATAAAAAGAATTATTATGCAAGATGTGTCTAAGTTATTGGATAACATAAATGGTTGAAAAAACTAATAAAACTGACGCAAATGGATGATTGAGCTCAGCTAAAGATGGGATCTGAATGTTTTTTGTTTCAACTAATTTTAACTTTTAGGTCATGATTTTTAGTTTTCTAAATTTAAAGAAAAATTGAAGATCATTTACACTCAAGTCTTTTGTTCATTATCAAGTCAAATGAATAGTGAAAATCTGAAAAAGTTTAATTACATCTATTATGCAGTCAATTAATTAATTTAAAAGATAAAGACAAAACTTAATAGTCATGCATAGGTGAGATATCACCTAACAATTAGAATAATTTTTGCTCAGTCATCATTGTTGTGCAATGTCTAGTCATGACCATGGTTACATGATAGCTTAACCATCATGATTGTGTTGTGTTTAATAATTCATTCTAAAAAAGGATAAATTCTCATATCCAAAACCACCATAAATTTATGTCTCTTACAAATCTGGAGAAAAAAAGAAGATAAAAAATAAAAAAAGATAAAAGATAAAACGTGACTTAGTTTAAGAGCTAGCTCCAAAATCAGATGAATTTTCTTTCATCTAAGCTTACCTTATAAATCTTATATGTAGGAGTCTGTAATGTGGGAAATCTACCGAGCATGTGGCCAAGAACAGGAGAAGGCCATAGAGGACACCTTGGAGACGTTGAAAACCGTGGAGGAACACAGAATCAGAGACAAGAAGTTTTTCGGGGGAGACAAGATCGGAATAGTAGACCTTGCATTTGGGAGGATTGCTTACTGGTTTGGAGCGGTCGAAGAATTAGGTGGGGTGAAGGTGCTTGAAGCTCACAAGTTCCCTCGCTTGCTTGCTTGCATGCATGCATGCATGCTGTCATCAAATCGAACCTTCCTGATCGTGATCAGCTAGTGGCCCTTTTTAAGGGTAGAAGGGAAAAACTGTTGGCATCTACATAAGATTGGTCTCTGATTAACAAGTTTTTGAGTTTCCATGTTTTCTGGGTGGTGTCTCGTGGCTACTCCAAGGGTGAGAATAAGTTGTAACCCTTTATGTTGTCATCTATGTTGTTGTTTATATGGTGTCTATGATGTGTAATTGAGAGAATATGAAAATGGGTTCTAAACCATATGGGCTCAAATTTATAACATTCCTGTCCAACCACTTCTTTTTTCATTAAAAGAACAATTGAATGTGGAGAGATTAACGTGAATCAGTAGGAAACTTTATAGGGCATATTACAAGTATTATTTTGCTAATATGTCTGAAACTTTTCCAAGTTTTTGAATGTATAAAACAGGAAGGTTTTGTGGATGAAACATGCAGTTCATAACTGCTATGGAATCTCCCCGTAAATGAGTTTCTAAGTAGGATACGTGGATGACGCAACAATGGGAATTAAGGAGACATTGTGAGAGGTTTCAAAAAGGCACCGAAAGAATAAAAATGACAACATTAATAGTGAAAAAAGTAGCTTGAGAAGAAGTGGGAAATTATTTTTAATAATTTTAAGCTAAGTATGGTTCTATCTTTAATAATCTTAAATTGGATAACAATTTATCTTTGAAGATTATTTAGGAATCTTTTTATTTTTTAATGTTTAACATGACTTTGTATTCTTCAACATAACTCTACTTTAATGCAATATGAATAAAGTTCTAGTAAATTTCAACAAATTTTGAGATTAGAACTTTATTTATGTTGGATCATATAAAGTCATGTTAAAAATCTTGAAAATAAAATTCTTGAATTTACTATTTAATGTCAGAACTTGTTTTGTATTGGAGAATATAAAGTCACGTTAAAAACAATTCTTGAATAATTTTCAGGAATCTGGATCCGGCTAAGGCCAATAGCTAGGGTTCCCTAAGCGGGTACAATCTTGTTGGAACTTGAATGGTGGACCGATCCCAGTTCTTGGAACTGGCTGAGGTCAATAGCTAGAGTTCCAGGTACAATCTCGCTTGCAGGACATGCACAATGGTGGACCGATCCCTGTTCTTGGAATTGGCTGAGGTCAATAGCTGGAGTTCCCTGAGCGGGTACAGTCTCGTCGGAGCTTGCTGGACGTGAACAATGGTGGACCAATCCCTGTTCTTGGAACTGGCTTAGGTCAATAGCTAAAGTTGCCTGAGCGGGTACAGTCTCGTCGAAGCTTGTTGGACTTGCAGATTGGTGAACAGATCCCTGGTTTTGGCACTGGCTGAGGTCAATAGCTAGAGTTCCCTGAGTGGGTACAGTCTCGTCGGAGCTTGCTGGACTTGCAGATTGGTGAACCGATCCTTGGTTTTGGCACTGGCTGAGGTGAATAGCTAGAGTTCCCTGAGCGGGTACAGTCTCATCGGAGATTGCTGGACTTGCAGATTGGTGAACCGATCCCTGGTTTTGGCACTGGCTGAGGTTAATAACTAGAATTATCTGAGCGGGTACAGTCTCGTCGGAGCTTGCAGGACGTGCAGAATGGTGGACCGATCCCTGTTCTTGGAACTGGCCCTGAGCAGATACAGTCTCGTCGGAGTTTGCTGTACTTGCAGATTGGCGGACCGATCTCTGGTTTCCACACCGGCAAATATGAGTGCTCTTCGGATATATTTGAGTGGAACGGCAGATCGGGCACGTCTTGTTATTCCCCAGCCATGCAGCAAGGCATCTGGGATGATAGATGTGTTTACAAAACGGAATCTGCTTCACGATCTCTTCCTCTTTGAACTCGTCTAGACAAATCGCGCAGTATTTCTGGCAATTCGCTTCCTTGCTATAAGGAAATTCTGGCAATAATGGCTCATATCGGAACTCATCCCTCTTAATCGCGCCACATCGATACGGTATCTCACTGGCGGACTGAAGCCGCGCTCCCCGAGTAAAAGTTAGTGGTGCCACATCCATGCGGGATCTCAATGGCGGACTGAAGCCGCACTCACTCATACATTTTCTCCATTTTGTACAGAAACCTACGATGGCGATTCCCACGGAGATGACGCAGGCGGCGACAATGTACAAAATGAAGTGCAAACTGAGCGAAGAATCTGTGGACGGCGATGGTGGAGCCGGTGCAGCAGGGAAAAAGGAGTTTGTAAGGGATTGGAGAGGAGGGAGAGATGGGGTTGCGTAGGGCGCATTGTTGGGGGATACAAGCAGTTTGCGGTGGTGGTATTCCATCGTGAAACTTCTCCGGACTGCAAGTTTGGCATGGAATGTAGGATTTCTCCGGCGAGGATTTTGTGTTTCCTTCCAAGGGGAAATCCTTATAGATAGTTGTTGAAGTAGAGTCCCAATCCATTATCAACCCCATGAACAAATCCCAAGATTGGATTTCCTTTTTGTAATTCAAATGAAATTTAAGTGTTTGAAAACGTAAACTACGTGAAACATATACAATAAGACATTAAATAGTGTAAAGAAAAATAAACATGATTAATTAAGAATAAAAAATACATAAGGATAATTTTATTGCCAAACTAATAATTTTTCTTAAGCAATTAATTGAAGAACTTGATGAGAGTTTCTCTTTAGAAACATATTTAAATTCTAATCTTAAATTTTTATATCAAAATATGAAAAGAAAATAGATTTGCTCATAATCTATCAAAAAGTTGAATAATAGAGTCCTTACATACTTCTATCTGGATTTGATAACAATAGAAGTACTTAAAAGTTGAAAGAATTCTTATTTGGCCTAGATTCTTGGCTTTCATTCGTTGCTAGTTTTAATAACTTCAACAATAAATACAAAAATACCTTCTCTTCAAGGCTAGGATGGATAACTACAAATGACTTCATTTAATTTCTAACATTGTTGAAAAACGCAGCTTTTATGCTCTCATTACAAACTAATAGAATAAATCATTTCAATTTCTTGTTTTTTATCAATTGCTTTTGCATTCTTTACATTTTTAGATAAAGTTCATGATAAAAAATTAAAAAAAAAAAAGAACTCTAACATTAATGATGTTGTCACTCTTTTGCTAGATTTTTTTTTTTATTCTTCAATCAGTTTAAAATCAACTCTTGTAAGGATATCAGCAATAAATCTTCAAATCTTCTTTTTTTGTATTCAAAATTTCCGAATCAAAACGAGTCTCCCACTTTTAAACTCATTTGATTCCCATTCTTTTAACATATCAATCCAACACAACAATGTCATGATTCATTCTAAGATATAACAATCTTAAATATTTTTATGATTAGGTGATTATAACAGCTAAATCACTTTGACTAATTAGTTAATTAATTATAACGGTTTATGATTATGATTAGATTAAATCATTAGTTGTTATAACAACTTTCTGGTGAACAAAAATTAGCTAATCTAGTTGTATTTAAATGAGGTATTCTTCCTTATAAAAGCCGAAGGCATCTAAAAAAAAAGGTTTTGCTTAGATGGATTTAGAACCCATCAATGTTATTCTACCCAAGACAAAGAGAAAAGCTTAAAAGTTACTAGCGAAATATGAAATATAAAATTGTAGTAAGAAAATACACCATATTTTCACCAAGTTTACATGATTTTTTATTCACATGGTAATATAATTGCTACTTTAATCTTTTAAAAAATTAATTAGATTAATTATTTGATAAGCATGCAAAACCCCTAGGTAATAAGATTTTTGTTTTCGAGACTTTAATAACTCGTATGTAGTTTTTAATCAAACCAAACATAGTCCATCATATTGCCCATATTGCATAATGAAATTTTTACAAGGAGCCAATGATTACATATTAAATTGTAAATATAATTACTCCTAATTCCAAATAAATTAGCAATAGATCCTCCCTATCCAAAAAAAATTGAGTGCAAATTCTATCCGTAGAACAGCAAAACATGTTCGTACCCTCTGTTGTAATGTCCCTCTGTTGTATTTTCCTTATCTTGAATAAATTGGCTTTCTTATTATCTTCAACCCGGCTTTCTTGACCTGCAAACGGACAGCCTGTATTCGGACTCTGGCCCTGGCAATCCTTATTGGGAACAAAACATCTTAGTCATCTTCCTGTGCAGCGGAAAGAAAACAATACAGACAAGAAGTGAAGCAATCAGCGTGCAGACACAAATCTGGGGAAGCCTTCCGGCATACACTTTCTACAATTGCTTAAAAAAATATTTCTCTACATCCCAAAGCATAAGCTCCGCCGCATGACCCGTCATGCGAGTTTGCAGAAGAACCACATTTCGCCACCGGGAAGATCACCCTCGCCGCCTTGTTGCGCTTGATGTGTTTACAAAACGGAATCTGCTTCACGATCTCTTCCTCTTTGAACTCGTCTAGACAAATCGCGCAGTCTTTCTGGCAATTCGCTTCCTTGCTATAAGGAAATTCTGGCAATAATGGCTCATATCGGAACTCATCCCTCTTAATCGTGCCACATCGATACGGTATCTCACTGGCGGACTGAAGCCGCGCTCCCCGAGTAAAAGTTAGTGGTGCCACATCCATGCGGGATCTCAATGGCGGACTGAAGCCGCGCTCACTCCTACATTTTCTCCATTTTGTACAGAAACCTACGATGGCGATTCCCACGGAGATGACGCAGGCGGCAACAATGTACAAGATGATATGCAAACTGAGCGAGGAATTTGTAGACAGCGGTGATGGAGTCTGTGCAGCAGGGGAAAAAGGAGTTTGTAAGGGATTGGAGAGGAGGAGAGATGGGGTTGCGTAGTGGGCGCATTGTTGGGGGTTAGAAGCAGTTTGCGGTGGTGGAATTCCATCGTGAAACTCCTCCGGACTGCAAGTTTGGCATGGAATGTAGGATTTCTCCTGCGAGGATTTTGTGTTTCCTTCCAAGGGGAAATCCTTATAGATAGTTGTTGAAGTAGAGTCCCAATCCATTATCAACACCACGAACAAATCTCAAGATTGGATTTCTTTTTTGTAATTCAAATGAAATTTAAGTGTTTGAAAACGTAAACTATGTGAAACATATACAATAAGATATGAAATAGTGTAAAGAAAAATAAACATGATTAATTAAGAATAAAAAATACATAAGGATAATTTTATGGTCAAACTAATAATTTCTCTTAAGTAATTAATTAAAGAACTTGATGAGAGTTTCTCTCTAGAAACATATTTAAATTCTAATTTTAATTTTTTATATCAAAATATGAAAAGAATAAGGATTTACTCATAATTTATTGAAAAGTTGAATAATAGAGTTTTTACATACTTCTTCTATCAGGATTTGATAACAATAGAAGTACTTTAAAGTTGAAAGAATCCTTATTTGGCCTAGATTCTTGGCTTTCATTCATTACTAGTTTTAACAACTTCAACAATAAATACAAAAATACCTTCTCTTTAAGGCTAGGATGGATAAGTACAAATGACTTCATTTAACTTTTACTATTGCTGACAAACACAGATTTTATGCTCTCATTAGAAACTAATAAAATAGATCATCTCAATTTTTTGTTTTTTATCAATTGCTTTTACATTCGGTTTTTAGATAAGTTATATTACAAGCACCATTGATTGTAATGGAATATTTTAGTACCCTGCATGCACAGCACATGCTCTTCATGAGCTTCGATTCCCTTTTTTGACCTGATAAAGAAATGAGATTACGTGATAAAAGCTTAGAAATAGGAGCATTATTAAATAAAGATCGTTGCTTTCTGTTGGAAGTCATTATATTGGTGAGAGTTCAACTGTGGGCATTTTATTACTATTTTATTATTGCGTGAAACCAGAAGATGCGCGTGGCAGGAAGAAGTGAGAAAACAGACCAGCGCGAGGAGATGACCACATGGCCGATTGGTGCAAGGTAACTTAGCCAAATTAAAAGTTGCGTGGTGCGCGTGGTGTTGTCACTTCAATTGTATTCATATTAAGTTAAAACAAAGTCTATTTTATTAGCATCATCACAAGATCTATAGAATTTAGTAAATTATCAAGGACTATCCAAAATACTTTATTTTATTTTATTTTTTAGACCAAATCTAAGATGTTGTTAATGATTCCTAAAAAGATGAAACACTTTATTTTAAGATTCTATCCTATGATGTTATTTTTAACAATTTTAAGTTAAATATGATTCTACCTTTAATAATCTTAAATTAAACAATAATTATCTTTTACTTAAATTAATTCAAATTTTAATAAAAAATACATTTATATTTGAAGATTATTTTAGAATCTTTTTATTTTTTATCTTTAACATGACTTTATATTCTTCAACATAACTCTACTTTGAACTAGAGTTAATGCAATATAAATAAAATTCTAATAAGCTTCAACAAAATTGAGATTAGAACTTTATTTATGTTAGAGAATATAAAGTCATGTTAAAAACTTTAAAAGTAAAAATCTTGAATTTACTATCCAATAAGCTTCAAGGAGATTTAATGTTAGAACTTTATTTGTATTGGAGAATATAAATTCATGTTAAAAAATTTAAAAAACATTTCTTGAATAATCTTCAAGAATTTGGATCTGGATGAGGCCAATAGCTAAGGTTCCGTAAGTGGATACAATCTCGCTGGAGCTTGCTGGACGTGGACAATGGTGGGCAGATCCCTGTTCTTGGAACTGGCTGAGGTCAATAGCATATAAGATACAATTTTATTAGCATTGTCGTCTTAACTTTTTTTAAAAAATATTATTATTATTATTATCATGATTATTATAATTACTGCCTATTTCTACAGGAGGCAAGACAATGTGTTAGCTTTATCGTTTAACTGGTACAGGAGCCTAGAGCCTAAGAGTGCAGGAGGCAGGAGCCCACGGAGACAGGAGGTATTGGCAACACCAAGTCATGAAAGGGGCGTCGCCTATGCGAATACAAAGAAGCCTGGACAGAGTCCTTGCTTTTCTTGGTCTCAACATGTCCTCCCAAGTTTGCTTTGCGTTTAGTTCTTTTTTATTGCATCTTGTGAACACACACGGAAGCCATCATTGTTGTACATCTTGTGAACATCATCTCTCCATTCTTTTTAACCTCCGGGTGCCAAATTCTACCAAAACCTTGGCGCTATCAAAACCTTATGAAGGTATGCTGCGACATTGGCAACCAAAAAGCATAAGCGTGCTCCCTATAGCAGACGTGCACAGCCTTATGCAGGTATGCTATACGTACGACGTCAGTAGCCAAAAAGGGGAGCGTTTTACCCATGGGCAGACTGCGTAGACTTATGCAAGTCTGCCGCCCCCGCTTTCCCGCTCACCTGTCCGGCTGTTTGATTCTATAAATTTCTGAAGTTTTGCCTCTCGGCTCTTTGCTCTCTTTTCTACAAAGTTTTGAAAGTTTTCTTCTTCTAATAGCTCAAACTTAATGCATAAAAACTTAGTTAAAAATGTATTTCCTTAGACAGTTTTAAAACATTATTTAACTTTTAAGTGCCCATCAATGTTCTTACTCTTTATGAACTATATTACACTCATCCTAATATTTTGTACATTTTTTAAAATGTCTTATCAATATCTTAGTCACTACATATTACTGTAGTCATTAGGAATGTAAATCTTGCTTAAGAGATCTTGAACTTAAATCTAATTTTGCACAAAATAAAGATTTTAGTAATTTTACTCATTTGCACAACATAATGAATAAAACTTCATTGCAAGAAGATATATTAATAGAAAAATTACGTGCCATCACATTTCAGTTAGTCCAATTTGATAAAGAACTTATATCATTTAACAAAGATGTCATTTCAAATATCAATTCTTTATCAAATGGGCTAACTAAAAAATAATGTTATGCAATCATTCTCTTAAATAGTTAAGGGGAGTAAAATTACTAGACTTTTTCTTGTATACAAAACCAAGTTTTATACTCAAAACTTTTAAAACAAAACCTATATTACCAATGCAATGATAACGACATTGATAAAAAAAAATGATCAAAAACATTCAAAACGTTAGAATGGACAAAAATAATTGACAAAACCAAGAACATTGCTTAAGATAGAAACAATAACTAATGTTTGAAAACTATCTATAAAAATATATCTAAACTAAAATTTCTTTGAAAGAAGATATATTGATAGAAAGATCACATACAATCACATTTCAGTTAGTCCAATTTGACAAAGAACTAACATTATTTAACAAAGATGTCATTTTAAATATCAATTCTTTATCAAATGGACTAACTAAAAAACAATGTTATGCAATCATTCCCTTAAATAGTTAAGGGGAGTAGAATTACTAGACTTTTTCTTATATACAAAGCCAAGTTTTATACACAACTTTTAAAACAACACCTATATTACCAATGCGACAACATGCAATGATAAAGACGTTGATAAAAAAATGGTTATAAACATTCAAAATGTTAGAATGGACATAAAATAATTGATAAAAACCAAGAACATTGGTTAAGATAGAAACAATAACTAATGTTTGAAAACTATCTATAAAAATATATCTAAACTAAGATCTTATACATCAAATCCAATGCTTTTATAGGAAAAAAACTTTTAGTACCTACGAGAAGAGAGCAAAGATAGCTGAGGAAGATGCTGAACAATTAAAGATAAAGTTCAACAGTGGGAAATTGTATTTACAATCCCATGTATGTGAACAACTCATCATCTTAATTTGCTTCTTCCTTCTCTATTATTAATTATTGTTAGGTTTTCTTCTTCCAAGCACAACTCATTCCTACTCATTGTTTTGTTTTCAATCATGGAATAATGTGTGAAAATTGTCTAGAAAAATGCATTCTTTGACTAAGATTTTATACATCACGTCCGACAATACTACAAGAAAAAAAAAACTATTAGAACTTATGAAAGAAGAGGGCAAAGATACTTGCCGTCTAACTAAGGCATTTGTTTGGTAAATATTATCGGTCAATCACAATTAAAAAGTTGAATAGTTGAAGAAGTTGAATAGTTAGGGATGAAGTTGACCAACTGGGAATTGTTTTTACAATGCCACGTATATGAACAACCCATCCTCATAAATTTCTGCGTTCTTCTCTATTATCGATTATTGTTAAGCTTTGCTTTATTTAAATTCAACTCATATCCTACCTTTCTTAAAATCTTGCACTCCTAATCATAACCACCTTCTTTGAAGGTAATATATGCATAAGAGAAGGCTCTAGTGTATTAAAAAGATAATACATAGTTCAAGAATCTTTTGGACTCAACCACAAAATATTAAAATATGCTTTAGTCACCCCATATGGCTACACTGCACGTACTGCACGGGAATGAGGGAGGTTGGGAGAAGAAGAATAAACATTCAAAATATCCACAAAAGCTAAATCTTTCATTTCTTCTTTATCAACTTAGGCATTTAAGGGAGTAGAATTTATATTCGTCTTTCATTAACAAAATTAGAGTTTTTTACCATATACAGTGACGGAAGTTTGGATTTTTTAGCACAAGCAAGACAGAAACTCAAGATTAGATACCATGGCACCGAACGACGGGCGTAGCCTTTACGGCGCCCTGTGCCTTTGGTAATTTGGGGTCAGAAAGCTCTCCTCACGGAGAGAGTACACCATCAGAATAAATTTAAAAAAAAAAAAAAAATTGCAAAAGTACAAAAGAGCTAAACAAAAAAGATATGTTTCCCTTACCAAATCCCGTTGGAAAACAACAACTTTTTTTAGTTTCTCTTAAACCATCTCTCTTCCGGCTCTTTTGGAAACCTTTTTCAAAAATATCAGCCATAGACCACGGTCATTAAGATAGCCAAGAAACGAATTTAAAAAGCACTGAGGGAAGTGTGTTTGTGGAGATAGACACCATGGGTTTTGGGTTTATGCATAACCGGTTATAAACAGCAAAATAGATAGCTAAATAAATAGATAGTATGAGACTCAGCGTTCAATATCATATACTTCTCATTTTATCCTTTTCACTAAACAAAGGATAAGATGGTAGGAAGAAAGTTCATCATGCAGTATCCCAATGGGCATGGGAAGCGTAAAGGGTCGGAGTTTAAAGTGTTTACTACTAATTTGGCGGCTAAGGCTGTTAAACGTTCGGAAGTTTCCTTTCAGTGAGATAAGTGGGGAGGCTATGATCGTTAAGAAAAACTAACGTTCATGTTATGAGTACATAAAATTAAAATAGCATGCACAGATCAAAGAAACTCACCAAACTAAAGCCCCACAAGTAGTCTTATTGTTATCATTATTCAACGAGAAACTGACATCCAGAGAAAACAATAACAAAAAATAAGTTCTAAACTTTGAATATTTAGTAAGATATTGAGGGCAGAGGTAGAGAGACTGATAAACATTACCGGCTTTGATCACTGCACATTAGCACCACATATTTATCTTGGCCTTTGAGTATTCTATAAAACACTGCAGTGTATTCCTGCAACCCCTCTGAAGCCATCGCCAGCAGCCCAAATGGTCCTAGCCTTCCTTTGACTGATGCCCCCTTTTTGCTGCAAAGCAGCTGCGGATTGTTCCAACTCCGATCCAGGACATCCGCTTCCTCCAACTCACTTAAGCCGAACGAAATCTAAATTGTAAGTACCGTTATGATTAGAGAGAAATACCAAAGGGGGGAAGAAGAAAACATCAGCCCTATTTATGAGATTTAGGTAGAATTTTTGGATTTTCGAGTGAAGAGAGTTATGATGCAAGGGCGACAGGGACTGTCTTGCAGACTCTAGCTCACCAAAATCAAGCTTCTTCTCAACTGGGCTGCTCATCTTGGGGCTTGATTTACGCTTGTTTGACTGCTAATAAGTAAAATGTAACATTAGATCATTGAGATCGAAATATCAGAACAACAGCCAAGTCTTTTTGTTCGTCATTTTTAATGTTAAAACAATATAGGGGTTTTTCTTCATTTTTTTCTCACCTTGGCAGAAACACTACCGTTGTGTTTTCCACTAGAACCTTGATTGCTTTTATCTTTCTGGTATTGCCTAAGCAACGTTTTATTCTCCTCGTCCAATATGTTATTCTCTTTGAATAGCAGTTTGACCTACATATATCATGGATTGGTAAGTAGATAATACTCTTCTCACCTCCTCTGCAGCTCTATTAAGGTTGATCCTTAAATGCTTCTTGTCTTTCTCAAGTGTCTTTGCTTCAGCAACAAGGAATAACACCTACTGAGTTGATGGCCTCAAGCTACCACAATATCACCAGAAATGTTAATACAAGCAGTCAAAAGAAATGATACTCAATTATAGGTGACATTTTTTGGAGTCACCACCCAACTAAGTCAGCCAAAGAGAAAGTATGTCAAAATAAAAGAGCTATCCTCACCAATCCCACATTTTTAGTAACCTTTGGCATGACTCATGTCTGCTATTCACCTCCAAGAATGCAACTGTGGATGCAACATCATCTTTACTGGTGAAGATAAGGCTACAAGCGTTTGACTGAGTGTGTGTGCGTGCTTGCTTGTGCTGGTAAGCAAGGATGGTTGGGCTATTGTGTTTTGTAAGCACAAACTTGTTTGCGAGAATCACTTCTACGATGCTCGAGTTGTTGAAGCTTTGAAACTTCTTTAGTGCTTCTTTTTTTTTCTTTTCCTTTTTTTCTTTATTTTTTTAGTTGTGAAATATTTATTTTCCAAAAGTAATTTAGGGGTGTAGATCTTTGTACATAATGCCACCCAAATGCTATATCCGGGATATGGAGTTATCCATACGTTTGGGTATTTCGGACATTTCATCCAGCCGTACTTTTGTAATTCTACGAATCAACAATGCATCTGCGTTTGACACATGTCCACTCTGATTTGCTCCTAAGTATTGTCCCAACACGTGGTACTGACTTTGGATTTGGTGTTCTGATCGCTAAGGACGTGTTTGTTAACAACCAAACATGCTCGCCTCCGTTTTACTAATTCGATTATTCAAGGGAGATATAATGGCAATAGATATGAACAAAATAACATGATAAATCTTTTTTAAGACAATTAAAAATTATTTTGCTTTGCTTATTTTCACCCCAACAACAAAAAAAAAAAAAAAAGAGGAAAAAAAACTGGAAGTGGCCAACCAAACGCTACTCAACGTGGGGCCCCTAGGCGACTACGTGGCAAAGATCTTCAGCCACGACAACCCCAGTAGCCCGTCCAGATGGTTTTCCCCTGTTGTGAAAGAAACGTGTACGAATTTACAAAAATTACCCTGGAACAGTCCAAACAGTCCCCTCACCGTCTCTCTCTCTCCCGTGTCTCACAGAGGACAAAGATCCTCTGTCCATGGAAGATACATTTGTCAGTCCTTACAACCAAAAATTCCAAAACAATGAAAGGTTGAATTCAACCTACACTCCTGCCCCGCTGCCTGCTGCTACCTGCAACATGAGGCAGACGGTGGGGCAGTAGCGCAGCCTGCTACCTGCTACATGAGGCAGACAGTGGGGCAGGAGTGGAGGACGTGGTGTCAGCGACGAGCCTGTGATAGGAGCTTTGAAAATGGTGTTCAGAGGCTGGCTGGTCAGAGGACGTTGGCTGTCTTCTGGTATCCCCGCACTGATATTTTGCCGTGAAACAATGCCTGATTTAACTGAAATTTCACAACTTTATCAAATATATACAGAAAAGAAAAACATGGCTGGGTATTAGATGAAGGTACAAAGCATATGAGTTTTGCACAGAAATCAAATAATTAAAAAAAAAAATCTTCCATTAATTTCAACCTTGTTAACACTTGAATTTTGTTTCCATGTCTAGCAACCTATTGATCATGAGTTTGACGTTTGCTGGACATGACAGGCAATATTTTCTATAAACTTTCTTGCCCACCAAAGACGCAGTGGCGAGGGAGCGCAGATTGTTTTGTCGTTTAACTGAGGCAGGAGCCTAGAGCTGCAGGAGGAGGCAGGAGCGTACTGGAGCGTGCAGGAGCGCATGCAACAATGTTACAGCATTGCCGTTACTTGGAGGAGCTCAGATTGCAGAGACGGATGAAAGACACTGCGCAGTCTGCTCATAAGGAGCGCGGACCTGGATAAGTCTATGCACCTCTGCCATAGGGACCACGCTTATGCTTTTTGACTACCAATGTCACAGCAGACGTGCGAGTTAATTGTGAGATTACCTAACTTTTCATTAATTTGCTAATTTATTAATTAATAACTCTTCCCTTTTTGCTATTTTTCTCTTTCTCATTCGTTTTTTTTTTTTTTTTTTGCACACTTTATTTCTCTCAAAATAACTATTGGCACATAAAGACATAGTAAGATAATAAAATTAGATATGTTATCTTTTTTTTTCAATAAAAAATCAATACCAAGCACACACAAATAATTGCTTTTAAAACTTAATTATTATAATTCAGATTATTTTCATTACCTTTAATATAACACAACTAAGAAAATGTCAGCTTAATTTTGATAAGCTCATTGATGTAGGCTTATATCAATAGGCTTTGTGAGATTCACTTATATTGACTTTTTTTTTATGAATTCTTAATTAGACTAATTAAGAAAAACATGAGTTTTTAAGAGTATTGGGTTATGTAGATTGATATTATATATGATGATTTAATATTTAAATTAACATTTAGGTTAGAGTCAAAAAGTTTCAAATATAAAAGGTTTGTAATAGTGGCTTATTACCCCAGTGGCCCCTACAGGTTAACGTATAGGAGTTTTGTGGCAGGAGCCTGGGAGCTAGGAGTGCAGGACAGGGCAGCAGCAGCTGTTCTCTGCATCAGTGGCTCGTTGCAATGTGCCAGCTTTGTGCCAGGAGCCTGGGAGCTAGGAGCAGGACGAGGCGGCAGCAGCTGTCGGCGTTTTCAGACATTCATAAGTTGCTTGGGTACAACTCCTCCACCTTAACGTGTAGGAGACGACAAACCGGTTTGGCTTTTCAGAAATTCAAAAGTGGAGTGGAGGTGTATGAGTACGACGACAAACGACAGGCATTGCCACCTCACGAGCTCGTCCAAGGGATTGATAGGACTCTTAAAGTAAAGGGATCTCACCGGGTAGCCAGCGTAAAACCGGTTTATTAAATAGTTCAGCCTAACAAGTTTTAACTTTATTTATTAAATAGTTCAGATTTATAACGTGAACTGACTGTAAGGAGTGTGCTAATATAGATATAGAAACATAAATATATATGCTAATAAATTTTTTATGGCTTAAACTAGGTTATAAATATATATATCAAGAAATTGAACGAAAATTTTGTATGACTTTTTTTTATTTTGAGATATGGGCCCTAAACAAAAAAGAGCAAAGAAGAAAAACTTATTTTTATGATATTAAATTATCTTTTTCACTCATTTTCTTTTCTATTGTTTAGAAAGAAAATTACGGAAGGAATGGAGAGTTTAAGACAATGAAAGGAGTGTCTCAAAAGGTTCGGACTCACAATGTATCGTTTTCATTTGGGTAGCCAACGTCTTTTAGAAATATCACTCCATGTATTATTACATAACTGTCTGTTTTTCTCCTCGTGACGTTCTATTATAAATAGGTGCCTCGGCTTGCGCATCTCTCTGCCCTCTTCTTCTCTGGAAAATGCCCTCGCCCTCCCGTCTCTCCTCTCTGCCTTCTTCTTCTCATGGCATCTAACAGCTTTTTTCCTCCATCTGCATCAGATTTGATGCAGAAGGTCTTGGCTGAAAACTGTATTTCCTTTCACTGTTTTGAATCCCTATATACTGCTATGGTGACGGTTTATGTTCCTTCTTTTTACAACTCGTACGAAAATCATCCGAATGTTTTGGCAATTTTTGATAATGTTCAATCAATTTCCACACCGCTGCATGTTACTGCAGAGCATGGAAACGTAGAGTTGTTTCTTGAAATATTAAATCTACGGCCTCATTTTGCCAGAAAAAGGTAAAATCAAAATGACGCCTCTACACAATGCTATTATTGAGGATGATATATTCCTTCTTGGTAAGTTTCTGGATGTTCATCTAAAATGCATTTTTGATGTTACTTTTTCATCTCAAAATGTGTTCCAAATTGCAATAGAAAACGACCGAGTCAAAAGTTTTAACTTCTAGTAAAGAGACTAAACGTTTTTTTCAAATCTTTGGATACTTTATCCATCATTTCTGCTGTTGAAATTTTTAAAATGAGAAACAGAAGAGGGGAAGAGGTGCTAACAGTGGTTCAAAGGAAGGTAGACGCTTTGCTGCGGCCCAGCAACACTCAAGGTACGAACCCCAAAGTTAGTGGACGCATGGAAGAGAATGTGGAAGAAGTGCAGCAGGTTGCACCGCAGCAGCAAATGATTGTGGAAGCCCGGGGGAGGCGGGCGAAGCACGGCAACAGCGGCTTTTGGCTGAAGCACAAGATAATCAGCCAGTAGAGGAGAAAATCGGACTTGTTCGTTATTGCTTATCATCCTTTTTATGATTACGTGCCTTACTGCATTATGCGCTCCTCCAGGAGAAGTGTGGGCAGAATCAGTTGCTGAACGCCACCTTGCAGGGACCTCGGTTTTGCAACGTGAACGTTTGATTATTCTTGCAATCGTAACTAGGGTATCAATGTTTTGGTCCGTGCCTAAGTTAGTCTCCCTCTTTCCAAAAGGTTTTAAAAATGCATTTTGCTTTTTATTTCCAGTTTAGTTGATGACTCTTTACTTTTGTAAATGTTTGTGGTATTATTCAAATGAAGAAACAATGACTACCTGGAAAGAGTAGTGGGAAAAGGTTTAGTTGGAAAGGAGTAGTAGTTGATGTTTTATTGTTTTAATCTTGTTTTATTTTAGTTTATTGGCAGCATGTTTTGAATTTTGTATTGACTGCCTTAACGTTATTGTAAACAATTTAATTTTATTATTGTTGGAATTTCATTCACATCAGTTCATACCTATATACTAATTATAAACAAACAAAGGAGACAATAATAGCACGTACAACCTCGAGTTTGATGGAACCGTAGGTGATTGCACCGCTTAATGGACAGCTCTTCATGTGTTTAGGAAAAGAAAAAAACTGGTTAAGAACAAAGGAGGACAATTGTAAAAAATCCAAGCCAAGTGCTTGGAAAATAACAATAAAAACTGGATAAACACTGGTGGTCTGTTTATGAGTTGCTATTGACGCATGTGGAGGACGGAAGAGTAACGTGGACGACGGAAGAAAGGACTATGCAGGTTTCTTGCCAGATGTCTGTTCTCTTCCTCTCCTGCCACAAGAGCATACGAGTTCCAGTTTTGGCATCGTGAGTTAATACGTTATATTGTTGTGTATGTTTCATCATATAAGCGGGTTTGCTATTCTTGTCGCTAAAGTTGGCCTTTTAAGGAATTGGCCCGTGACATCGAGGTCTATTAAGGAGGGCTCGTGATTCTTCTAAGTTGATACTCTGTTTGTAAATGTAAAATTATTGTAATCTCGGATTTTTTGGGACCATCTGAGTGGCTGCAAATTCCTATGGCGGTGTTGGAATTTCGCAGAGAAGTTTAAATGTCGTCAGTTTTGCTGTTCGGAATGACTTGAAGTTGAGTCCGAATATAAAATATTCCACGGCAACCTGTTCCTTCTTTTCTGTGTTGTTAATTGTTGTATCAAAAAAGAAGGGCTGGGAGACGCGGGATTCATGCGCACCAGACGCTCTATCCACTGAGCTACAGGTGCGTCGATAATGGAGTCGGCTATAATAGAATTCTCATTTAGGATAAGAATATTATTTACCCGAAAGCAGGGAAAGAACACCGCATAGAGTGGTCACGATAGGACTTTGGCATATAGCCTCCTACCATCACATCAAAGGAATAAGAAAATTATTTAACGTGGAAATGAAAGAAAGGACTGCAGGTTTCTTGTAATAGTACGTGCGACGTGTCTTTTTCACGTTCAAGCCTTATCTTTCGCTCTTTACGAGCGAGGCAGACAACTATTGCAGTGGTGAGAGGGCTGCGACAGGCTCTTTAGACTCCCTATGGCCCCCGCTCTCTCTTGATTTTGATATAAAACATACTAATGAGCTTTTAAATTCATTTTTCTCCTACTTAATTAGTGACAGAAGTGTATAAACACTGGTGGTGTCCTTGTGTGTTTACAAGTCGCAAGAAAAAAGACCTAAAAGCAAAGCAATGGACTACGCTATTGACCCATGTAGCGTATTAGGAAGAGAGGAAACGTAGAGAACGGAAGGAAGGACTTTTCTTGTAATAGTATGAGGGACGTGTCACGTCCAAGCCTTATCTTTCACTCTCCACTGCAACATATGTCTGCCTGGCTCGTTAGACCTCGGTGGCCCCCCGCTCTCTCTTTCCCTCCGTGACCTCTCTCTCCAGCGAAAATTGGTTAAAGTGAGGTGTTAAAACACATGAGGCTGGTTTAATATCATTTTATACCCTACCAAATCTTGACTAGATCAATCAAAGAAGACAGGGGATTTCTTGAAGAGCTAAAGAGTGAGACGTGAGAGAGAGAGAGAGAGAGTGATGGCGATGGGGCAAAAAAAGAGAGCTATCCTCACCAATCCCACATTTTTAGTAACCTTTGGCATGACTCATGTCTGCTATTCACCTCCAAGAACGCAACTGTGGATGCAACATCATCTTTACTGGAGAAGATAAGGCTACAAGCGTTTGACTTTGTGCGTGCGTGCTTGCTTGCGCTTGCAAGCAAGGATGGTTGGGCTATTGTGTTTTGTAAGCACAAACTTGTTTGCGAGGATCACTACTATGATGCTCGAGCTGTTGAAGCTTTGAAACTACTTTAGTACTTTTTTTTTAGGGACTTAGATCCTACATAATGCCACCCAAATCCGGGGTATGGAGTTATCCATACGTCTGGGTATTTCCTACATTTCACCCAGCCGTACTTTTGTACTTCTACGTATCAACAATGCATATGCGTTTGACACATTTCCACTCTGATTTGCTCCTAATTATTGTCGCAACACGTGCTACTGAGTTTAGATTCTGATCGCTAAGGACGTGCTTGTTAACAATCAAACATGCTCTCCTCCGTTTTACTAATTCGATTATTAAAGGGGGACATAATGGCAATAGATATGAACAAAATAACATGATAAATCGTTTTAAGACAATTAAAAATTGTTTTCCTTCCCTTATTTTCATCTCAACAACCAAAAAAAAAAGAAAAAGGAAAAAAACTGGAAAGAGCCAACCAAACGCTACTCAACGTGGGCCCCAGGCGTCTACTTGGCAAAGATCTTCACCCACGACAACCTCAGTAGTCCGCCAAGATAGTTTTCCCCTTGTTGTGGAAGATACGGGTACGAATTTACAAAATTACTCTGGAACAGAGTAGCGGTGCTCAAGCGTAATACATTTTTTTTTTTTCAAATCCAAACAGTCTTCTCACCGTCTCTCTCTCCCGTGTCTAACAGAGGATAGAGATCCTCTGTCCACGGAAGACACATTTGTCAGTCCTTACAACCAAAAATTCATGAGGCGTGGGATAAAAACAATGAAAGCGGCCTACATTTGAATTTTATTTCCTCGTCTAGTACCTATAAAAGTTTAGTTTCTTTTTATGTGAAAGAAACAACCTATGCTCCTGCCCCGCTGCCTCCTGCCACCTGCTACCTGCTACCTGCTACAGAAGGCAGACGGTGGGGCACGGGCGCAGGACGTAGTGTCAGCGACGAGCTTGTGATAGGAGCTTTGGAAATGGTGTTCACGAGCCTGTGATAGGACGTTGACTGTCTTCTGGTATCTATGCACTGCCGTGAAACAATGCCTGATTTAACTGAATTTTCATAACTTTATCTAATATACATAGAAAAGAAGAAACAATGCTGGGCATTCGTGGAAGGTACAAAGCATATGAGTTTTGCACGGAAATCAAATTATTAAACAAATTCTTCCATCAATTTCAACCTTATTGATATTTGAATTTTTGTTTCCATGTCTAGCATCCCATCAAAATTTGGTTTCTTCTTATTTGAAAGAAATCTATTGATCATGCGTTTGAAGTTTGCTGGACATGACATGCAATATTTTCAAAAATCTTTCTTGCCCACTGACAGACGCAGTGGCGTGGGAGCACAGATTGTTTTGTCATTTTAACTTGAGGCAGGAGCCTAAGAGTGCAGGAGAAGGCAGGAGCGTACTGGAGCGTGCAGGAGCGCATGCAGCAACGTTACAGCATTGCTGTTACTTGGAGGAGCTCATATTGCAGAGAGGTTGGCTGAAAGATGCCTGTGCAGTATGCTCATAAGGAACATGCTTGTCCTGTTTGAACCTTAGTCTGCCACCTCCGCCACAGGGACCACGCTTGTGCTTTGTGGCTACCAATGTCGCAAAAGACGTGCAACTTAATTGTGAGATTACCTAATTTTTCATTAACTTGTTAATCTATTAATTAATTACTCTTCCATTTTTACTATTTTTCTCTTTCTCATTCATATATTTTACTTTTTGTACACTCTATTTTGCTCGAAATAATTATTAGCACATAAAGACACATGTTAAGATAATTAAATTAGATATGTGATCTTTTTTTTATAAAAAAAAACAATATCAAGAGCACCCAAATGATATGTATTTGTAATAATTTGGTAATTTTTATTGTTTACTTCAATAGATAAATAATTTGTACTAAGATGATGATGTTAATTGATGTAATTTGAAGTCATAATTACAAAGAGAAAGAAAAAGATAATTAACAATACATATAAATAACTAATAATCATAAAATAATTCATATATATTTGGACACAATGGAAAACTATTTAATTAGGTTGTTAATTATGATGTGGATTATGGTTAATCAAGTCTTTCTTGAATTTAAAAAGTAAAACACTTATAATGGGGTAATTTATTCCTGCATAGTCGTTCCTGAGCTTCCAATGTTTGCCTAAGGTATCGAAGTCAAAACTGCAGAGTCGTCTGCCACACCATACCTGCATAGTCGCAGCAGCAGACTTGCAGGACATTTCTGAAGAGCAAAAAAGTGAGACGTGGGACAGAGAGAGTGATGGCGAGGTGAGCTGGCCTCTCTCTGTGCTCCCCGTACCTTAACCCATAGATGCCTCTTTTTGCAATCTGTAGTCTGCGCGTTTATGCTGATACACTGCACTCCTGCCTCTGCCTGCACTCCGGGCTCCGGATAAGAACAAATCTTTTCTGCCATCCTGTACAGCGGATCAGAAGTCTTTTGACTAGCCATAAAACTACAACTACATTTTCTGACGGACTTGCCAACAACTCTTGATCTTCTAACTTTTGAGACATGTCTTCTTCTTAGCTTCTGCCGTTCCTCTCTGATTTATGCGCTACTTTCTTTGTTTTTTGCTTTTATCCCATGCCTGATGCATTCATCCAACATGACAATAACAACAAATTGCTTTAACAACTGACAATGTACCTTCGTGAACCGATGATATGTGAAAGGCTAAAAGTAAGACACGGGAGAGAGAGAGTTGGTGAGGGAGAGAGAGGGCAATGTTTGGATTTGAATAAGAAATTATATCTCAGTTTTCTGATTTGACATAACGAGAGGGAAAGAGTCCTTCATTCTCGTACTATTACAGGAAACCTGCGCAGAGCCCTTATGATTCAGTAGAAGAAGGACGGATCAATAGCGTGGCCCATTTTCTTTGTAAACACACACGGGAATCACCATTGCTCCTCTCCTTGTATGCTTGGTTGGCTTGATGAATCAAATCAAGATTTATTCAGTTTTTATTGTCGTTCTCCAAGCATTCTACGTTGGAGTTTTCAAATAATGTGCCATCTTGAAGTTCACTGGACGTTATTAACAATATTTTTAAAAAGAAAATAGATAATTGTATATTACCTTTTGAAAACTCTTTTAGCAAAACTAGGCCGAAGAATAACTGAAACGTAATTCTATAAATAATCTAGTAGCAACCACAATAGGTAATTAAATGGAAATTCAAGAACATTGCCGCAGTGATGTAACCTCTTTTTTTTTTTTCATGTTTTACGATTACCCCAGATGAATTTATGATGACTCAAACCCTTTTTATATTTCACAATTGTGTCGGTGTTCCCATTTGAACCTCTTCTATCCTTCATGAAAAAATCTTCCATCATTCCTCATCAAAGATGACCTCCTTAGAAGACATGGCAACAATTTACAATCCGAATGTACATATTGGATGAAAGAACAATTGAGAAAAAAATAGAAAAAATTAATTGCCTGCTTCCTAAGATTTCATTACACCTCCTGTAGGCTCGGCTCAGAGATGACGTGCTGTCAACGATGAGTCTATGATAGGAGCTTTCGAAATTGATCTTTTGCAAGACTTTGGGCTGTCCTCTACTATCCCATTCATTCCTTGATCTTTTGCCGTGAAACAATGCCTGCTTTAACTCAAATTTAACAACTTTATTTAATAGGTATATAAAATAAGGAATATGGTTGGTTATTTGTTAAATATAAAAAGCACATGAAGTTTTGCATCGAAATCAAATAATTAAACAATCTGTTCCATCAATTTCAGCCTTATTGACATGAGTTTGACATTATATTAATGTGCAAAAATTATAGCCTTAGCATGGGGACTCTGATGTAAATTGCATGAGCACCGCATGTGACACGCTATGGACATATGATCTCATGCCTCTAAGAAATGGAAACATAAAGATACTTACAAAGAAAAAATACGGAAGGAGAGGAAGAGAACACACATCTGGCGACACGCGTAGAGAGAGAAAGATCATGTTCTGTAGGTCAGCTAATGTCCCTGCGTGAAAATAATATTTGGACGTAAGAAAGACACGTTGCTCATACCATTATAAGAAACTTGCATAGTCCTTTAAAATAGATCTTTATAAAAATTCTGTTTATTACCTTAATTATTTGAGAAACTTTAAAACAGAATTTTAATATAAGATTAAGATTAAGATCCAAATTCAAGGAAGATATTTCTTTTTCATAAATAAAGATTCATGTGAAAAATATTTTTCTATACATAAATTTGTTTAGTTAGATAAAGAATATGAAAAATGAGCTTTAGATATAATACCGTGTTAGATAAAGAAACCCTCTTGCCCATAATAGCTCTACTTGACTACTAGTAAATTGACAAATCGGGATAAATGACTTATTTATAAAAACGTAATAAAAGTTTCATGTTACCTTAATTTGAATTTTGTTTTTCCAGGCCTAGCAACTAAAAAAAAATTTGGTTTCTCCTTATCTAGAAGAAACAACCTGCCCCTAGGGGTGTGGTTCAACTGGTAAAGGCTCGTGTGGGATTCCCTACAAAGTAGGGGTCTTGGGTTCAAAATCAGTTAGCTGCATTCTTGACATGAAATAGGCAAAATGCTTTGGGGTGAGTGTTGGGCCATCCAATTTGAGCCACCATGCAAGTGGTGGGGGTTAGGAGCGCATGGGATTGGATTTTTTTGGCTGCTAAGGCTTGCAGGAAGGGTCAGATTTGTGAGCGAGGGAGCCATCTCAACCCGCCCGGCTTTTCAGAAGGTGATTATTATAACATAACTATTGTTATTATAAAAGGTACGAAAAAATACCTTAAGTGAGGTATTTTTAAAGTAAGGAAAATATAGTACCGAAGGTTTACAGCTTCTGGAAGATTCCTCATTTCACAGCTGTCCTCATTTTACAGCTGTCCAATTTCTCCTTCCCATTTTATTACAAAAAATGCCTCACCTCTCTTTTCTTTTTTAGTAAAAACCCTTGCTTTCCCGCCTCATCTATCTGCCCTCTTCTTCTGTAGAAAAAACCATCTTCCTCCCCTCTCTTTTGCTTAGGGTGTGTAACGACAAACAACTATGTTGCAGCGCGTCCTCCTCTCCTCTCTTGCATTCTGTGCTGCAGCAAAAGCCTCACTGCTACGGGCTAAAGGACAGTGCTAGTACACTGTGGCCTATATAAAATAATCACATTTTTTATAAAATCAATAATTTAACTATTAGACTACTTAATTTTTCATTAACTTGCTAATCTATTAATTGATTACTCTTTCATTTTTACTATTTTTCTTTTTCTCATTCATACTTTTTACTTTTGCACACTCTGTTTCTCTCAAAATAATTATTGACACTTAAAGGCACATGTTAAGATAATTAAATTAGCTATGTGAGAGAGTAAGAGTGAGACGTTCGGAGGTAAGCTGGCCAGCTTCTGGAATATTCTTTTCAACATTCTTCTCACAGCGCCCTTATATACCGCCATACCATCCCATCTCAAACCCGTGCCTCTTTGCTTTAGGCAAAACTCTCGTCTGTCAATTCTCTGTCCTCTTCTCTCTTCCCCCAACGTCGTCTGCAAAAGCTTTTACTGCAAGAACATCGCATGATGTGAAGCAAAAATTTTTAAATGAAAACGTATTTCTTTTAAAAGCTTTCAAAGGTTATATTATATTAGTGCGTTAGATACGCTTTTGGAAGCTTTCGAAAGATATACATTCTTCATTTAAAAATTTTTGCATAACATTATATAACATTGTAGGAAAAAGGTTTTACAGGCGACATTAGGGAAGAGAGAAGATGATAACATTGGAGGAGAGAGAAGAGGACAGTATCACGGGCATAACTCTATTATTATAAGTATTTTAGTTTTTGGTTAAAATAAGTGTTTGAGAGTGTTCCTGCGTGGGCTTTTGTACAAGTGACATCCAAAGATATTATGAGTTTTGCACGGAAATCAAACAATTAAACAAATTCTTCCATAAATTTCAATCTCGTTGACATTTGAATTTTGTTTCCATGTCTAGCAGCCCATCAAAATTTGGGTTTTTCTTATTTGAAAGAAATCTATTGATCATGAGTTTGACGTTTGCAGGACATGACATGCAATATTTTCAAAAAAATTTCTTGCCCACTGAAGACGCAGTGGCGTGGGAGCCTAGAAGCCTAAGAGTGCAGGAGAAGGCAGGAGCGTACTGGAGCGCGCAGGAGCGCATGCAGTAACGTTACAGCATTGGTGTTACTTGGAGGAGCTCATATTGCAGATCGGTTGGCTGAAAGATGCCTGTGCAGTATGCTCATAAGGAACATGCTTGTCCTTTTTGGACCTTGCAGGCCCTACAAACCTACATAAGTCTGCCACCTCCGCCACAGGGACCACGCTTGTGCTTTGTGCGACTTAATTGTGGGATCACCTAATTGTTCATTAACTTGTTAATATATTAATTAATTACTCTTCCATTTTTACTATTTTTCTCTTTCTCATTCATATATTTTACTTTTGCTCACTCTATTTGCTTAAGGTATCGAAGTCAAAACTGCAGAGTCGTCTGCCACACCATACCTGCATAGTCGCAGCAGCAGACTTGCAGAAGATTTCTGAAGAGCTAAAAAGTGAGACGTGGGAGAGAGAGAGCGTGATGGCGAGGGGCTGTTCGGAGGTGAGCTGGCCAACTTCTGGAATATTCTTTTCAACATTCTTCTCACAGCTGTTGAATTTCTAGAATTCATGTTTGCACTCCGTTATAAGCCATGGCATACCGACTCAAACCTGCCTCTTTGCTCGACAAAGAAGTCACAGTCTCTCAACTCTGTCCATAGCGTCTCAAACCCTTACTTCTTTGCTCTGGAAAGAACTCGTCTGCAGCACGAGAGTTTAAAATAATACAAAAGAAATATAACCATTATTATATTTGTTACAAAAGTTTTTTAGGATGATAGTTAACGAAGGATACTAAGTGTTTAAAATAATACAAAAGAAATAGAAAAAGATAACCAAAGTCATTGTACTACAAGTTCATGTACTCATTGTATTAGAGCAATAAGGGGTCGTGGCAGCTGAGCATCAAGGTACACTGAAGCAATAAGGGGACGTGGCAACATGGTATGCGTAGGCTCTGAGGCTGTGATTATTTATGTAATTGTTACTGTAAATTTTATAAGTTTTTATGTAATTGTTGAAATGAAAAAATAATGATCAACTCAAAAGAAAAGTAACATGAAAATGTTTACTTGGGAACGAGCAGTAACACAAGGGTACTTTTTTGTTTTAGATTATCAATTAGACATGTGAGTCTCCTGATGCTCGAATCTCGATCTCATTTAAATAACTTTCTAGTGCTTTTAATTCTAATTGTACCGTTCTGACTTGTCATCTACAGTCTTATAGACGTGGCGCAAACCTGCTGGATGACAAAAACAAATTTCTAACTTTACCCATCGCTCCGATTCTCCTAAAGATTATTTCCTGAATGTTTCAGGAACTAAGTTGGTAACAAATTTGTACGTATATATCCTTAAGACTGTAAGCGAAATCCCATCGCGGGTCTCGCCTCCTCAAAGAAGGAGATAAAGACAACCTCAAACCATTTCACCCTATGTCAATTCAAAAAAACGTAATTTTCTTTTTTTCAAATCCAAACAGTCCCCTTTTCCAGAGATCCTCTGTCCACGGAAGATACATTTGTCAGTCATTACAACCAAAAATTCATGAAGAGTGAGATAAAAATAATGAAAGTGACCTGCATTTAAATTTTGTTTAGCAACCCATAAAAGTTTAGTTTCCTTTTATATGAAAGAAACGTCCTACGCTCCTGCCCCGCCGCGTCCTGCTACCTGCTACATGAGGCAGACAGTGGAGCAGGAGCGCAGGACGTGGTGTCAGCGAACAGTCTGTCGTAGGAGTTTTGGAAATGGTGTTCACAGGCTGGCTGGTCAGGGGATGTTGGATTTAACTGAAATTTCTCAACTTTATCTAATATACAAAGAAAAGAAAAACATGTCTGGGTATTCGTTGAAGGTACAAAGCATATGAGATTTGCACGGAAATCAAATAATTGAAAAAACTCTTCCATTAATTTCAACCTTATTAACACTTGAATTTTGTTTCCATGTCTAGCAACCTATTGATCATGAGTTTGACGTTTGCTGGACATGACAGGCAATATTTTCTATAAACTTTCTTGCCCACCGAAGACGCAGTGGCGTGGGAGCCCAGATTGTTTTGTCGTTTAACTGAGGCAGGAGCCTAGAGCTGCAGGAGGAGGCAGGAGCGTACTGGAGCGTGCAGGAGCGCATGCAACCATGTTACGGCATTGCCCTTACTTGGAGGAGCTCAGATTGCAGAGACGGATGAGAGACACTGCGCAGTCTGCTCATAAGGAGCACGTTTGTCCTTTTTGGGCCTTGCAGGCCCTACGGACCTGGATAAGTCTATGCATCTCTGCCATAGGGACCACGCTTATGCTTTTTGACTAACAATTAATATTGTTGTGTATGTTTCATCATATAAGCGGGTTTGCTGTTCTTTTCGCTAAAGTTGGCCTTTTGGACAGGAATTGGCCCGTGACATCTAGGTCTCTTAAGGAGGACATGATCTCGTGATTCTTCTAGGTTGACAGTGTGTTTGCAAATGTAAAATTACTGTAATCTCGGATTTTTTGGGACCATCGGAGTGGCTGCAAATTCCTATGGCGGTGTTGGAATTTCGCAGAGAAGTTTTGAATGGCGTCAGTTTTGCTGTTCGGAATGATTTGAGGTTGAGTCCGAATGTCAATCGGTTTGTATATACCTTTGTTGCCATTTTAATAACATATGTGTTATAAAATAGTCCACGGTAACCTGTTCCTTCTTTTCTGTGTTGTTAATAAAAGAAGGGCTGGGAGACGCGGGATTCATATGCACCAGACGCTCTATCCACTGAGCTACAGGTGCGTCGATAATGGAGCCGGCTAAAATAGAATTCTCATTTGTTACAATAGTCACATGATGATTATATTTTAATGATTTACGTGACATTTACAAATGGCCAATTTACTTTGCCTACATTATGTGTATAAAATGTCTTGAACTTATGGAGGGAGAAGCTGGAGTAAGCTGGGGCTGATGTGGTCTAACTAGATGATAATATTTAAATGAAATGTGAGAAAATTAATCTTCGTACCTAAGTCTTTTGACATTAAAACCATCTAAAGTATCAATAATCACAGTGAAAGACAGAGATGTATCTAAATCTTCCAGAGCTAATTTAAAAGTATAGCATTTCAAGAATGAATTTGAATAAAAAATAATTAAGCACCAAAAGATCTCGTCCCCTTTCCAAAGCTTAATTTGGGTCCTGTAAAGAGCCTTGCATTCAACCTCTCCGCGTCTATTGTTATAGGCCATCCATATTGCTTTCCTTCGCTTCCAATCCTCGTATATCTCCTCAACGTATATACTTTCTATATGTTTCATACTTGCCTTCCATTTTGCTTCCATATATTTTGGTTTTGGCTATACCTTTAACTTTTCATTCTAAAGATAATCCAAAGTCATGTCCAGTTAAAAGTAAAAAAATGAGCCATTTACCCCGTAACAGTGAGGCTCCTGCTGCAGCACAGACTGTACAGACGCCTGCAGCAGCTGCCTCTCTGTGGCCTCTCTCTCTCTCTTTCTTGTTAAAGTGGAGGTGCTGTGGGAGACGTGCCGCAACAGCTGCACACCCTGAGCCTACAACCTCTTCTAAGAAAGTTAAAAGAGACTTTTATCAGACTTTATTGTCCCCTACTACCGGCTACATAGTAGAGAGAGAAAGATCATGTACTGCTGCTCTGGTGTCCATTCTTTTGGAGGGAAGGACGGAAGGAGAGGAAGATCACAGACATCTGGCAACACGCGTAGAGAGAGAAAGATCATGTTCAGTAGGTCAGCTGATGTCCCTGCATGAAAATAATGTTTGGATGTGAGAAAGACACGTCCCTCGTACCATTAGAAGAAACCTGCAGAATCCTTTCTTCACTAACTATTGTTATTATAAAAGATACGAAAAAATACCTCACTTAAGGAAGGGAGGTATTTTTAAATAAAGGAAAATATAGTACAGAAGGTTTACCGCTTCTGGAAGATTACTCATTTCACAGCTGTCCTCTTTTTAAAGCTGTCCAATTTCTTCTTCCCGTTTTATTGCAAAAGATGCCTCACCTCTCTTTTCTTGTCTAGTAAAAACCCTTGCTTTCCCGTCTCATCCATCGGCCCTCTTCTTTTGTAGAAAATACCATCTTCCTCCCGTCTCTTTTGCTTAGGTGTGTAACGAGCCAGGCAGACAATTATGTTGCAGCACGTCCTACTCTCCTCTCTGCATTCTGTGCTGCAGCAAAAGCCTCACTGCTACGGGTTAAAGGACGGTGCAAGTACACTGTGGCCTATATAAAATAATTACATTTTTTATAAAAAAGTAAATAAATCACTTATTTAACTATTTGATTACTTAATTTTTCATTAACTTGCTAATCTATTAATTGATTACTCTTTCATTTTTTCTATTTTTCTTTTTCTCATTCGTACTTTTTACTTTTGCACACTCTGTTTCTCTCAAAATAATTATTGACACTTAAAGGCACATGTTAAGATAATTAAATTAGCTATGTGAGAGAGTAAGAGTGAGACGTTCGGAGGTAAGCTGGCCAGCTTCTGGAATATTCTTTTCAACATTCTTCTCACAGCGCCCTTATATACTGCCATACCATACCATCTCAAACCCTCGCCTCTTTGCTTTGGAAAAAACTCTCATCTCTCAATTCTCCGTCCTCTTCTCTCTCTACACAATGTCGTCCACAAAAGCTTTTTTCTTGCAAGAACATCACATGATGTGATGCAAAAAATTTTAAATAAAAACATATTTCTTTCAAAAGCTTTTAAAAGTTAAATCTATATCATATTAGTGTGTCAGGTAGACTCTCGATAATTTTTATGAACTTTGTCACTCCATTCCTAAGATTTTGAAGGTTTTTATCATGATGTAACACTGTCCTCTTCGTTCCACGTTGCTGCAAAGTGCACTCCTTCTAACAACGTTTTTCACATTGCCTTCACAAATGATCGAACCTAAGCTTTTAACTCACTGGTTCAAAAAGTTAGCCTTCTTTTTGAATCGTTAGATACTGCAACCATCATTTTGGCTGTAGATGTTTTTGAGATGAGCAATAGTGAAGGACAGGGGGTGCTCGAAATAATGAAAGAGAAGGAGAAGAAGGCGCTGAAGCCCAGCATGCCAAAGCAGGACCTGGAAGCTCAAGGGGGCGAGGCAGCCGGAGGGCAGGGGCAACAGCAGACACAACAAGGTTCGGCTCCCGTAGCTCCTGTACCCACTCACGGGGGACAGGGGCAACAGCAAACGGAGGAGGAGGCACAGCGGGCACGACAGGAACGGGCACTAGAGGAGAAGGCTTTCCTCGTAAGACTACATTATTTTCTTTTTTCATTTTTTTAAAGATTGTTGACATGTTTTTCTAATGCTAAGTCAAAACTATCAGGAAAGTGCTGCCACAGCTCCTTGATCCTTCTAAAGCATGGCCAAAATCTGCCACCACCGAAGGAAATCAAAATTTTATCTTACTTGATGATGTTTACAGTGATGGCTTTGTTGACTGTGTTAGTCGATTTTCTGTCATTGTCATCATAAACATCATCTAAAATTTCGGAGTGTTGCTGCAAAATTGACAGCAGCGTGCTACGGAGAGAACAATGTTACATTATGGTCAAAAATCTTCAAAATCTTAAAATTGGAGTGATAGAGATCATAAAAATCATCAAATTATCTGACATATTAATATGATAAAACTTTTGAAAGCTTTTAAAAAAACATGTTCTTCATTTAAAATTTTTTGTATCACATGATGTGATGTTGGAGGAAAAAAGTTTTGCAGACAACACTGGGGAGAGAGAAGAGGACAGTGTCACGAGCAAAACACTATTATTATAAGTATTAGTTTTTGTTAAAATAGGTGTTTTGGAGTGTTCTTGTTCGTTCGGTGCTGTGTCCTTTGTAGATGCAGCAGTGCTGTATGTTTATTTACTCTTATGTAATTTGTTAGTAGTACGGAGGTTGTTATTTGAAGATTCTGTGTTGGCCGTTAGTTTGAATTAATTGTTGGTTGTGCATTTTAAATTGTTGTTTGAAGAAGATTGTAACAGAATAACTAGAAAGAAGGGAAAGGGAAATCAGACCGTAGTTTAGATTACCCACTACAGTTCCGTCGGTGACATTTTTTGTAGTCACCGCCCAACTAAGTCGGCCAAAGAGAAAATATGTCCAAATAAAAGAGCTATCCTCGCCAATCCCACATTTTTTAGTAACCTTTGGCATGACTCATGTCTGCTATTCACCTCTAAGAACGCAACTGTGGATGCAACATCATCTTTACTGGAGAAGATAAGGCTACATAATGCCACCCAAATGCTATATCCGGGGTATGGAGTTATCCATAGGTTTGGGTATTTCCTACATTTCACCCAGCCGTACTTTTGTACTTCTACGTATCAACAATGCATATGCGTTTGACACATGTCCACTCTGATTTGCTCCTAATTATTGTCGCAACACGTGGTACTGAGTTTGGATTCTGATCGCTAAGGACGTGCTTGTTAACAACCAAACATGCTCTCCTCCGTTTTACTAATTCGATTATTAAAGGGAGACATAATGGCCATAGATATGAACAAAATAACATGATCAATCGCTTTAAGACAGTTAAAAATTATTTTCCTTTGCTCATTTTCACCCCAACAACCAAAAAACAAATAAAAAAAGGAAAAAAAAACTAGAAGTGGCCAACCAATCGCTACTCAACGTGGGCCCCCTAGGATCTTCACCCACGACAAACCCCAGTAGCCCGTCAAGATAGTTTTCCCCTTGTTGTGGAAGATACGGGTACGAATTTACAAAAATTACTCTGGAACAGGATAACGATGCTCAAGGACAGAGATCCTCTGTCCACGGAAAATACATTTGTCAGTCCTTACAACAAAAAAGCAGGCGAAATGCCTGAGGCGTGGGAATTTTGTAGTCTAGCAACACATAAAAGTTTGGTTTCTTCTTATATGAAAGAAATAACCTATTACATTAAAAACCGAAAAAAAAAAAAAAAGAAACAACCTACGCTCCTGCCCCGCTGCCTCCTGCTACCTGCTACATGAGGCAGACAGTGGGGCAGGAGCGCAGGATGTGGTGTCAGCGACGAGCCTGTGATAGGAGCTTTGAAAATGGTGTTCACAGGCTGGCTGGTCAGGGGACGTTGGCTGTCTTCTGGTATCTGAATTTTCACAACTTTATCTAATATACATAGAAAAGAACAAATAATGCCGGGTATTCGTTGAAGGTACAAATAATATGAGTTTTGCATGAAAATCAAATAATTAAACAATTTCTTCCATCAATTTCAACCTTATTGACATTTGAATTTTGTTTCCATGTCTAGCAACCCATCAAAAGTTGGTTTCTTCTTATTTGAAAGAAATCTATTGATCATGAGTTTGACTTCTGCTGGACATGACATGCAATATTTTCAAAAACATTTTTTGCCCACTGAAGACGCAGTGGCGTGGGAGCCTAGGAGCCTAAGAGTGCAGGAGAAGGCAGGGGCGTACTGAAGCGCGCAGGAGCGCATGCAGCAACGTTACAGCATTGGCGTTACTTGGAGGAGCTCATATTGCAGAGAGGATGGCTGAAAGATGCCTGTGCAGTATGCTCATAAGGTACATGCTTGTCCGTTTTGGACCTTGCAGGCCCTACAAACCTACATAAGTCTGCCACCTCCGCCACAGGGACCACGCTTGTGCTTTGTGGCTACCAATGTCGCAAAAGACGTACGACTCAATTGTGAGATTACGTAATTTTTCATTAACTTGTTAATCTATTAATTAATTACTCTTCCATTTTTACTATTTTTCTCTTTCTCATTCATATATTTTACTTTTGCACACTCTATTTTTGCTCAAAATAATTATTGACACATAGAGGCACATGTTAAGATAATTAAATTAGATCTGTGACCCTTTTTCTAATAAAAAAAATCAATACCAAGAGCACCCAAATGATATGTATTTGTAATAATGTGGTAATTTTCATTGTTTAATTCAATAAGTAAATAATTTGTACTAAGATGATGATGTTAATTGATCTAATTTGAAGTTATAATTACAAAGAGAAAGACAAAGTAATTAACAATACATATAAATAACTAATAATCATAAACTAATTCATATATATTTTGACACAAAGAAAAACTATTTAATTAGGTTGTTAATTATGATGTCGATTATGGTTAATCAAGCCTTTCTTGAATTTAAAAAGTACAACACTTAGAATGGGGTAACTTATTCCTGCATAGTCGTTCCTGAGCTTCCAATATTTGCTTAAGGTATGGAAGTCAAAACTGCAGAGTCGTCTGCCACACCATACCTGCATATTCGCAGCAGCAGACTTGCAGAAGATTTCTGAAGAGCGAAAAAGTGAGACGTGGGAGAGAGAGAGAGTGATGGCGAGGGGCTGTTCGGAGGTGAGCTGGCCAACTTCTGGATTATTCTTTTCAACATTCTTCTCACAGCTGTCCAATTTCTAGAATTCATTTTTGCACTCCGTTGTAAGCCATGCCATACCGACTCAAGTCTATTTTATTCCTAGAACCATGGCCCTTTGCATTTTCACCGCTGCAATTTGTAGGGGTATAAATATTTTTTTGGACTTGATTTATGATGCATACAATATGAAGGCAGATAAATAGTACTGTCCTCTTTTAGTTGGGGCTAGAGTGGCTCATGGAAAGTTTATTCCCGTCCAAGTTTGTCCATGTAATGAGATCTTATGGACTTCTTATCGACGGGTCTAATGTGTATGCCCCTTCTCCAACCAGTAGAAGATGACGGAAGATGAAGGAAAAAGATCTATATGAAAGTTTGGAGTTAACTGAAGGCTTAATTTCTCTTAAATTCACATAAGAGTTACATTAGGCCTACATGAAATAAATCAAACAACAGTGCATTTGATTATAGATAGACAACAATATGTAAATAAAAGCAGCAAAAAAAGACCCCGATCTAAAGTGTAGTTAATATCACCCAAGGTTTGATGACCATACACCCACAACTCCTTTTTGTTAGGTAGAGTGACTCAATCCAAAATCTGAGCTCAAAAATGCCACAAATGGACCTAACGTAAGACGATAATGTTAAAAAGAAAAAAAAAAAGACCAGTATTGTTGTTTGTTTGTTTGTTTTTCGATGCAATATCACTAATCTTGCTGCCATAAACTGTATTAAGTAAAGAGTTTTCACTAACTAAGAGCAGAAACATATGTGTCAAACAAAGTCCACTTTCTTTCTTTGTTTCACCCAAAATTTTCTTCTGGAATCGTTCATTTTGTTTAGAAGATACAGGATTTACTCCATACTGGGTGTCTCTTTTGGGAATTAGAATCTCGTTTGCCCTTGCTTTGGACTAAAAGTGAATGCAACTCAAGATATAAGTGCAACTTTGGAATTGAGATTTCTATAAATCAAGCGTCAATGTTGTTAGCATGTCAGTTTTACAAAAAAGATCAGAGTCAAAAAGTTTCAAATATAAAAGGTTTGTAGTAGTAGCTTTTCAGAAGTTGATTATTATAACATAATTATTGTTATTATAAAAGGTACTAAAAAATACCTTACTTAAGGAAGTGAGGTATTTTTAAATAAAGGAAAATATAGTACAGAAGGTTTACAGCTTCTGGAAGATTCCTCATTTCACAGCTGTCCTCATTTTACAGCTGTCCAATTTCTCCTTCCCGTTTTATTACAAAAGATGCCTCACCTCTCTTTTCTTTTTTAGTAAAAACCCTTGCTTTCCCGTCTCATCTATCTGCCCTCTTCTTCTGTAGAAAAAATCATCTTCCTCCCCCCTCTTTTGCTTAGGGTGTGTAACGAGGCAGGCAGACAACTGTGCTACGGGCTAAAGGACAGTGCTAGTACACTGTGGCCTATATAAAATAATCACATTTTTTAATAAAAAAGTAAATAAATCAATAATTTATTACTAAATTACTTAATTTTTCATTAACTTGCTAATCTATTAATTGATTACTCTTTCATTTTTACTATTTTTCTTTTTCTCATTCATACTTTTTACTTTTGCACACTCTGTTTCTCTCAAAATAATTATTGATATTTAAAAGGCACATGTTAAGATAATTAAATTAGCTATGTGAGAGAGTAAGAGTGAGACGTTCGGAGGTAAGTGGCCAGCTTCTGGAATATTCTTTTCAACATTCTTCTCACAACGCCCTTATATACTGCCATACCATACCATCTCAAACCCGTGCCTCTTTGCTTTAGACAAAACTCTCGTCTCTCAATTCTCTGTCTTCTTTTCTCTCCCCCAATGTCGTCTGCAAAAGCTTTTTTCCTGTAAGAACATCACATGATGTGATGCAAACAATTTTAAATGAAAAACGTATTTCTTTCAAAAGTTTTCAAAGGTTATATCATATCAGTGTTAGATAAGCTTGATGATTTTTATGGACTCTATCACTTCGGTTCTAAGATTTTGAAGATTTTTGATCATGATGTAGCATTGTCCTTTGCATGTTGCTCCAACGTGCACTCCTTCTCACAACGTTTTTCACATTGCCTTCACAAATGATCGAATACTGGTTCAAAGAGTTAGCCTTCTTTTTGAATCGTTAAATACTGCAACCATTATTTTGGCTGTAGATGTTTTTGAGATGAGAAATAGTGAAGGGCAGGAGGTGCTCGAAAGAGAAAGAGAAGAAGGCGTTGAAGCCCAGCGTGCCAAAGCAGCACCTGGAAGCTCAAGGGGCTGAGGCAGTCGGAGGGCAGGGGCAACAACAGACACAACAACGTTTTATAGAGATGCTCCTGTATCCAATCCCGGGGCAGGGGCAACAGCAGACACAACAAGGTTCGGCTCCCGTAGCTCCTGTACCCACTCCCGGGAACAGGGGCAACAACAAACGGAGGAGGAGGCACAGCGGGCACGACAGGAACGGGCACTAGAGGAGAAGGCTTTCCTTGTAAGACTACACTTTTTTTTTTCATTTTTTTAAAGATTGTTGACATCTTTTTCTAATGCTAAGTCAAAACTATCAGGAAAGTGTCAAAACATCGCCACAGCTCCTTGATCCTTCTAAAGCATAGCCAAAATCTGCCACCACCGAAGGAAATCAAAATTTTACCTTACTGATGTTTATAATGACGGCTTTGTTGACTGTGCTAGTCGATCTTCCGTCATTGCAAATATCATCAAGAGTAAGGTAAAATTTTGAGTGTTGCTGCCAGTGCAACGGGGAGAGGACAATGTTACATCATGATCAAAAATCTTTAAAATCTTTGGATTGGAGTAATAAAGTTCATAAAAAATTGAGTTACTTGAGACACTAGTATGATATAACCTTTGAAAGCTTTCAAAAGAAATATATTCTTTTTTAAAAATTTTTGCATCACATCATATAATGTTGCTAGAAAAAAGTTTTGCAGACGACATTGGGAAAGAAAGAAGAGGACAACATTAGGGGAGAGAGAAGGGGGCAGTGTCGTGGCATAACTCTATTATTACAAGTATTATAGTTTTTGTTAAAATAAGTATTTTGGAGTGCTTTTGCGTGGGCTTTTGTGTAAGTGACACTCAAATACATTATGCGTAACTAGAAGGGCAAGATAGTAATTGCCCAAAGCTTTTGTAAATTGGGAAATCCCGCACAAGGGAACCTTAGCCTGGCTTTGGTGCTGTGTCCTTTGTAGATGCAGAAGTGTTGTGTCCTCTAAATGCAAGTGTTTAGTTTTCATGCTGAAGTTGAGATACCGTTTTCCCTTGGTTCTCATATGTTTATTTACTCTTAAGTAATTTGTTAATAGTACGGGGTTGTTATTTGGAGATTTTATATTGGCGGTTAGTTTAAATTAATTGTTTGTTGTGCATTTTAAATTGTTATTTGAAGAAGATTGTAATAGAATAGGTAAAAAGAAGGGAAAGGAAATTACCCACTACAGTTCCGTCGGTAACAATTTTTGGAGTCACCACCCAAATAAGTCGGCCAAAGAGAAATTATGTCAAAATGAAAAAGCTATCCTCGCCAATCCCACATTTTTAGTGACCTTTGGCATGACTGTGGATGCCACATCATCTTTAGTGGTGAAGATAAGGCTGCAAGCGTTTGTAAGTTGCGAGAATCACTACAATGATGCTCGAGTTGTTGAAGCTTTGAAACTACTCTAGTGCTTCTTTTTTTTTCTTTTTTTCGTTGTAAAATATTTATTGTCCAAAAGTAATTTAGGGATGTAGATCTTACATAATGCCACCCAAATGCCATATCCGGGGTATGGAGTTAAACATAAGTTTGGGTATTTCGGACATTTCAGCCAGCCGTACTTTTGTACTTCTTTGTATCAACAATGCATCTGCCTTTGACATATGTCCACTCTGATTTGCTCCCAATTATTGTCCCAACACGTGGTACAGACTTTGGATTTAGTCTTCTGATCGCTAACGTCGTGTTTGTTAACAGCCAAACATGAAGCGTGCAGGAGCGCATGCAGCAACGTTACAGCATTGCCGTTACTTGGAGGAGCTCATATTGCAGAGGGTTGGCTGAAAGATGCCTGTGCAATATGCTCATAAGGAACATGCTTGTTCTTTTCGGCCCTTGCAGGCCCTACAAACCTACATCAGTCTGCCACCTCCGCCACGGGGACCACGCTTGTGCTTTGGGGCTACCAATGTCGCAAAAGACGTGCGACTTAATTGTTAATCTATTAATTAATTACTCTTCCATTTTGCAATCTGTAGAGAGAGAGAGAGAGAGAGGCCACAGGGCGGGTAACGAGCCACTGTTGTAGGCCTCTTTCTGTGCTCCCGTACGTTAACCCATCGATGCCCCTGAAGCAAGAAGCCACCGCTGCAAGCCTCTTTTTGCAATCTGTAGTCCGCCCGTCTGCAGATAAAGGACGACACACTGTAGTAATGCGGTCCTGCACTCCTGCACTCCTGCCTCTGCCTGCACTCCTGGGCTCCGGATAAGAACAAATCTTTTCTGCCACCCTGTACAGCGGATCAGAAGTCTTTTGACACTACAAGTACATTTTCTGAAGGACTTGCCAACAACTCTTGATCTTCTAACTTTTGAGACATGTCTTCTTCTTAGCTTCTGCCGTTCCTCTCTTGATTTATGCGCTACTTTCTTCGTGTTTTGCTTTTATCCCACGCCTGATGCATTCATCCAACATGACAATAACAACAAATTGCTTTTAACAACTGACAATGTATCTTCGTGAACCGATGATATCTGAAAGGCTAAAGTAAGACACGGGAGAGAGGGACTTAGTGAGAGAAAGAGGGCAATGTTTGGATTTGAATAAAAATTTATATCTCAGTTGAAGATTTGACATAACGAGAGGGAAAACAGGAAACCCGCGCAGAACCCTTCCGATTCAGTAGAAGAAGAACCGGTCAATAGCGTGGCCCATTTTCTTTGTAAACACACACGGGAACCACCATTGCTCCTCTCCTTATTTGCTTGGTTGGCTTGATGAATCAAATCAAGATTTATTCAGTTTTTATTGTAGTTCTCCAAGCATTCTGCCTTGACTATTCAAATAATGTGTCATCTTGAAGTTCATTGGACGTTATGAACAATATTTTTCAAAAGAAAATAGATAATTGTATGTTACCTTATGAAAACTCTTAGCAAAACTAGGCCCAAGAATAATTGAAACATAATTATATAAATAATCTAGAAGCAACCACAATAGGTAATTAAATGGAAATTCAAGAGCATCACCGCAGTAAATAAGGTAGCAGATGTAACCTCTTTTTTCTTTTCTTTTTTTGCATGTTTCACGATTACCCCAAATGAATTTATGATGAATCAAACCTTTTTTTTATATTTCACAATTGTGTCGGCCTTTGCTCATCACCATTTTTTTATTTGTTTTTGTTTTCCTAAACACTTGAAGAGCAGTCCACGAAGCGATGCAATCACCTTCCTGATTATAAAATTTGTTTTTATAAAAATATGGTCTATAAGACAATGAAGAGTAAAATTATTAGAAAACCATTTTTGGTCCATATAACAAGAAGGCAGCAACTGTGTCAAACACAGCAAAAATTTCTCAATCTTCTCCTTAGTAGTTGATAGTCGATGGTTTCATTCATATCCTCGTTAACTTGGCCAAATTCATTGTAGGAGCCATCAGTTTCATTTCTCTCTCTTTATGGTCAAGAATAATTCTTTGATGGCTATGCTAAATAAATTTTAATTTAACGTTGCTTCTGCTACAAGTATGATCAATTTTATGGAAAAAAAAAAAAACTTGATGATTTGTAGGGAGATTATACATATGGTGACAAGAAAATATAGTTGCCCTCACAATTTTAAAGTTGTCTTCGTGCTTCTGCTTCACTTTGAAGTAGAATGTGATAGGTATTGACAATGAGAAACTACTCCACTCCATACAAGAATGGTGTACTTGAAGGGGATTCCATTCTTCTACTTATACAAGTACTCCATTAAAGAAACTAATGGAACTCAGATTGCCGGAGAAGATGCACCTTCCAGCCAAGACAGTGTGCAGGGAAACAAAAAAGAACAGAGTTTCGGGAAACTTTCCTTGATGGTATTGATTCAACTCTGATACCCTAAAGGTAATGTTATGGGTCTGGGCTTATATATCTAACCCAAGGTTAGTTAAGTCAGATTAGTTAAGCCTATTAAAATTTCTTCTCTTTAAAATGACATAATTCTCATAAAGGTTAAGGGAGGCAGTTTTGATTATAGTCTAAATTATTGGTTTTAGTTTTAGAATATAGTTTTAGTTTGAGAGTTTTTATTTGAGCCCCACTTTATCCTTTTCTTAGTTTGGATGTTTCTATTTAAGCCCCACTACTACTCTAGGTGTTCCCATTTGAACCTCTTCTATCCTTCATGAAAAAATCTTCCATCATTCCTCATCAAAGATGACTTCCTTAGATACAACATGGCAACAATTTACAATCCGACTGTATATATTGGATTAAAGAACAATCGAGAAAAAATTAGAAAAAATTAATTGCCTACTTCCTAAGGTTTCATTACACCTCCTGTACGCTCGAAATTGTGCTGTCAACAATAAGTCTATGATAGGAGCTTTGGAAATTGTGTTCTCAGGGTGGCTGGTCAGCGGCCGTGGGAAAGACTTTGGGCCGTCTTCAAATATCCCATTCATTCATTTATCTTTAAACGTGAAACAATGCCTGATTTAACTCAAATTTAACAACTTTATTTAATAGGTATAGAAAATAAAAAACATGGTTGGGTATTTGTTAAATGTAAAAAGCATATGAAGTTTTGCATGGAAATCAAATAATTAAACAATCTGTTCCATCCATTTCAGCCTTATTGACATGAGTTTGACATTTGCTGGACGTGATAGGCCACTATCTTTTTTGGAAGAAATCCAGTAAGGCAAGAGGTGCCAATGACCTTCTATTAATGCGATGGGGACTCAGCATGATAGGGCGACGATAGACTTGATGGTTTTCTTTCATGAAAGCAGTAGTCATGCAAGACGTGCTAGGCCAGCAGCAGGCTGAAGTAGGAAATACTCTGAAACCCCACGATCGGTTCTTAAGGATGGTGCTTTGGGAAGAGTTGGAAGGAGTTACGCGAGGAATTTTTTTGACCTGTAGAAGTGTTGCTTGTCCAGAAGGGTTATAGAAGAGTCGGTTTGACTTTTAATTACAAAAGTGCATACATTTTATGCATTCAAGAGATGAGGATGAGAAAAGAGAGAATGACTTTAAAAAAGAGGAAAAGATCAAAGATTAAGAGTTAAACAAAATGGTTGCAAATGCAATTTCTATGTTGAAACACTTGCCTGGAATTGCTGCTACCTTAATGCAATCTGTTGTCCCTGCACAATTTCTATATCAGCTCGCTGCCCCGGCTGCCCCGGCTGCCTTTGTTGTTTCCGCTTAATTTCTTATCCCCATAAAATCTCTAAAACATGTCTTCTTTCACTCAAAAACTACACAATATTGAACTTTTCTTAAGAACTTTTTAGTGCAAAAATGTAGAAGGACAACCAGTTCAAGAGACGACGCAAGGCAAGAGATCGGTTGGGAACAACAAGTGCAGCAGGGCCCGTCGGGGCAGAGGTTTGACATACAAACCCTTGGACACTCCGGCGATATATTACTACCGGGGCAGGTCACAGGAGGCAGGTTTCCAGGCAGTACTTGAAGTGCTGGTTGTTAAAGGAAATATCCGTGACCGGGGTTTATATAGGGAAAGAAGCCTTTTTAAGAGTGGTGCAGTTAATCAACTCAACAGCTGGCTGGCATTTCTCTGAAAAAGCCATTCATACGAATTCTGATATCTTCAAAAGATATCAGAGAGAGAGATGGCGAGGGGACTGTTTTATGCCATCCTGTTCCATAAAACTATAATTATATTTTTATGGATGGTTGCTGTGTGTTTCTTAAACATTTTCTGGTCTTGCAATTCATGAAGACGCCTTTTAAAATAATTTTTCAAATTCTTGGAAATATTCTACCTAAGTTTTATAGAGGAGAACATAAATTTTATGGATTTTCTTGATTTTCAAGAGCTACCTCTCTTGTCACTATTCAGATTTTTATAAGAGCCTTTCATATCGGAGGTGAGCTGGCATTTCAGGAATATTCGTTTGACAGCTGTCCCCTTCTAGAAAACTCTTTTGCGCTCATTATAAATGTCATTCGATACCTTCCTACGTGAATCTTAAACCAATGCCTTTCAACTCTCTGTCTTCTTCTCTCCAAAGAAAGTTTCTCAAGTTTTGCAATGTCGTCTGAAAGTTTTTTTCTTTTAGTTCCTTCGATACTGCAACCAATACGTCCTGTTGTTTCTTTTTTATCATTTCGAGAAATCGTTGCCCTCCTCCATTTCTCATTCCAAACGGTTTCTCGAAATGATAAAAAAAAGCAAAAGGATGTGCCACAATTTCTGTGAATATTTGTATGTTGTTGTTATAGATTTTGTAAATTTCTGTTGTATTGTTTAGGGTTAAAAAAAAGAGTAATGAAAAGATGCTTAACTGAAAATAAAAAGTAAGACGAAAATGTTTTTTAATTTTAGTCTAGTTTTATTTTAATTTGTTAGCAGCATGTATTAAATTTTGTGTTATCTAAAACGATTTAATCCCATTATTGTTTGAGTTTCATTGTATTACATCGTTTGAATAAAAATACAAATTTCTGAGAATAGTTGTTTCTGAGAATAGTTGTGTTTGTTCTCTCCGTTTTCTCTCATGCCATCATCGGCTTTTAGATGGAATGCATCAGTGGCTCGTTACCCCATATATACCTTTGGCCTCTCTCTCCCCACCACGCACTGGAAGCTAGTTAAACTAGAGGTATTATAGTTTCTTTCACAATGAGGAGCTAGTAATTCATACCTATATACTAATTATAAACAAACAGAGACAATAATAGTACGTACAACCTCGAGTTTGATGGAACCGTAGGTGCTTGCTCCGCTTAATGGACAGCTCTTCATGTGTTTAGGAAAAGGAAAAAAAACTGGTCAAGTGCAAAGAAGAATGACAATAATGAATCTTGATTTGGTCAAGTGCAAAGAAGAATGTCAATTATTACAACTAAAAAGCAATTTGTTGAACTTGGTTACGGTTATGAAGGACGATTGCATGAGACGTGGGATAAATGTAAAGACAGGGGCGCAGAAGTCAAGACAAGGAGGGCAGAGGCACAAAAAAGACGTGTCGGATTGCAAGGACGACACAATTATAAAGGGTATCCATCTAATAGGTTACAGCTATGTTGCAAGGGTCATTAGGCCATTAGGATGTCGAAGGCTCAGACTAGTGAGGAGAGCGGTAAGTTTTGAAAATCAAGAAAATTCATAGACTTTATGTTCTCCTCTATAAAAACTTAGATATAACATTTCCTTGAAAAATTATTCTAAAAAGTGTTTTCATGAATGGCAAGACCAAGAGATATTTATAATAAGGAATAGACAACAACCATCCGTCAAAATATAGTAATAGTTTTATAGATAGTCCAAAACTTTTCAAGTCCTCTATGAGGAGAGTAGAAAACAGCTCCCTCCCTCACGCATTTCCTCTCTCTCATGCATTTCTCACTTTTAAGATATCAAGGTACGAAAGATCTCTGCAGAATTTCTGAAAAGCCAGGAAGATGGCTTTTTCAAAAAAAAAAAACCAACCAGCTGTTGAGTTGGCTCCTTCCTTAGAAACTGCTTGTACTGCAACACTAACAGTAGGGTAAGTAGAAAGAAGATCACTGTCTTGGGGATCTGCTGTATCTTCTTCCCATAAGCTAGGCAGCGACGTATGAAATTATATTTCTTTTTCTCGGTTGAACTGATCTTTGAGTAGCTAAGTTAACGCGTGATGAAGAGGAAGAGAGACAGTACAATGAGCTTGGGAATAGAAAAACAACGGAACCAAGTGAAAACGCCATTGATTAACCGTACCACTTTTACATTTGTCGCCTGTTATGTCCCTTCCATTTAATTTACGAGAAAGACAAGATTCAGTGGGTTGGGGGCGTGGAGATTGGTGTGATGAGAACTTTGAAAAACATGATCTGTTCGGAAATATAAATTTAGATGATAAAGCATTAACAAAGTTTACAAGAAAACATCCTTCCTCATTTTATTTTATTTTTTTTATTTTTGGGGATGAAACATTATTAATGTACAAACTAAACATGAATTATGACATTTAATATTAAGTTGTTAAAAATTAGCAAATTATTGAATTATAAGCTTATAATCAATTATTAAGTCACTAATTTATTGATTCTATCCAAAATTAAAGCAAATTGATATTCCGTTGGATCAACAAAAATATGTAACATAAGCTTTCTAAACAATATTTAAAAACCAATCAAGCCAATACACAGACAAAAAACTCCAACATCTTCAACCTATGTTGATAAAAATTGAGTTACTATTGATTAAATGACTTGATTAAACACTCTAGTGTTATATTAACTAGAAATTAGCAAATGAAAATTTTAGTCAATAACTTAGAAAATCACTTACATTAACCACTGTGCTCACAACACATGACAAAATCAAGAAATTTTTTTTACTCAATAAGTAGAATAATAATTGTACTAATACTAACAATAGAACACTATGAATGTGCAAAGTGAGATATGAGCACACCGAACGCTGTGTACTTGGTCGAATCAATTTAGTTGATCAATCTTATCCTTTGTCATGTCTGAGTTCCCTTGCTTAATATAAGTTCATTATGTCATTAGTAGTGTTCTTGATTGTTCTGTCTTTATCAGGAGTCCTATGGGTACATGGTTGCATTTGGCGGTCGGAAATATGCTGCAACGTCCTCGCCTGCTTTTGTTGCAAATTCCTCATACACTGTAACAAGCTTTACTCTTGTATTCTTCATTCACTTGAGTTTCAGACTTCGATTCAGAGTCTGGTGAGATGGCTTATCTTTACAGTTATGGTTTATAACTTTGTTTTCTTTTTCTCAATTTACAATGATGTCTTAACATTTTTTCCATTTTACTTTCTGTCTCCCGTTATCTCAATTCAAAAATCCAAGATATTTTTTTCTTTTCTTCTCCAAACAGCCCTTCGCCATCACGCGCTCTCACTCCCTCTCTCTCTCACACATTTGTCACTTTGAAGATATCAGAGTCCGTATGAACAGAGCTCTGCAGAATTTCTGAAATGTCAGGGAGATGGTCTTTGCAGAGAAATGCCAGCCAGCTGTTGAGTTGGCTGAATATCTGCCTTCCCGTCAACACTTTGACAGTAGTGTCAGTCGAAAGAAGAGTTCACCCCGCTGCACGCCAAAAAGATCGCTGTCCTGGGGATCTTGCTGTATCTTCATCTTTTGTGGCTGTATCCTCTTGGCTGAACTGATCTATCTTGGGTAGCTGATCAGCCTTCATCCAAAAAGACTAATAATAACCCTTTCTCAAACTTAGCAGGCAGTCTTCCTGCCCGTGCACGCATCTCATTCTCTCCCATTAGCATCTCAATCTCATCATGAAATCCTCCTTTCAGACCATCTCTAATAAGTCCTCCATTGCCCGATACCATCCTTCATCTGGTTCACCACCAGATTTGTATTGTAGAATTCATAGTTCCTTGTGGGCCATCATGATGGGGAGCTCACACACAAAAGCTTCGGCCAAACCGAGCTCCACTCAATTTGATAAAATCCGCGCATTATTTATCTTTTATTATTTATTTAGATCATGTAACTATGGTAATTTTATCTTTTTAGAAATTAAGTGTCATAAACTTGGTGTTAAGAGATTCATTATTAAAATTAAAAGTCGACTTTGAAAATTGTAGTACCTATTATTTATAAGTAGCTTTATAAATTCAACATATAGCAACACTTGGTGAATGTGATGTATGCTTAATCTTATATGGTGGTAGAGAAAGAAAGTCACCCATAAAGTTGAATCCATATTTGAAAAAACTTGTCACACCAAATGAAAGCGTTTGTTAAATTTGTCCTTTTCATCCATCGTTATGTGCAACAAAAATCACAATAACTCAAGGAAGAAAAACGTTACACATTTGATCTACTTCTTGCATTACAACCTTACTCTTTGTACACGTTTTTTTATTTGATTCGTACTAATTGCAATTTTTACCAAGTTGCAAATGGAACTAGACAGCTGGAGCTCTAGTGCATGGGGTCCCCATCTTGGTGTAGCCTGCGAAGGGTCACAAATTTTACAATGCAAAGTTGGTTGCTAGCCATTTGAAGGAGGGGCATTGGGTAGTGCAAGATTTTGAGTGAAGGAGGTTGTTGTGAAAAGAATTATTATGTTTTGTGAAGCAAGTGAATGGTCAAATTTGATTTATCATATGTGAGTATCTGCATGGTTGTGCATTAGATAAATAAAAAAAAGATTCAAATCCAATAGAAAACATAAAACTCATTAGGGAAAAAAAAAAAAAAACAAAGAAAGCATAGAATATCAACAATTGATTGAACTAATATATGTGTCATTTATGGGCTTGTGTCATTTCCCACAAGCCCAAGTGACAACTCAATCATCTAATGCAAATTGGAGATTTGACATTTCATGAAGATAATAATCCCTTTTCAACCAACTCCAACCTTATAGTCATTTCATTAACCTTATAGTCATTTCATAGTTATCTAGCATGTGTACAAAAATGAAATTTTACATCTATTTAAAAATTTTAAATGAAAACATTTGTAAAAGAATTACAACTTTTTTGTTAATAGTTTGAAAATAACAAGCATACCTTTCAAACATGCAAAGGTCCATTTATATTTTTAAATTGATTTCTTTCAATAACTCTAAGATTTGAAATTGTAGAATTATGAAAGTATTTCAACATCAAAATAAGATCTAAACATAAGACAATAAGGTATTATGACAAAGGATCTCTCTCCCTCTCAAATTCATAAAAACATTACAACTTTTTTTATTACCAGTTTGAAAGTAACAAGTATACCTTTCAAACAAAACTTGGTTTCTTCCAATAACTCTAAGAGTTGAAATTGTAGATTTATGAAAGTACTTCAATATCAAAATGAGATCCAAATATAGGACAATAAGATATTGATAAATAATCTCTATAAAGAGAGGAACTCATAATAGAGGATCTCTCTTTGTCTCTCAATGCATTAAAAAAGATAAGAGAAGAGAACTTAAACACTAATGTCATGCATATTTCTTGGCAGCTATACATGTCACACATTACGACATGATATTTGTCTCCAGCAAAGTGAAATATTGCATGCATAACATACATTATTCTTGCTTCTTGATTCTTGGTTCTTATGTTATTCTCAGCATATATTATTCATGCATTGTATTTGTCTCCAACAAAGTGAAATACTCCACATTTTTTGAATATATCCAAACAATGGCTAATGGAAGGTGGTTTGACATCCACAGCGTGATAGGGACTTTAGAAAACATGATTTGTTCCAAAGTACAAATTTAGATCATAAAACGTTAACCAAGTTTATAAGGAAATATCCTTTATGACTCTATTTTTTAGAATATCACTTTTTGCAGGATAAAACATTATTAATGTACAAACTGAACATGCATTATGACTTATTTAATACCAAGTTGCCAAAAACTAGTAAACTTTTGGGTTATTGGCCTCTAATCAATTATCAAGTTATTCACTTGTTGATTTTGTTCGATAACTAAAGCAAATTAATATTTAGTTGGATCAACAAAAATATGTAACATAAGCTTCCTGAAAAATGTATTTAGAAGCCAATCAAACCACTACATAGACAAAAAGCTCCTACACCATCAGCCAACGGAGATAAAAAAAATTGAGTTTTGTGGATAACTACACTAAATAAACTTTAAATTAATGTTAAATCTGCTACAATTGTGATTAGTTTTATGGAAAAAATTTGATGTTTTGTAGGGAGATCGAAGGGTGATATATGGTCACAAGAACTTTAACCTTAGGATGTCCTGCTCTCAAGCTACAATTTTAAAGCTGTCTTCGTGATTCTGCTTTACTTTAAAGTAGAATGAGAGAGCCAAAACCCAACTGCTATGGGCAGCAGGGGGCTGCTGTTTGTGACCTGGTTCTAGGATCACTTCTCCAGAAATCTTCCCTAGGGAGTGATCGGAGGTTTTTATGATTCTTACCGATGGTTCTTATAAATATGAATTGTACGGATTTGTCGGAAAACATAGGTAGCGTTGTTGGAAGAGATAGAGAATGTTGCACAACGAGATACTATTCACTCTAGAAAGTAAACGAGCCCTACATTATAGCTGTCCCAAAACGACAATGTTTTGCCCCACACGTGGGTTGACCCGCCCACTACATTACCAACAAAAGGCCAAATTCATAACTCAAGCCCAACAACAAAACAGCTAAATAACCCATCACCACTACGATACCTGCACTATACCCTACTGTTTCTCTGGTTTACGATAGGCATGTAATACCAAAAAAATCCCGACATTCCAGTAACATATCAATAGAAACTATTCATTTCTGGATAGGAAAGCAGAAACCACGAGTTCCACATCCTTCACAACAATTGGATTTATTGTTGGTAGCATGTAATGATGACTTTTTGTTGATATAATAACACAGCAATATCACTGATGCCAATAACCTAAAGCAGTTTCTCCTTCTTGCTATTTATATCCATGAACCAATAACCTAATGCATTTTCTCATTCTTGCTATTTTTTGCCACACTTTCTCGTTCATACTATATACAAGAGTGATGCGGCGTGAAGGTGATTCCATTCTTCTCCCAGTACAAATACTCCATTAAAGAAGCTAATGAAATTAGACTGCCGGAGAAGATGCACATTCTGGCCAAAGCAGAGAGTACGCAGAGGAAAGAGAAGAGAACAGAGTTTCTACAATTTAAATATAACATAAACAGAAAAGAAGAAACATAACCATTAAAACCTGCAGATGTTGGTACTTCCTTACTCCATTTGTCTCAAGTGTTGGGTATTTATTGAAGAGACAAACCATATGAGGTTTTACGCGTAAATCGAAAATGTAAGTCAGTATATTTACTAGAATTTATTTTTTAAAATTAACTTATATCTATAGGCAACTTGGAGAAAAAAAATTAATGAAATTAACTTTCTTACATTTGATCTTAATTTTGACTTAACAATTAACAATACATTTGTATCCAAAAACTAATAAGCAATTGCAATTTCTCTTTTCAGCTTGTTTAGTTCATAAATTATCTTAGACAAACATGTTAGTGTCAAAATCAACTTACCAGCAATTAATCCTTTTTAATCTTAATTGTATACTTTATTTAAAGTTGAAGAAGCATATTTTAAGTAGTCGTGGTAAGTCCTTGAAGATACGAATGGACTAGAAGATATTCCACACAAAGAGAATATATTTGTTGTCTGTAATATTTCTTTCATTCTAATATATACAACAAAATGAAGGGTTATCAAGAAAGAGACCAATCTTAAAGGGGAAAGAGGCTAAATATAAAAAGCAAGTGAGAAGGTCAAATAATTTCTTTCCCTTTATTTTTTTCATATACATGCTCACTCAAACTATACATTCAAAACCAAACTTAAGATCAAAAGTTTTTAAACAATACTTGCTTTTAACTAAGTCATGCTAACTTGAGAAGGCCAAATAAGAAAGCAAAAAATAATTAGTTTCAATAACTTAGGCTTTACATTATATTTGGCCATATATGAACAACCTAAGGTAATAAAGATAATTATTTCTTACTCTTCTATTTGGCATTTTCACTTGCTTTTATATTTGCCTCTTTTCCCTTTTAGATTTGGTCCTCGTTATCTTCTTGCTCCAACATAAGGAAGACGATCCCAAACATTTCTCGTTTGATTCCTTATTCAGTCATTTTTAAGTTTTCAACTTGGAAGACAACTTTAAGATGTGAATTTTTTAGAGTATTGGGTTATGTAAATTAATATTTTTTATGATGATTTAATATTTGAATTAATATTTACATTATTATTTTTATGAACTTATAATTATTTTTATTGAGCCAAAATATGTAAACATTCATAGTATAAATCTAGTCCATAAAATTCAATCCAAGCATAAGTCCAGCTCGTCAAAAAGCAGTTTGACCCAACTCCTTGTAGCGCTTTCCAAAAGCCGAGCTTTCTAAATGTGCAAAAGAAATTTAATCAGCAGGAAGGAAAGAGGTGTGCGTTGTCACTTCCATTATATTCATATTAACTAACAGAGGAGAGCTTATAGATAACACTTTATTCTTTTTTTTTTTTTTTTTTGGGACCATATCCATGATATTATTAAATGATTCCCCAATAAGATGAAAGACTTTATTTTAAGATTCTATCCTATGACTATATCTTTAACAATTCTAAGTTAAGTATGATTCTATCTTTAATAATCTTAAATTGGACAATAATTTATCTTCCATGTAAATTAATTAAAATTCTAATAAAAAATTAACTCATAAATTAAAAGCAATACATCTATATTTGAAAATTATTTAAAAATATTTTTTTAACATGACTATATTCTCCAACATAACTATGATTTGAACCAAAATTAACGCCATGTAAATATAGTTCTGATATCAAATCTGACATTTGATATCTAAAATTTATTTATATTGGAGAATATAAAGTAATGTTAAAAATTTTAAAAATAAAATTCTTGAATTTACTATCTAATAAGCTTCAACCAGGTTCAATGTCAGAACTTTATTTGTATTGGAAAATGTAAAGTCATGTTAAAAAAATTATAAAAAAAATTCTTGAATAATTTTCAGAAATCTGGATATGGCTGAGGCCAATAGCTAGGGTTCCCTAAGCAGGTACAATCTCGTCGGAGCTTGCTGAACGTGCCGAATGGTGAACAGATCCCTGTTCTTGGAACTGGCCGAGGTCAATAGCTAGAGTTCCCCGAGCGGGTACAGTCTCGTCGGAGCTTGCTGGACTTGCAGATTGGTGAACCGATCCCTGGTTTTGGCACTGGGTGAGGTGAATAGCTAGAGTTCCCTGAGCGGGTACAGTCTCGTCTGAGCTTGCTGGACGTGCACAATAGTGGACCGATCCCTGTTCTTGGAACTGGTTGAGGTCAATAGCTAGAGTTCCCTGAGCGGGCACAGTCTCGTCGGAGCTTGCTGGACGTGCACAATAGTGGAACGATCCCTGTTCTTGGAACTGCCTGAGGTCAATAGCTAGAGTTCCCTGAGCGGGTACAGTCTCGTCGGAGCTTTCTGGACTTGCAGATTGATGGACCGATTCCTGGTTTTGACACTGGCTAAAGTCAATTACCTGAGTGGGGATGGCTGGCGAAGGGCTACCTTGTGCCGAGGCTCTAGGCTGCATAACTAGTTGCAGAGGTTCTGGGCCTTCTCCTTCAGGATATAATTGAGTCGAACGGCAGATCGGGCACATCCGTTTATACAACATCCAGTCAATAAGGCATTGGGGATGATAGATGTGTTTACAAAACGGAATCGTCTTCACCGTCTCTTCCTCTTGGAACTCCACTAGACAAATCGCGCAGTTTTTTTGGCAGTTCGTTTCCTTGCTATAAGGAAATTCTGGCAACGATGGCCCAATATTGAACAGATACCACGGGTCATAATTTAGTGGTGGCGTATCGATGGCGTATTCCACTGGCGGGCTCTCACTCCTACATTTTGGCCATTTTGTACAGAAACCTACTATGGCGATTCCCACGGAGATGACGCAGGCGGCAACAATGTACAAGATGATATGCAAACTGAGCGAGGAATTTGTAGACGGCGGTGATGGAGTCTGTGCAGCAAGGGAAAAGGAGTTTGTAAGGGATTGGAGAGGCGGAAGCGATGGGGTTGCGTAGTGGTGGAATTCCATCGTGGCGGATAGAAGCAGTTTGCGGTGGTGGAATTCCATCGTGAAACTCCTCCGGACGGCCAGTTTGGCATGGAATGTAGGGTTTCTCCGGCGAGGATTTTGTGTTTCCTTCCAAGGGGGAATGCTTATATAATGTTGTTGAAGTAGAGTTCCAATCCATTATCAACCCCACGAGCTAATCTCAAGATTGGATTTCTTTTTTGTAATTCAAATGAAATTTAAGTTTTTGAAAACGTAAACTATGTGAAACATATACAATAAGACATGGAATACTGTAAAGAAAAATAAACATGATTAATTAAGAATAAAAAATACATAAGGATAACTTTATGGCCAAACTAATAATTTTTCTTAAGTAATTAATTGAAGAACTTGATGAGAGTTTCTCTTTGGAAACGTATTTAAATTCTAATCTTAAATTTTTATATGGAAATCATGAAAAGAATAAGGATTTACTCATAATTTATTGAAAAGTTGAATAATAGAGTCTTTACATACTTCTATAAGGACTTGATAACAATAGAAGTATTTAAAAGTTGAAAGAATCCTTATTTGGCCTAGATTCTTGGCTTCCATTCAATGCTAGTTTTAATAACTCCAACAATAAATACAAAAATACCTTCTCTTCAAGGCTAGGATGGATAACTACAAATGACTTCATTTAATTTTTACTATTGCTGAAAAACACAGATTTTATGCTCTCATTACAAACTAATAAAATAAATCATCTCAATTTCTTGTTTTTTATCATTTGTTTTTACATTCTTTACGTTTTTAGATAAAGTTCATGATGAAAAAATAAAAATAAAAAAGAACTCTAACATTAATGATGTTGTCACTCTTTTGCTAGATTTTTTTATGTTCTTCAATCAATTTAAAATCAACTCTTGTAAGGATATTAGCAATAAATCTTCAAACCTTCTTTTTTTGTATTCAAAATTTCCAAATCAGAACAAGCCTCCCACTTTTAAACTCATTTGATCTCCATTCCTTTAACATATCAATCCAACACAACAACGCTATGATCCGCTCTAAGATATAACAATCTTAAATATTTTTTATGATTAGGTGGTTATAACATCTAAATCAATTCGATGAAATAGTTAATTAATTATAACGGTTTAGGGTTATGATTAGATTAAATCATTACTTGTTATAACAAATTTTTGGTGAACAAAAATTAACTAATCAGGTTATTACAAGAGCTTTGGATCGAATTGTATTTAAATGAGATATTCTTCCTCCTATAAAAGCCGAGGACAAAAAAAAAAAAAGGTTTTGCTTAGATGGATTCAAAACCCATCAATGTTATTTTGCCAAAGACAACGAGAAAAGCTTAAAAGTTACTCTCAAAATATGAAATATAGAATTGTAGTAAATAAATCCACCATATTTATTTCCAAAGGTTGTCTGTGTTTTTCAAAATTGAAGAATGTGAATGACTTCATGTTGAGTTTGAGACCTAACATGAAGTTTATTTTGACAAGCTCATTGATGTAAGCTTACATCAATATGCTTGGTAGGATTCATCTTTGTGGATTCTTTTGATGAATTTTAAATTGGTCTAATTAAGTAAGACAATTGAGTTTTTTAGAATATTGGGTTATGTAGGTTAATATTGTTTATAACGATTTAATATTTGAATTAACATTTAGATTATTATTTTTATGGACTTATATTTATTTTTATTGGGCCAAAATATGCAAAAAGAACTCATAATATAAATCTGGTCCATGAAGTCCAACCCTTCAAAAAGCAGCTCCGCCCAACTCTTTGTAGCGCTTCCCGGAGCTTCATGAAATGTGCACAAGAAATTAAATCAATGTGAAGGTAACAAGCGAGAGTCCAACTGTGGGCGTTTTATTATTACGTGAAGCCAGAAGATGCATGTGGCATGAAGAAGTGAGAAAATAGACCAGTGCAAAGAGTTCCCCACGTGTTCGGTTGGTGCAAAGTAACTTAAAATAATAATAATAAATCAATAAGAAGAGCACCCAAATAATATGTATTTGTAATAATGTGGTAATTTTCATTGTTTAATTCAATAGATAGATAATTTGTACAAAGATGATGATATTAATTGATCCAATTTGAAGCCATAATTACAAAGAGAAAGAAAAAGATAATTAACAATACATATAAATAACTAATAATCATAAAATAATTCATATAACTGTTTAATTAGGTTGTTAATTATGATGTCAATTATGGTTAATCAAGCCTTTCATGAATTTAAAAAGTAAAACACTTAGAATGGGGTAATTTATACCCGCTGGTAGTTGCCACACCTGCAGAGTCGTCTGGTGTCCTTGCATGGAAATAATGTTTGGACGTGAGAAAGACACGTCGTTCATACCATTACAAGAAACCTGCATGGAGTCTTTTCTTACGTTCTCCACATTTCTTCTCCTCCTGATACGGTACATGGACCGGTCAATAGCATAGTACATCTTCCTTGTAAAATGTTTGCTTTGCTTTTAGCTCTTTTTGGTTGCAAATTGAAAAACAAACCGGCACCCCCAGTGTTTACCTAGTTTTTACTATTATTTTTCAAGCACTTGGCTTGGATTTTTCAGTTACTGTGACATCTTGAAGTTCGATGGGTGTTATTCACAATCTCTTTAAAAGAAAAATAGATAACTATATGATACCTATTGAAAGGCATTTTAGGAAAATTAGGCCCTAAAGTAATTGAAACGTGATTGCACAAATAATCTAGTAGCAACCACAATGGATAATTAAATGGAAATTCAAGAACATTGCTGCAATAGTATGGTAGCAGATGTAACTAGATTTTTTTTTGCATGTTTCCCGATTGCCCAAGATGAGTTTATCATGCATCAACCTTTATTTTTATTTCACAATTATCCTCTTTTGCTTTTACTCAATTATTTATTTTTTCTAAACACATATAGCGCTGTCCAAAAAATAGAAGTATGAACTGTTAGACTAGTATTGTGGAGGAAAAGTCTCCAGCCACCTTTGTTAGAATAAAAGTAGTCTCAAACAAGACTGAACCAGAATTTGACATCAATTATAGGTTGAGAATGAGTTAAAAATAGAAAAACAAAACGAGAATAGCGTACCTGAAAATGGCTGCATTTTTAGTAGGATCTTGACTAAGATCTTACCCTCTATTGCTTAAACGTGCTAGCCGATGAGAAGCCGGAACTCCGCAATGGAATCAGAAGATCAAAATCGCAAACGGTAGAGAGAAAATAGTGAACAGGTGTCTCTTTAACGAACGGATACGTGATAATCAATAATGGTAATTCTGTTTCGTTAAATAAGCATAATAACTAATCATTGTGAAATGACCGTTATACCCCTACCATAAGCTTGATTCCATATACGGATCCCAATGCACATATTATAAGCTAGAGGGGAGACTTAGCCGATATAACATAAAACGTGCTAATCAAATAGTCTTGACACATCACAGTTCTATAAGGTGCACTAAGGCCCACACTGGCTAGCACCATACTCGCAATCAAGGTCAAAATCTGTCTAATTAACTGGACCAATATTTATTACATTAATATACCTTCATAAGAAAATTGTTTATGCTCATTGATAAAGCCCACATTACATGAACTTATAAAATAAGCTAACAACCTTAAGACCTCCAGTTTAACCAGTTTCTACGTGGAGGCTAGAGAGAGAGGCCACAGGGGTAACGAGCCACTGTTGTAGGCCTCTCTGCTATCTGCATTTTCTGTGCTCCCGTACGTTAATCCATAGATGCAGCCACCGCTGCAAGCCTTTCTGCAATATGTAGTCTGCTCTTCTGCAGATAAACGACAATGCTGATACACTGCAGAAATGCGCTCCTGCACGTCCTCGCTCCTGCCCCTGCCTCTGTACTCCTGGCTCTGGATAAGAACGAATCTTTTCTGTCACCCTGTACAGAGGATGGGAAGGCTTTTGACTGGCCAACAACTTCAAATTGTTATCTCTTCCTTACTACAACTACTATTTCTGAAACAACTCTTGATCTTCCAACTTTTGACACATGTCTTCTTCTTGGCTTCTGCCGTTCCTCTCTTGACTTATGCGCTGCTTCGTTGATCTCTAAAGGCTAAAAGTGAGACATGGGAGAGAAAGAGGGCATTGTTAGGACTTGAATAGAAAATGATACCTCGGTTTTTTTGATTTGACATAACGAGAGGGAAAGAGTCCATTCCCGTACCTTGCTATTGTTAGTATTAGTATTATTCTATTTATTGAATAAAAATCTTTTCTTGATTTTGTCATGTGTTGTTAGTTAATATAAGTGATTTTCGAAGTTATTGACTACATTTTTTGTTTGTCAATTTCTAATTAATATAACACTAGAGTATTTTATTGACTACATCTTTTTGGCGTGTATAAATGAATCTTTACATATTTGAAAGGTATACTTATTACTTTTAAATTGTTATTTTAAAATGAAGTTGTAATATTTTTTATGAATTTTTTATTTAAAATTTTTAAATGTATGTAAAATTTCATTTTTCTGTTTATGCTAGATAATACTCGAATCACTTTGGAGGTTGGAGCTGGTCCAAAACGGATTATTTTCTTTATGAAACTTCAAGTCTTGAATTGGCAAAAATGGCACAAGCCCATAAATGTCACAATATTAGTTTAACAAATTATGATGTTTAATGCTTCATTTGTTTTCTTTTTTATGTGATGAATTAAATGCCTCGTGTTGAATTTTAATTGCTTTTTTATTTTTTATGTGACGTATCTAATGGACAATTATGTAAGGGACTCTCATTTAATAACTCAGTTCTAACCCTTTATTTGGTTTTCAACACAAATGCTCAATCGTTTTCACAAAATCCTCCCTTTATATCATCTCAAAATCCCTAACCAGCTCATCACTAGGATGGGGATCACACGCACTAGAGCTCCAACCATCTAATTCCACTCCTAGTTTGGTAAAAATTGCAATCAATATGAGTCAAATTAGAAAACATGTATGAAGAGTAATGTTGTAATAATAATAAAAAAAAGATTCTATTGTTCTTCCTTTGGCTATCAAGATATTTGCCACACAAAATGATGGATGAAAAGGATAGATTCACAAATGCTTTTGTTTGGTGTGATATATTTTTTCAAATATGGATTAAGATGACTTTCTTCTCACCCACTTGATGCTAATAAAGGTATATTATGGTTGTCAAGTTTTATGATGTAATGTCTAGTATTGTTAAGATAAGAATTTATGAATTATGTATAAATTATAAGCATCATTGTCATTTAAGCTAATTTTTCAGTTGGATAATAAACTTTTAATACTAAGTTTTTAAAATTTAATGTCTAAAAAATAAAATCATGATAATTATATAATCCTCAAAAAGTATTAAAAAATAAACGGCGCGTGCATGATATATAAGCCATCCATGAGTACCAAGATTGAGACCGAAGCTACACTGAATGCTTTTGTGGAGGCCGTCAATTTAATGTAAGGAGGTTTGGCGCAGCTCCGTTTTCTTGGCTCTTGACATCATCTAAACTCTTTAATTTTTTTTTTCCCTGCTTTTCTGTCATCGGCTATTGTTAGGATTTTTTTTATTTTATTTTTTGGCGTTAGGAACGAATCTTTTCTGCCATTCTGTACAGAGGATCGGAAGGCTCTTGTCTGGCCATAAAGTGAGACACAGGAGAGAGAGAGGGGACTGTTTGAATTTGAATAGAAAATGATATCTCTGGTTTTTGAATTGAGATAACGAGAGGGAAAGAGTCCTTCCATCCCATACTATTACAAGAAACCTGCACAGAGCCCTTTAGAAGAACCGGTCAATAGCATGGTTCATTTTCTTTGCAAAAAAACACACGGGAACCACCGTTGTTCCTATCCTTATATGCCTGGTTGACTTGATGAATCAAATCAAGATTTATTCAGTTTTTATTGTCATTCTACCTTGGATTTTTCAAATAATGTGCCATCTTGAAGTTCATTGGACGTTATTGACAATATTTTTAAAAATAAAATAGATAACTGTATGTTACCTTCTGAAAAATCTTTTAGCAAAACTAAGCCCAAGAATAATTGAAACATGATTATATAAATAATCTAGTAGCAACCATAATAGGTAATTAAATGGAAATTCAAGAACACGGCAGCAGTAACAAGGTAGCAGATGTTTTTGCATGCTTCACGATTACCCAGATGAATTTATGATGAATCAACCCTTCTTTTTATTTTACAATTGTCCTCCTTTGCTCTTAACTATTTATTTTTTCTTTTCCTAAACACATGAAGAGCTGTCCACGAAGCGGTGCAATCACGCTTCCATCAAACTCGAGGTTGTACGTACTATTATTTTCTCGTTCATTTGTTTATGAACTTCTAGGTTATCATTGAGAAGGAAACTATAATACCCTAGATTAAGCAGCTACCAGTACAATGGTAGCGAGAGAGAGAGAGAGAGAGGGACCACAGAGGTACGTTAACCCACAGATGCCACCGGGGGTAACAAGCCACTATTGCCACCCTTTCTGCAATATGCAATACAGACGCCTGCGCTTCTGTCCCACTGCTTCCTGCCTTAGGTAACAGCAAGCGGGGGCAGAGACAGCAGGTTGTTTCTTCTAAATATGACGTACAGGAGACAACATCTCGAATATTTCTCCTCTCTCGGCTGTCCAGTTTCTCCTTCTCGACGTTCTATTATAATAGATGCCTAGCCTCCCTTCTCTGGAAAAAACCCTCGCCCTCCCCTCTCTTTCTCTCTGCCCTCTTCTCATGGCTTCTGGAAGCTTTTTTTCCTTCTCGGCGTTCTATTATAATAGATGCCTCGCCTCCCTTCTCCAGAAAACACCCTCGGCCTCCCCTCTCCTCTCTCTGCCCTTTTCATCTCTGGAAAAATCCCTCGCCCTCCCCTCTTTTATCATGACTTCTGAAAGCTTTTTTCCTACATCAGCACCAAACTTGATGGAAAAAGTCTTAGGTAAAAATTGCATTTCCATCATTTGTTTTCAAACGTTATATGATGTTTTTGTATTTGATTATATTAGTGTTTTTTTATCACTTATATCATGCTCATCCTAATATTTTAAATTTTTTAATAATATGAATTTTTTTCTTGAAATATTAAATCTAACATAAAAAATTTGATAATATTTTTCACGCTATCCTCACACTTATTAAACTCAAACTTTTAACTTTAACATTTTCTTAAAAAATTTTGCAGACTAAGATTATTATTTTAATTATAAAAGTTTTTGAAATGAAAAATTAAAAAAAAAAAGACATCGGGGGCTCAAAATGATAGAAAAGAAAAAAGCAAGAGGACACGGCGCTGACGGCCAGCATGCAAGAGCAAGACCCATAAACTCATGTACCTAATGTATCCGGGCAGCAAGGGGTTGTGGCAGCCAGCAGCTGGGTACCTCAAGACAATAAGGAGGCGTGGCAGCATGGAATTTGAGATTTTGTGGCTGTGAGTGTTTGTGTAACTGTTGCCATATATTTTGTAAGTTTTTATATAATTATTGGGATGAAAAAATAATGATTAACTGAAAAGAAGAATATTGAGAAGATGCTTTACTGGGAATAAAAAATATTACGAAAATGTTCTTTTTTAGTTTAGATTTATTTTAATTTGCTAACAACATATTTTGAGTTTTGTAAATGAGTTATTTTAAATGATTTAATCTTATTACTCTCAGAATTTCATTTTAGTGCATTGTTTGAATGAAAATGTTACTTTCTGAAAATGGCCGAGTCTGCTTTCTCCATCTTCACTCATCTGCGCCAGCCAAACAAAAACAGGTTGTGGTGTATAAAAAATTTTCATGTCGTAGACTTTCGGATGACCATGTTGAATTGGTTATTAGGTTAACGTATAAGAGCATAGAAGTGCATATCAGAGAGACTTGCATCAGTGGCTCGTTGCCCCATACGTATCTCTGTCCTCTCTCTCTTTCTCTCCACCACGTATTGGAAGCGAATTTTAAACAAACTAAGGAGACAATAATAGCACGTACAATCTCGAGTTTGATGGAACCGTAGGTGATTGCACCGCTGAATGGACAGCTCTTCATGTGTTTAGGAAAATAAAAAAACTGGTTAAGAGCAAGGGAGGACAATTGTGAAGTTAAAAAAAAAAAAGGGTTGATTCATCATAAATTCATCTGCGATAATCATGAAACATGCAAAAAAACCAAGTTAAATCTGCTACCTTATTACTGCGGGCGATGTTCTTCAATCTCCATTTAATTACCTATTGTGGTTGCTACTAATTATTTAGATAATAATGTTTCAATTATTCTTGGGCCTAATTTTGCTAAAAGAGTTTTCAAAAGGTAACAACATACAGTTATCTATTTCTTTTTGAAAGTATTGTCAAAACGTCCAATGAACTTCAAGATGGCATATTATTTGAAAAATCCAAGGTAGAATGCTTGAAGAATGACAATAAAAACTGAATAAATCTTGATTTGATTCAAGCCAACCAGGCATATAACGAGAGACACAAAAAAGACGTGTCGGATTACAAGGACGACACAATTATAGAGGGCATCGGTCTAATAGGTTACAGTTATGTTGTAAGTTTTGAAAATCAAGAAAATTCATAGACTTTATGTTCTCCTCTATAAAAACTTAGATATAAAATTTCCTTGAAAATTTATTTTAAAAAGTGTTTTCATGAATTGCAAGACCAAGAGATATTTATACTAAGTAACAGACAACAACCATCTGTCAAAACTTTCCAAGTCCTCTTCTAGGATAGTAGAAAACAGCTCCCTCCCTTACGCATTTTCTCTCTCTCATACATTTCTCACTTTTAAGATATCGAAGTACGAAACATCTCTGCAGAATTTCGGAAAAGCCAGGAAGATGGCTTTTTCAGAGAAATACCAGCCAGCTGTTGAGTTGGATCCTTCCTCTAGAAAAGCATCTGCTTTTACTGCAAGACTTTAACAGTAGGGTCAGTAGAAAGAAGATCACTGTCCTGGGGATCCTGCTGTATCTTCTTCCCATAAGCTAGGCTGGCGATGTATGAAATTATATTTCTGTCTCGGTTGAACTGATCTTTGAGTAGCTAAGTTAACTATTATGAAATAGAGAAAACACAAAATGCAGAAACCGAGATATGTGGGAAGTTTGCCCAGCAGCAATCTTGCATTCTCATAAAACTGTGTTATCAATCTATACAATCTTTCTACACTTAAATGTGAATTCAAAACAAGACTAATGGGCCCGCTAGCTAACTAACAGGCCATCACTAACTTATGAACAAAGCCCACTACATAATACATATTTCAACACTCCTCCTCAAGTTGGAGGTTTATACAAATTAAAAACTCCAAGCTTGGACAATAAATGATTATGTTGTGGACTACATAAAGCTTTGGTAGTCCACAGGCTATTCTCGCGTATTAATGTGACATGTTCTTATAATTCCCTTTTGAATCTTCTCACGTATAAAGTGGCAATCCACTTCAATGTGTTTTGTTCGCTGATGAAAGATCAGATTTGCCGCTATGTGCTCAGTCGCTTCATTATCACAGAATAGTGGGACAGGTCAAGGAATGCTTATCCCTAGGTCCAAAAACAACCCTAAAAGCCAAATGACCTCACAAACGGTGTATCCCATAGCTCGATATTCTGACTTAGCTGAGGAACGTGACACAGTTGGCTGTTTCTTTGCCAACCAAGAAATCAGGGAATCCCCTAATTTCACACAATATCCAGTTATGCACTTTCTAGACATGGGACAAGTTGCATAATCTGAATCACAATAAGCTGCAAGCTCCAACTTCGAAGAAGCGGAGAGAAAAAGTCCAAGTCCTGGTGTCCCCTTGATGTACTTTAACAATCTTATAATGGCATCCATGTGTGATTGCTTCGATGCATGGGTAAATTGGCTCAGGTGCTAGACAGTGAAACAAATATCTGGCCTAGTATAAGTCAAGTACAAGAGTCTGCCAATCAATCTCTGATATGGTCCATAGTCCTTTAGAAGGGGATCATCTCGCCTATCAGGATCTCCTTCATCATACTCTAAAGTGGTCAACTTTACATTTTGCTCTAAAAGTGTAACAACTAGTTTTGATCCTCCAAGTCCAGCTTTTGATACTAGCTCTAATGCATACTTGCGCTGGCTGAGGTAAATGCCCTTTGGAGAGCGGGCTATCTCTATCCCTAGAAAATATTTGCATTGTCCGAGGTCTTTCATGTGGAATATTGAATGCAAGTATCTCTTAAGCTCTGAAATAGCTGCAAGATTATTACCTGTCACCAAAATGTCATCAACATAAAACAAGAGAATAATGAATGAATCCCTAGTCCGTCTGGTGAACAAGGCATAATCATGAAGTGACTGATGGAAACCCCTTGCAAGGAGTGCTTCTGTGAATTTAGCATACCATTGCCTTGAGGCCTGTTTCAAACCATATAATGATTTCCTTAAGCGACACACTAATCGCTCCCCCTGAGGTGGAAAACCAGGTGGAAGTTGCATATAAACTTCTTCCATCAAGTCTCCATGTAAGAAAGCATTTTGCACGTCCAACTGATGAAGGCACCAATTCTTAACTGATGCAATGCTCATAACAGATCTCACAGTTACATATTTCACCACTGGTGAGAAGGTTTCATCATAATCTATGCCTTCTCGTTGTGTGTACCCTTTGGCCACCAAACGGGCCTTATATCTCTCAATAGTACCATCTGCTCGGTACTTGACCTTATATACCCACTTACATCCTATGGCTCGGCGACCAGGTGGAAGTGTCACAACATCCCACGTACGATTGGCCCCTAAGGCCGTCAATTCTCTATCCATAGCATCAACCCAATGGTTGTCCTTAAGTGCCTGATGATATGATTCTGGTTCAACTATGGTGGAGATTGAAGCAATGAAACTTTTGTAATGTGGATAAAGATGATCTAGGGAAACATGCTCAGATATAGGGTAACGACTGTTCGACCCTATGGAGGTGGTCGAACATACATAATCGACAGTCCAAATGGGAGGATGTGTGGGACGTGATGACCGCCGAAGGGGTGGTGTTGACTGGATAGGAGAGGATTCTGGGATTGCCCCAGAAGGCTGAGTATGTGGTTCAAGATTATCAGTACCAATGGGTTGAGGGCTCGTACCTGAGGGAGAAGGATGTGCTTTTGGGGACGAATCCTCAAATGGAGTTCGTGATGTGTCTGGAAAAATCTCGGGTGAGATAGGCATTAGATCACACGCCTGAGTGATGTTCGAAACTGGTAAAGCTTGATCCGAAGATGGATCATGAGGGAGATCTGAAGACTGATTTAGGGCAAAAGGAAAATCATACTCACAAATATTTTCTTATTAACTTGATCATAAACTTTGTATTCTTTCTGTGAGGAAGGATAACCAAGAAACACACATGTTGTGGCCCTGGGAGAGAATTTATCTCTAGGCCGTAAATCAGTTGCATAACATCTACATCCAAAAACACGCAAGTGATCTAGTGAAGATGTTTTTCCATATAGCAGTTCACAAGGTGACCGATTCCCAAGTTGAACACTAGGTAATTGGTTAACGATGTGTGTGGTAGCGAATATGCATTCTCCCCAAAAACGTGGAGGAATATGACTTGAAACATCAAAGCTCGTGTAACATCAAATAAATGTTGATGCTTACGTTCCACTATCCTATTCTGCTGAGGAGTGTAAACGCAAGAACTCTCGTGGAATATGCCATAAGATGCTAAAAAAGATGAACATGCAGCGGAAAAAAATTCTGTTCCATTGTCAGAGCGAATGCGCTTAACTAAAACTCCATGCTGATTTTTTACCATAAAAACAAATGATTGAATAATGGGGAAAACTTGATCTTTAAAGCGTAAAAGAAAAGTCTAAGTCGCCTGTGAAAAATCATCAATGATGGTAAAAAAATAACGTGACTTATCATAGTTGGGTTCCCTGTGAGGTCCCCATAAGTCCATGTGCACAAGATCGAAAACGGCATTAGTAAAATTTCGACGTTGTGGAAAAACAGATCGGGTTTGTTTTGCTAAAGGGAAAACAAAACAAGAAAAGAATTCAGGACATTCCACAAGTTTTCCAAAAGGAAAATAACATTTTTGGGAACTATGTCCCAAACGTCTATGCCATAAAATATAACTAGAACTAGCATCGTTATTACACAAATTGTTCACATTCACATGAGAGAAAGTGGAATGGACATTGTTCAAAAAACGTGTAATACAATGAGGTAGTTCACTAAGAGTGGGTTGCAAAAAATAAAGCCCTCGTACTGCTTTACCCAGTCCGATCACCTGCCTAGTCGTACAGTCCTGAAAAATGCAGAAATTGTCGAAAAATATGACAATGCAGTTGCAATCAGAGGTAAGCTTCTTAATTGAAAGCAAATTAAATTTTAAGCTAGGAATAAAAAGGACATGAGTCAAATGAATTAATTTGGTGGGTTATGCATGTCCAATATGAGTGGCATAGACATAAGAATCATCAGGTAACTTAATAGGCAACGATTGAGGTGCGCATGCATAATAAGAATATAAAGATCTTAAATCGCACATGACATGGTCACTTGCTCCTGAATCTACAATCCATGGACAATTAAAATTTTGTGAGGGCACCATACCTTCATAATTCCCAAAAGGTTGGGAAGGCAAGGTATTCTGAAGCTGGCTGAGATTAAAAGCACCTCCAAGACTCATCATATTTCCTGCAAAAGATGAGTTTCCAAGCTGACTTTGGGCCCCTGCCTGTTGCTGGTCCGAAGTCTGTGAAAGAGATCCAAAAGGAGGTGGGCTTGTCATGCTGTAAGGAGGTCCTCCTATCATGGGCACTGGCCTGCTAGCTCCAGGATAATACAAGTAGGGGACGTGCGGCCCAAAAAAGGAATGGGCTTGCGGCTGCAACCTATAAGCTGGACAAAAAAAGCTAGAGTGGGCCCCCCCCCCCCCCCACTTGCTGTCCACTTAAACCGGGCAAATTAATTTGCCCAGCCTGCGCGTGCTGCCCGGCCTGCCCGTGCTGCCCCCAAAAAGGGGCTGTTGGTGAGATGCTTGCAGGGACTGAGAATCCAGGTGAGTTTCCATCACTTCCAGCAGCTCCTATTTGAAGAATTTGGCCACCGGAGTCACCGGAGTTCCTTTTCCTTTTGGAGTCCAACCAGGCGGGTAACCAATGATTTGATAGCAGTACTCCCTAGAGTGACCGGATTTGTGGTAGTGAGCACAAATGGTTCACCCTTTGGAGTCAGTTCTTCTGTTTTGTGTGGGAGATTGTCCAGAGTGTCCCGATGAAGTAACGGCCAACACATTCCCATGCTCTACAATCCTAATATCTTCCCTTCGTCCCTGATATTCATCTTCTTTGGCCAAATTAAAAGCCGAATCAACAATGGGTAACGGCTCCTTGGACAGAATGTTAGTTTTGTAATTCCGAAACTTGTCCGGTAGTCCCAGTAAAAAATCCATGGTTCGATGCTCTTCAACTCTTGCATCTGCTCGTTCATTTACCCGACAAGAACAGTTTCCGCAATGGCAGCGTATTGGAGGTTCAATCGTGTCAATTTCCAGCCACAGATTGCTGAGCTTTGTATAATATTCTGTCACGGTTTGGCCTCGCATCCTGTTATCAACTTGCTGTTGACGCAGGTTGTAACGTTGGGTGGCTGTGAGGCTTCCAAAACGGGTCATAAAAGCTTCCCAAACAACTTTGAGATCCTTCTTGCGAGACACAAAAACTGCAAGCTCATGGGAGACAGATTTCTCAAACCACGTCTGAACTGCAGAGCGACAAATATCCCATGCTTGCTGTTTTTCAGGGTCCACCTTTGGACGGGGAAAAGTACCATCCACGAGGCCCCATTTGTTTTTGGATATCAAATGATTCCGCATTTGGTTACCCCATAGTTCATAGTTAGTTTCGTCCTTCAACACATCCGTAACAAAGGAATTTCCAGGGACATCTATTGCTGAAAGATAATAAGGGTCTCTATATAGGTTGATATGAGATGGAATCTGGTTTGGATTTGGGGTTCCAAGGAGGAGAAGAGGCCATTTTAGCTAAAACAGTGGAATAGTTTTGGAAGGTGCAGGGTGAAACGGTAAAAAAGGTTGTTGGGTTGGTGAAATGTCAATCAACGTACATCTCCCAAGGTAAAACGCAGTAAGATATAAGCTAAAACACAACACGTATGGAAATATCTTACTGACAACTAAGGTGCATTACCGAAAATAACCTTGATAGGAACAACGAAGAAAAAAGGAAGTACCTCTGGAAGCAGAAGTTTATCCCAGGAAGAGGATGAAGAGAGCTATCATCCCAACCTGCTCTGCGATACCATATTGAGAAAACAGCTTGAAATAGAGAAAGCACAAAATGCAGAAACCGAAATCTGTGGGAAGTTTGCCCAGCGGCAATCTTGCATTCTCATAAAACTGTGTTACCAATCTGTACAATCTTTCTACACTTAAATGTGAATTCAAAACAAGACTAATGGGCCCGCTAGCTAACTAACGGGCCATCACTAACTTATGAACAAAGCCCACTACATAATACATATTTCAACATTAACGTGTGATGAAGAGGAAGAGAGACAATACAATGAGTTTGGGAATAGAAAAACAACGGAACCAAGTGGAAACGCCATTGATTAACCGCACCACTTTTACATTTGTCACCTGTTACGTGCCTTCCAATTCAGTGAGTTGGGTCCGTGGAGATTGGTGCGATGAAAACTTTGAAAAACATGATTTGTTCGGAAATATAAATTTAGATGATAAAGCATTAACAAAGTTTATGAGAAAACATCCTTCCTCATTCGTTTTTTTTTTTAGGATACATTATTAATGTATAAATTGAACATGCATTATGACTTATTTAATATCAAGTTGTTAAAAATTAGCAAATTATTGAATTATAAGCTTATAATCAATTATTAAGTCACTAATTTATTGATTCTATCCCAAATTAAAGCAAATTGATATTCCGTTGGATCAACAAAAATATGTAACATAAGCTTTCTAAACAATATTTAAAAACCAATCAAGCCAATACACAGACAAAAAACTCCAACATCTTCAACCTATGGAGATAAAAATTGAGTTACTGTTGATTAATGACTTGATTAAACACTCTAATGTTATATTAATTAGAAATTAGCAAACAAAAAATTTAGTCAATAACTTAGAAAATCACTTACATTAACCACTATGATCACAACACATGACAAAATCAAGAATTTTTTTTTTACTCAATAAGTAGAATAATACTTGTACTACTAACAACAGAACACTACGGATGTGTAAAGTGAGCTATGAGCACGGAACGCTGTGTACTTGGTCGAATCAATTTAGTTTATCAATCTTATCCTTTGTCATGGTTGAGTTCCCTTGCTTAATATTAGTTCATTATGTCATTAGTAGTGTTCTTGATTGTTCTGTCTTTATCAGGAGTCTTATGGGTACATGGTTGCATTTGGTGGTCGGAAACATGCTGCAACGTTCTCGCCTGCTTTTGTTGCAAATACCTCATACACTGTAACAAGCTTTACACTTGTATTCTTCATTCACTTGAGTTTCAGACTTCGATTATCAGAGTCCGTATGAACCAGGCTCTGCAGCATTTTTGAAATGTCAGAGACATGCCAGCGAGCTATTGAGGAGAGGAAACGTGGAGGATGGAAGAAAGGACTCTGCAGGTTTCTTGCCAGATGTCTGTTCTCTTCCTCTCCTGCCACAAGAGCCTACGAGTTCCAGTTTTGGCATCGTGAGTTAATAAGTAATATTGTTGTGTATGTTTCATCATGTAAGCGGGTTTGCTATTCTTGTCGCTAAAGTCGGCCTTTTGGGAAGGAATTGGCCCGTGACATCGAGGTCTCTTAAGGAGGGCATGATCTCGTGATTCTTCTAGGTTGATCGTCTGCTTGTAAATGTAAAATTATTGTGATCTTGTATTTTTTGGGACCATCGGAGTGACTGCAAATTCCAATGGCGGTGTTGGAATTTCGCAGAGAAGTTTGAGTGTAGTCAGTTTTGCTGTTCGGAATGATTTGAGGTTGAGTCCGAATGTCAATCGGTTTGTATATACCTTTTTTGCCATTTTAATAACATATGTGTTATAAAATATTCCACGGTAACCTGTTCCTTCTTTTCTGTGTTGTTAATTGTTGTATCAAAAAAGAAGGGCTGGGAGACGCGGGATTCATGTGCACCAGACGCTTATCCACTGAGATACAGGTGCGTCGATAATGGAGTCGGCTATAATAGAATTCTCATTTGTTACAATAGTCACATGATGATTATATTTTAATGATTTACGTGACATCTACGAATGGGCAATTTACTTTGCCTACAGTATGTGTATAAAGTGCCTTGAACTTATGGAGCGGGAAGCTGGAGTAAGCTGAGGCTTATATGGTCCAACTAGATGATAATATTTAAATGAAATGTGAGAAAATTAATCTTCGTACCCAAGCCTTCTAACATTAAAACCATATGAAGTATCAATAATTTGCTTCTCATGGAACTTAACAATGAAAGACAGGGATGTACCTAAACCTTCTGGAGCTAATTTAAAAGTATAGCATTTCAAGAATGAATTTGAATAAAAAATAATTAAGCACCAAAAGAACTCGTCCCCTTTCCAAAACTTAATTTGGGTCCTGTAAAGAGCCTTGCATTCAACCTCTCCGCGTCTATTGTTATAGGCCATCCATATTGCTTTCCTCCCCTTCCAATCCTCGTATAGCTCCTCAACGTATATGCTTTCTATATGTTTCATACTCGCCTTCCATTTTGCTTCCACATTTTGGTTTTGGCCATACCTTTAGCTTTTCATTCTAAGATAATCCAAAGCCATGCTCAGTTAAAAGGAAAAAAATGAGACGAATTAGCACTGCCATTTACCCTGTGACACTGAAGCTCCTGCTGCAGCACAGATTATAGAGACGCCTGCAGCAGCTGCCTCTCTGTGGCCTCTCTCTCGTTAAAGTGGAGGTGCTGCAGGACGTGCTGCTCTCTCTCTTCCAGGAAAGTTAAAAGAGACTTTCATCGGACTTTATTATTGTCCCCTGCTACCGGCTAACCCAGTAGAGAGAGAAAGATCATGTACTGCTGCTCTGGTGTCCATTCTTTTGGAGGGAAGGACGGAAGGAGAGGAAGAGAACAGACATCTGGCAACACGCGTAGAGAAAAAAATCATGTTCAGTAGGTCAGCTGATATCCCTGCATCAAAATAATGTTTGGATGTGAGAAAGATACATGCATCAATAGAGTAGACCATTGTTTTGCTTTTAGGTCTTTTTGGTTGCAACTCGTAAACACACACATGCACCACCAGTGTTTATCCACTTGTGTCACTAATTAAGTAGGAGAAAAATGAATTTAAAAGCTCATTAGTATGTTTTATATCAAAATCAAGAGAGAGTGGGCGGCCATAGAGGGTCTAACGAGCCTGTCGCAGCCCTCTCTCCACTGCAATAGTTCTCTGCCTGGCTCGTAAAGAGTGAAAGCTAACGCTTGGACATGAGAAAGACACGTCGCACATACTATTCAAGAAACCTGCAGAGAATCCTTTCTTTCATTTTCCACGTTAAATAATTTTCTTATTTCTTTGATGTGATGGCAGGAGGCTACATGTGAAAGTCCTAACGTGACTTTTGGGTAAATATTCTTATCATAAAGAGACCCAAGTCAAGCGGGTCCCTCACGCAAAACATTACCGACCTATGATGAGAAATTATTGTATGAAATCTAGTATGTTTAATTGTGTGTCCTTAGTATGCAAATTTCAAAGATGGAATTATATTATCTTTTTATAACCCAAAATCTCTACCTCCGTTGATGAATAACTTAAATTAGTAATGGTTTACCTGAAAACGTGTTCAAGTTAATTTAAAATGAAATTAAAAAAGATTTTGCACATAAGATAATTATTGTGTAGATCTTCATAAAAGTTCTTCTTATTACCTCAATTATTTGAGAAATTTTAAAATATATTTTTAACATAAGATTAAGATTAAGATCCAAATTCAAGGAAGATATTTCTTTTTCATAAATAAAGATTCATGTGAAAAATATTTTTCTATACTAAGATACGTAAATTTTTTTAGTTAGATAAAAAATATGAAAAATGAGCTTTAGATATAATACCCTAGTAGACAAAAAAAACCCTCTTGCCCATAGTAGCTCTATTGGTTACTAGTAAATTGACAAATCGGGATAAAGGACTTATTTAGAAAAACATGATAAAGTTTAATGTTACCTGAATTTGAATTTTGGTTTTCCAGGCCTAGCAACCCAAAAACAATTTGGTTTCTCCTCATTTAGAAGAAACAACCTGTGCCTTTTGCCTTCCTGCCTCCTGCCTCATGTAATAGGAGGCGGTAGGGTAGGAGCGCGTGCAATTGTAAACACAAGTAAGATGGCAATATTACTTGTGTTTACAAGTCGCAAGAATAAAGGCTTAAAAGCAAAGCAATGGACTATGCTATTGACCCATGTAGTAGCGTATTAACATATTAAGAAGAGAGAAAACATGGAGAACAAAAGAAAGGACTTTGCAGGTTTCTTGTAATAATATGAACAACATGTCTTTCTCACATCTAAACATTATTTTCATGATGTTAATCTTCAATGAGTGATGTATGATTATATGTTGACTCAACTCCCATACATTAATCATAGAGACGACCGCTACAGTAACTCAATAACCCGCTCCCATACGTTAACCATAAAGGTGACTGGGGTCACGAGCCACCACTGCTCAAGAAGGAACTCTATGTTTAACGTACGGAGTACAGAAATGTAAGCCGTAGAGAAGCCTGCAACAGTGGCTCAATACCCCCATTTTCAAATACTTGGATGAGCACTAGCCACGTCAACCCTTCCAAAGCTTGACATAACCATTATTCTCTTTCCTTGCCTTTCCAAATGATTAATGTATGAGAAAAGGATTTGTGAAGCTAGTTATATGAGCTATTTGCAAATGGAGGAAAAGATAAGGTGCAAGAGGTGGACTTAGCTTTTCGCGGCTTCTGGAATACTCTTTTCATAGTTGTCCAGCCTCTGGAATTCTCTTACAAGAGAAGAGAGGCAAAGCTTCTTGGGACAATTAGGTATTATAATCCAATGTCGCAAAAGAGAAATTTAGAGGTTACATTATAATGTCAGACCATCCTTAAGAAGCCTTGACTCTCTTTCTCTGCCCTCGTCTCTAATGGAAGTTTCTCAAGTTTCGCTCAAGGGTGTCTGGAAGTTTTTTTCTTGCAACAGCACCGAATTTGATGCAAAATAACTGTGAAGCATATATTTTTGTCGATAGTTTTCAAACATTATGCAATATTACTGTGTTAGGTAATATTATTACTTCTGATCAATTATACTACAATCATTGTAACATTTTGAAAGTTTTTGATCACATTATATCAGTGTCCTATCCGCTATATATCCATTGCCTTTGGCAAGGTGGATATTGTTTTAGAAATTTCGATCCTCGAACTTAGTTTTGCATGTGAAAAATATTTTGATAACTATAATCCATTGCACTACATGTCCAAAAGTTCATTTGTTTTCTTCCCTTCACTAATATCAAAAATATTTGCTCTATCAAGTAGTGCAAAGGAATACAATTATCAAAATCTTCTTTTGTGCAAAAGTTTCAGAGGAATGACACCTTTACATTTTACTATTGTTGAAAGCGAGAATCTAGTTCTCCATAGTCTTAGTGCAAAATGAAAAACATTACTACACAAATTATATTTACAACCTATTTTACCAAATCCATTTTGGAGATAATTTTTTGTGAGAATATTTTTCATTTTGCTCAATGCTCTCTTCTTTCTCTGTAGGTAGACTATTTGATTCATTAATTGCTAGTAATTGGATTCTAGGTACTTAAATATAAGATAATTTTATAACCAACACCACAAAAGTTTAGGTTTGTCCATATCTCTAAGGCAATATTAGATTCACCAATATATGCATAAGAGAAAGGCTCTAGTCTATTAAAAAGATAGACTCATCTTTTGAACTCAACCGCAAAAAATTAACGTGTAGCTATAGACACAATGGTCCATAAGGGGAGACCCTAGAAATGTAACACCCCGCACTTGCCTTGTGGCCTAAGTCAACCAAACCATTGCACAAAACGGGCATAGCCTTTATGGCTCCCTGTGCCTCTGGTAATTGGCTTGTACACTTTGGACACTGGCTCCGATAGAAAGGACTGCTCGCGGTCAGAAAGCCGTACTCTCGGAGAGAGTACACCATGAAATTAATTAAATTAGAAAAAAAAAAGAGTAGGGAAAGTACGAAAGAGCTAAACAAAAAAGATATGTTTCCCTTGTCAAATCCCGTTGGAAAACAACACTTCTTTTGTTTTTTCCCAAACCATTCTCTCACGGCTCTTTTGGAAGCCCTTTTCATAAATGTTGGCCATAAACCATGTACCATAGCAAGAGAATACCATGTACCATAGCAACTAAGAAACGATAGCTAGTGAAACTAATATATGGATAAAACTAGAAATTACCGAATCATGACGCCAGAAGATGTTGACAGCTTGATTGCCAGCCATATCATGAGACTCTGTGAGAGTGAAAATTTGGCAGGCTGCCCTTCATCAATATGTCCGAGAAAAATGTGTGATCACCACTATGGCCAGTATGGAAGGATACGCTATCCTGCACATAAGTTTTTTTTCCACCCAGATCCTTCTTGTAAGATCACTTTGTTGTTTTGCTTCTAAGCCAAGAAGCCTTTCCTCCACTGGATTATCCATTTTTCTGCAAAATGAGACATTTGGACGAGTTTATATTGATATTCTTCTACGAGGGATCTTCTTTCACAAAACTAGTTACCAAAAACTGAATGTGTTAATAAAGATTGAAATCGAAACTAAGATCCTTGTCAAGTACCCAAACCGATTGTTTACTTGTTTGGTTTAAGTTACTATAATAGAGAGATGTGATTATAAGGAAGGTGTATATTGGAAGAAGTGGTTATTGGTTTTACGTACATAGGTGTGGAGCTGCCGGATAAAGCTAGAGAAGTTGCTATGCTTGTAGAGTGTTGGGAGGAGATCCCGAGCAAACTCCGCCGGTTGCCAATCTACGAAGGCCGACCCCTCTGCATGCCATGATATCACGGTGTCCGTCGCCGGATCCTCCAACAGCATGTACGACTCAAGCTGGAAAGGTGGTGGGCATGACTTCCCTACATATTCTAACAGAGCCTTTTCACACACAGACTACATTGTATTCTTAGAGAGAGAGAGATCAGAGAGTTTCTTACAGCAAACCCAACACGTCTCCACAGTTCATGAGAATCGCGAAGGCCCTCTCCTCTTCCTCTCTTCCCTCTCCTTTCAAGAGTCCGGTGGTTAAACGTCTGTAGCAAGCCTACCAATCTTATCTACCGCGCACTCATTGCAAGACTTTTCAAATCCTCTGTAGAAAGCAGCTTCCTCCCTCACCGATTTTCTCTCTCTCACACATTTCCCACTTTTAAGATATCAAGGTACGAAAGAACTCTGTAGAATTTCTGAAAAGCCTGGTAGATGGCCTTTTCAGATAAATGCCAGTTAGCTGTTGAGTTGGCTCCTTCTCCTAGAAAAGCATCTGCTTTTAGTGCAACACTTTAACAGTAGTGTCAGTAGAAAGAAGATCACTGTCCTGGGGATCCTGCTGTATCTTCTTCCCCATAAGCTAGGCCAGCGACGCATGAAATTATATTTTTGAGTTGCTAAGTTAACGGCAAAGATCTTCACCCACGACAACCCCGGTAACCCGTCAAGATAGTTTTCCCTGTTGTTGAAGATACGTGTACGAATTTACAAAAATTACCCTGGAACAGGATAGCGGTGCTCAAGCGTAATATGTATTTTTTTTTTTTCCAAATCCAAACAGTCCCCTCACCGTCACTCTCTCTCCCGTGTCTCACATTTAGCCTTTTCAAAGATCCTCTGTCCACGGAAGATACATTTGTCAGTCCTTACAACCAAAAAGCAGACGAAATGCATGAGGCGTGGGAATTTTGTAGTCCAGAAACACATAAAAGTTTAGTTTCTACTTATTCGAAAGAAACAACCTACGCTCCTGCCCCGCTGCCTCCTGCTACCTGCTACATGAGGCAGGACGTGGTGTCAGTGACGGGCCTGTGATAGGAGCTTGGGAAATGGCAGCTGTTTCCTTTTTGGTGTAATGAAAGTGACAACAATGATGTCTGAGATCTTTGCATAAAAAATGACGGTGTTTTGAAACCACTTTGAATGGTTTTGAAATTTGCAAGAAGCCATCAAATAGGGTGGTCTTCTTCCTTTTTTGCTATCAAACTTGTGTGCTTTTATTATAATACAGCAATAACATTTCTATCATTTCTCAATTTAGGAATGATGGAAATAACTAAAGCATAGGAGAAAAGAAAAAAAATGAGAATTGTAAAGACTTGATATTATTATCAAGTCTCAAAAAAAAAACAGTTTTTTCCTTCTTTTTGTCTTTTTCTTTTTCATGTGACCCTCATTGACCTTTTCATCTATATTTCCCTAAGGGTCCACAATTAGTACTGCAAATCTCAGAACTCATTCGTCCAACATGGACGTATCAAAGGTTCAACAAATTGCCTTTTGATTGGAGTCAATCGATATAATAACTGAAAAGCTAAAATTGAGACCGGGAGAGAGAGAAAAAGAGTACGTGATGGCGAAGGAATCGGAGGTAACGGGAGAAAAATAGAGTGAAATTAAAAATCTTGAAGAAGTCATGGTTGTTCTTAACAACTGGATTTAAGCTCGTGCTCGGTCGACTCAGATCAAGATCTTTGGTGTGGTATCGTAAGGTATGTATCTGGTTATTATGCATGTCGTCTTAGAAAAATGGTACATCATAATACACCATATCTTTATGCTTAAAAGTTATTGGCGTCAATCCTAATTTGTTAATAAATGTAAAAAATGTTTGGACATCACCGTGTGTCTAAGAAAATGTTAGGACATCACTGTAAGACTGATCACTTACGAGGTCTCGGCTTGGAGGACAGAATTGTGATTTCCCGACATGTAGTCAAGCTGGGAAGGAGATTCAGTAAAATCTCAAAGACACTGTTCTTTTAACCGTAGTGAACTCTTCTCTCTTCTGACACTGTTAAAAGGGTTGTCGTGATGGCAGAAATTCTGCCGTGCTCTGTTCCAACCGTACTTCGATATCTTCTAAAACTTCTCTCAAATAATTAACACGGGATTTAGTTATTGTAACATAACAATTTTTTATTAATTTGCTGCCCGTTGAGACAAACAAAGTTGTTCAAATACAAGTTTTGCAGCCTTCGCTCTTCTCAAACTCAAGCACCTGTATCCCCGAACTCCACCCACGTGAGTTATGTGGGCAACCCACCGAATCTTCTCTTTTTCCTAAATGAAATGGAAGGGAAGTAACAGATGATAAATGTAAAAGTGGTGCGGTTAATCAACGGGTTTCCACTTGGTTCTGTTGCTTTTCGTAGCTTTTTTATCCCGAGCTTATTCTTCTCTCTTCTTCCCGCCGTTGGTTTTTTATCCTGGGCTTATTCTTTCCTCTCTTCCTCCACATCATGCCATTAACTCAACTACTCAAAAGGAGCGACATCCTTCGGTGGTGGCTGATTTTGGAAATTTTAGAAGAGATAAAAGTTTTCCTGATAATTTTAACTTACCATTAGAAAAAAAAAAATGTAAACAATTTTTCAAAAACGAAAAAAAAAAAAAAAGAGCAGTGCAGATACTTACATAGACGTTCTGATCCTCCTGTTGTCGTGCCTCATCCCCATTTCCTGTTCCTGTGCCCCATCTCGCTGCCGCCCGGTTGCCACGCCCTCTTACTACCTGGCGGACTCGCTGCGACATCTTCTTGCTTCTTTTCTATCATTTTGAGAACCCGTTGCCCTCCTCCATTTTTTATCCGAAACGGGTTCTCAAAATGATAGAAAAAGAAACAGAAAGACGTAATGGTTTGTGTCAAAGGAATTAAAGAAAAAAGGTTAACTCTTTTAACCTTTTGTTGCAGACAAAAAAGACTTGACGACATTGCAAAACTTGTGAAACTTACCTTGCAGAGAAGAGGGCAGAGGTAAGGATTTTAATAGAGCGCAAAAGATAATTCTAGAAGGTGACAGCTGTCAAAAGAATATTCCTCTCCCGATCCCTCTCCCTCTCTCTCTGCCACGACTCACTTTTTAGTTCTTCAAAAATCCACTATCCACGAATATATACTCGTTTTAGTTGTTTCAACCAAATAACAATCTGATAAACTTGGGTTACGGTAAGGAGGAAAAGACATAAAAAAGACCCATCAGAGTATATGGATGACACCATTATAAAGATTGTCATGGATAAGCTTTAGTATCAACAGTGAGTATCATCACGTACAAAAAATACCATGACAGTACACCCAGTGCGCAACTGATGCCCTTGAATTCAAGGGAGGGAGGAAAACAGAGAGAGAGAGAGCACTTCAAGAAAATAATGCTTGGACGTGAGAGGGACACGTTGCCCATGCCGCAACAAGAAACCTGCAGAGTCCTTTCTTCAACGCGACCACCCATATTCCTTTTTCTTTCATACCCGGTTTACTTGTTGAATCAAATCAGGATTTTACCGAGTTTTTATTGAGATTTTTCAACCACTCTAGCATGGCTTTTTCAAATAATCTGCCATCTTGACATGGATGTTATTCACAGTCTTTAAAAAGAAAATAGATAATTATATTTTAGCTATTCAAAGCTCTTTTAGGGAAACTAAGCCCAAGAGCAATTGAAACATGATTACACAAATAATCCAGTCGCAGCCCACAATAGGTAATTAAATGGGAATTCAAGAACATCATTTCAGTAATAAGATATCCTCTCCTTCATCCTTTCTTCTTCTCTTCTTATCCTCACAACACTGCACTGCAACCTACAGCCATAAGCGTTACGGATCACCGATGCCATTTACCTAAAAAGAGATTTCTAGCTTCTCTTCTACTTTTGGGACACCATTTCGCCTACCGCTGCCAACTTTGAAAATCTTTTGTTTTGTCGAACCGCTCCAAGCTTTGTTAGCATTTATCACAATATTTAAAGCCAAACCTTGCTTAGGAACAAAATGCTAAGATGGGTACTCCACATGCTAGAGCTTTGGCCCTCTTGTGCGACTTATGGTTTTGTAAAAGTTGCAATCAATGTGATTCAAATCAGAAAACATGTATGAAGAGTAATTTTGTAATGAAAGAAGTAAATTGGAAGTGGAACATTATTCTTTATTTAATTATTGTGATATTTGCCACACAAAAAAGTAGATGAAAATAATAAATTTAACAAATGCTTTCATATGACCCACTATATACCATTAAGCATACATCATGGTTTGTAAGTGTTACAATGGAATATTTTCTACATTCTTAAGACACGGGTGTATGAGTTGTTTATGAGACAATAGGCATCATCATCTTCTAAATTCATTTTTGACTTAGATAATGGAATTTTTACTATTAAGTTATAAAATTTAGTATCTAAAAGCAAAATTACCATAATTACATAATTCAAAAAAATAATCAAAAATAAATTACGTGTACATAATATATAAGCCATCCATTGACCCACATATTTTTATTAAACTGTGAGTGGAACTCGATGGCTGAACCTTTAGTCAACAAACCCCCCAAGAAACAAGGATTTCTACAAGGCAAAGCTAGTGGTGATCCATATTAAGTTGGGGTATAAGGTGATGGAGGATTTATCAAGAATGGTCCACAAGGAAGACATCGTGGAAGGGATTACAATGCTAATGGGGAACAATGAGATGCGTGCATGAGCGGCAGGGCGAGTGAATTCCAAATCTACATTGGATGCCTTTGTGGAGGCCGTCAATTTTTGAATTTTATGGAAATGTTTATCAAGTTTCTTTCATTTCAAGTTATGAGCATGGTTAGAGAAACCCGTAACAGGTCCTATTTGGAACAAATGAAAAAGTTCTATAGAAAGTAATGCCGTTTGGATAGAAAAGAAAACGAAATCCAGTGGTTATCTTACAAAAGCTCCCTCTCTCTAGTCCGACTCCTGTAAGAGTCTTCCACATCCTACTGCCTAAAGCTTACCTTTAACATCTACAACTTGCTACACGATACCTACTTTAACTTCAACTCATTTGTCTTAGCTTCGCTTCTAACAAACGTATTCTTCATGCCTTTACCTTCACTGGCTCCACTTTTGACAAACGTCCATTTATTCGACCATCATAAACGTAACACAAGTTCAGCATTTTGCTTGTAGTCAACCGATGCAACAAGTGAAAGGCTAAAAGTGAGATATGCAAAACAGGGCGAGAGAGTGAGATTGCATGGTGTCGAGGGGTCTGTTTTCTGCCATCACATACAGAGAATTGAATGGTTTTTGACTGTCCATGGAACTACTACTGTATTTTGACGGACGGTTGTTGTCGGTTCCTTATTACAACAATTGTTTCTAAGGCATTTGTTTATGGAAATGCTCTACCTAAGTTCTATATCGGAGAACGTAAATTCTATTGATTCAAAAACTTTCACGTTTTACTACAGACACTTATTGCCCTTGTTTTTGGAGGAAGGTGGAGTCAGAGTGCCGAAGTGTTAAACACACAAAAGAGATCACGGACAGTACACCTAGGAGAAAGGCAGGGAGGGAACCAAGCTATAAAGAAAAATAATGTTCGAACGTGAGAGAGACACGTCGCCCATGCCAGTACAAGAATCCTGCGCGGAGTCCTTCATTCACGATCTCCAAGTTTCCTCCTGATCAGCACATGGAAATAGCATGCTCCTTCTTACTCGTAAAACGCCTGTTTTGCTTTTAGTTCCTTTTTATTGCACCTTGTAAACGCCCATAAGAACTATCGTGATTGCTTTTGTTGTACACCTGTTTTACCCAATTTTTATTGTCATCCTTCAATATCTTTATAAAGAAAATAAATAATTATATTTTAACCATTAAAAGCACTTTTAGCAAAACTATGCCTAAGAGCAATTGAAACATGATCAAACAAATAATCCAATGAAAAACACAAACAGCAAAAAAGAAAAAGAAAAAAGGAGGTAAAAAAACTGGAAGTGGTCAACCAAACGCTACTCAACGTGGGCCCCTAGGCGTCTACTTGGCAAAGATCTTCACCCACGATAAGCCCGTCAAGATACTTGTACGAATTTACAAACATTACCCTGGACCAAGATAGCGGTGCTCAAGGATAATATATTTTTTTTTTCCAAACCCAAACAGCCCCCGCACTTCTCTTCCCGTGTCTAATAGAGGACAGAGATCCTCTGTCCACGGAAGATACATTTGTCAGTCCTTACAACCAAAAATTCATGAGGCGTGGGATAAAAACAATGAAAGTGGCAATTTTGCTTCCACCTCTAGCAACTCATAAAAGTTAGGTTTCTTCTTATATGAAAGAAACAACCGACGCTCCTGCCCGGCTGCCTCTTGCTACCTCCTACCTGCTACATGAGGCAGACAGTGGGGCAGGAGCGCAGGACGTGGTGTCAGCGACGATTCTGTGATAGAAGCTTTCGAAATGGTGTGCACAGGCTGGCTGGTGAGGGGACGTCGGCTGGCTGTCTTCTGGTATCTACTCCTTCCTCTATTCTGGATGCTTGTTTGCACATTTAATGCCGGTGTTGTTGAGCTGGAATGCTTATACCTTTATTCGTTCTATTCACTTGCTTTTCGGAGTTACGGTAACCCTTCTGATTTTTAAATACCTACTTCTTGGTTTTTCAAAGAATGCAGTTGACAGCTGATTTATCTGAAGATTGCTGTTAACTTTAAGAGGACTTTCTAAGAATAGTGTAAATAATTTTATATTGTCTAAATTTAATTTGAAAAAAAATCTTTTTAAAATAAAAATATTTCTTCTTTTCATAAATTGATTTTAAAAGATAAATAAATTTTCTAACAAATATTCAGATTTGATCTTTTTGTTTACGTGCAAAACCTCGTACGCTTTGTCTCTTCAAAAAATACACAGTTCTTGAGACAAACCGACTAAGGAATCACCAATATCAAGAGGTTTTAACAGTCATGCTCCCTTTTCTTGGTATATGTTCTATCGAAATTGTCAAATTTCAGTAGAATCAGACATTGTTTCACGACAAAAGGTTGAGATGGAAGTGCATGGATATTAGAAGAGAATACAATTCCCAAAGCCCCTATCATAGACTAATCGCTAACAGTCATCTCTGAGCAAAACCTACCGCAGGTGTAATGAAAATTTAGCAAATAGGCAATTAATGATTGTCTAGATTATTCTTTAATTTAATATATACATTGGGATTGTGCATCTTCTCTAGCATTCTAAGTTTAGTAGTTTCTTTAATGGAGTATTTTTACAGGTAGAAGAATGGAATCCCCTTCAGCTGCGTTACTCTTGTATGTGGTATGAATGAGAAAGTATGGTAGAAAATGGTAAGGAGGAGAAACTGCGGTAGGTTGTTGGCTGATGATTATAAATGCCAGAGGCATCAGTGATATTGGTATATTATTATATCAACAAAAAGGCATCATTACATGCTACCAACAATAGATCCAACGATTGTATAAGGTGTGGAACTCGTGTTGCCTGTTGAATAGTTTCTGATGATATATTAATGGATTATTGGGATTCGTTGGATTCTGGCACCCTCATTCTACTTCAAGATAGAGTAGAAACGTGAAGACATCTTTAATTGTAGTTGGATAGCAGGGCATCCTAAGGCCAGAGGTCTTGTGATCGTTTATCCCCGTTTGATTTCCATATAAATCATCAAATTTTTTTCTCCATAAAACTGGTCATAATTGCAGCAAAATCAACATTGATTTAAAAATTATTTAGTATAGTTATCTAGAATATTGATCATAAGGAATTGACCAATTTACCGAGGATATGAATGAAGCCATGAAAAACTTGTGCTCTGTGTTTGACACAGTTGATGCCTTATTGGTGTATGGAAGTCACAACAATGATTTCTGGGATCTTTGCATAAACAATGACGGTGTTTTGAAACCACTTAAAAGGGTTTTGAAATTTGCAAGAAGCCATCAAATAGGGTGGTCCTCTTCTTCCTTTTTTGCTTTTTTTTTTTTTTCTTTTTCCTATCAAACTTGTGTGCTTCTATTATAATACAGCAATAACATTTCCATCATTTTTCAATTTAGGAATGATGGAAGTAATTAAAGCATAGGAGAAAAGAAAAAAAATAGAATGGTAGAGAGACTTGATATTATTATTTTTCTCTTAAAAAAAAGATTTTTTTTGGTTTTTTTTTTTCCCTTTTTTTCTTTCTCATGTAACCATAGTTGGCCTTTTCATCTTTATTCCCCTAAGGTCCACAATTAGTCCTGCAAATCTCAGAACTCATTCGTCCAACATGAACGTATCAAAAGTTCAGCAAATTGCTTTTCGATTGGAGTCCATCCATATAGAAACTAAAAGGAGCTAAAATTGAGACGGGGGAGAGAGAGAAAGAGAGTACGTGATGGTGAAGGGACTGTTTGCAAATGAAAAGAAAAGCCTATCTTGGCTTTTTTGAATTGAGGTAACAGGAGAGAAATAGAGTGACACGAAAAATCTTTAAAAAGTCATGGTTGTTCTTAACAACCGGATTTAAGCTCGTGCTTGGTCGACTCAGATCAAGATCTTTGGCGTGGCATCGTAAGGTATGTATATGGTTACTATGCATGTCGTCTTAGAAAGATGGTACATCATAATATACCATATATTTATGCTTAAAAGTTGTTGGCGTCAACCATAATTTGTTACTAAATATAAAAAATGTTAGGACATCACCGTGTGTCTAAGAAAAAAAAAATTACCAGCAATGACTGCTGCACTGCGAGACTGCAAAGATTAGCCATCACACCAGACTGCGTGGTCTGACACGCAGAACAGCTACGCAGGAGAGATCATTTACAACGGCTCAACTTAGAGGACAGAATTGTGATTTCCCGACATGTAGTCAAACTGGGAAGGAGATTCAGTAAAATCTCAAAGACTGTTATTTTAACCATAGTGAAAGAGTTGTCGTGAAAGCAGAAATTCTGCCGTGCTCTGTTCTAACCGTACTTTGATATCTTCTAAAACTTCTCTCAAATGATTAACAAGGGATTTAGTTATTGGAACATAACAATTTTTTATTAATTTGCTGACTGTTGAGACAAACAAAGTTGTTCCAATACAAGTTTTGCAGCCTTCGCCATTCTCAAACTCAAGCACCTGCATCCCCGACCTCCACCCACGCCTATCGTGAGTTATGAGCACCCCACTGAATCTTCTCTTTCTCCTAAATGAAATGAAAGAGACTTAACAGATGACAAATGTAAAAGTAGTGCGGTTAAATGGTTTCCATTTGGTTCCGTTGCTTTCGGTAGCTTTTTTATCTGAGCTTATTCTTCCTCCTCTTCTTTTAGTTCTCTTTTTAATCCTGAGCTTATTCTTCCTCCTCTTTCTCTAATTCTCCACTTCCTCCAGTTATCTTTTTTATCCTGATAATTTTAACTCACCATTAGAAAAAAATGTAAACAATTTTTCAAAAACGAAAAATAAAAGATGAGCAGTGCAGAGACTTACATTGAACGCCTGATCCTCCTATTGTCGTGCTGCACCGGCGCCCTCCGTGCGACGTCTTCTTGCTTCTTTTCTATCATTTTGAGAATCCGTTGCCCTCTTCCATTTTTGATCCAAAACGGATTCTCAAAATGATAGAAAAAGAAACAGAAAGACGTAATGGTTTGTGTCAAAGGAAATAAAAAAAAAATGTTAACTCTTTTAACCTTCTGTTGCAGACAAAGAAGACTTCCAGACGACATTACAAAACTTGTAAAACTTAGAGGACAGAAGGTTGAAAGGGAAGGTATCTTTCCAGAGCAGAGAGGTAAGGATTTTAATAGAGCGCAAAAGAGAATTCTAGAAGGGGACAGCTGTCAAAAGAATATTCGTGAAAAGCCAGCTCACATCCGAACAGCCCCTCGCGATCCCTGTCCCTCTCTCTCTGCCGCGACTCACTTTTTAGTTCTTCAAAAATCCACTATCCACGAATATAGACTCGTTTTAGTTGTTTCAACCAAATAACAATCTGATAAACTTGGGTTACGATTCACGTAGGATGGGCACAGAAGTGAAGGAGAAGAAGACATAAAAGAGACACATCAGAGTATATGGATGATACCATTATAAAGATTGTCATGAATAAGCTTTAGTATCAACAGTTAGTATCAACATGGAAAGGGAAGGAAGAGTGCCAAAGTAGTAACCATCACGTACAAAAGATATCAAGACAGTACACCTACTACAGCTGATACCCTTGAATTCCAAGAGAGGGAGGAAAACAGAGATAGAGAGAGAGAGCACTTCAAGAAAATAATGCTTGGACGTGAGAGAGACACGCTGTCCATGCCGCTACAAGAAACCTGCAGTCCTTTCTTCCCGGGCATCATGTAAACACACACGGCGACCACCCATGTTCCTTTTTCTTTCATACCCCGTTTACTTGTTGAATCAAATCAGGATTTTCCGAGTTTTTATTGAGATTTTTCAACCACTCTAGCATGGCTTTTTCAAATAATCTGCCCTCTTGACGTGGATGTTATTCACAGTCTTTAAAAAGAAAATCGATAATTATATGTTACCTATTCAAAGCTCTTTTAGGGAAACTAAGCCCAAGAGCAATTGAAACATGATTACACAAATAATTGCAGCAGTCCAGGAAGTTGCTAGCCACATCACCTTTAAAGTTACATGTCAGTAGTCTAGTTGTCAATTATGTAGTTGTGTTTGTTAATACAGTTAGCATTCTGTTAATAAAGTTGTTAAGGAGTTAGTTGGCTCCTAATAACGATCTGTCAATAGTTATAAATAAGCAAGCCACTTGAGTGAGGTTTAAGCTTGTTGTTAGTCAAAGTTTTATGTAAAAGCAGAGAGAGGTCTTGGGTTCCCTTAAAGTAATCCCATCAATTATATGTTTTTAATTTCTTTCAAGATTATCCATAATGCCAAGCTTTGATTGTGTTGAATTCTATTGATGTTCTTAAATTGAGTTTCTGGACCACTGCAATAGGTCACAACCCACAACAGGTAATTAAATGGAAATTCAAAAACAAAGAACTTGCATCCTCTCCTTCATCCTTTCTTCTTCTCTTCTTATCCTCACAACACTGCAGTGCAACCTACAGCCATAAGCGTTACGGATCACTGATGCCATTTACCTAAAAAGAGATTTCTAGCTTCTCCTCTACTCTTGGGACACCATTTCGCCTACCGCTGCCAACAACCCTTCTTTCTCTCCGAATCCATAAATAGGGTAACTTCGAAAATCTTTTGTTTTGTCAAACCGCTCCAAGCTTTCTTAGCCTTTATAACAATATTTAAAGCCAAACCTTGCTTAGGAACAAAATGCTAAGATGGGGACTCCACATGCTAGAGCTTTGGCCCTCTTGTGCGACTTATGGTTTTGTAAAAGTTGCAATCAATGTGATTCAAATCAGAAAACATGTATGAAGAGTAATTTTGTAATGAAAGAAGTAAATTGGAAGTGGAACATTATTCTTTATTTAATTATTGTGACATTTGCCACACAAAAAAGTAGATGAAAATAATAAATTTAACAAATGCTTTCATTTGACCCACTATATACCATTAAGCATACATCATAGTTTTTAAGTGTTACAATGGAATATGTTCTACATTCTTAAGACATGGGTGTATGAGTTGTTTATGAGACAATAGGTATCATCATCTTCTAAATTCATTTTTGACTTAGATAATGGACTTTTTACTATTAAATTGTAAAATTTAGTATCTAAAAGAAAATTCACCATAATTATATAATTCACAAAAAATAATCAAAAATAAATTACATGTTTATAATATATAAACCATCCATTGACCCACATATTTTTACTAAACTGTGAGTGGAACTCGACGGCTGAAGCTTTAGTCAACGAACCCCCCAAGAAACAAGGATTTCTACAAGGCAGAGCTAGTGGTGATCCATATGAAGTTGGGGTATAGGGTGATGGAGGATTTATCAAATGAAAAAGTTCTATAGAAAGTAATGCTGTTTGGATAGAAAAGAAAAGGAAATCCTATGGTTATCTTTAGTTCACAAAAGCTCCCTCTCTCTAGTCCGACTCCTGTAAGAGTCTTCCACATCCTACTGCCTAAAGCTTATCTTTAACATCTACAACTTGCTACACGATACCTTCTAAACTAATTTTGTCCCTCATGGCACTTCAACTCATTTGTCATAGCTTCGCTTCTAACAAACGTATTCTTCATGCCTTTTCCTTCACTGGCTCCACTTTTGACAAACGTCCATTTATTCGATCACCATAAACGTAACACAAGTTCGGCATTTTGATTGTAGTCAACCCATGCAACAAGTGAAAGGCTAAAAGTGAGATATGCAAAAGAGGGTGAGAGTGCGTGGTGGCGAGGGGTCTGTTTTCTGCTATCACATACAGAGAATTGAATGGTTTTTGACTGTCCATGGAACTACTACTGTATTTTGACGGACGATTGTTGTCGGTTGCTTATTACAACTATTGTTTCTAAGGCATTTGTTTATGAAAATGCTCTACCTAAGTTCTATATAGGACAACGTAAATTCTATTGATTCAAAAACTTTCACATCTTAGTACAGACACTTATTGCCCTTGCTTTTGGAGGAAGGTGGAGTCAGAGTGCCGAAGTGGTAAACACGCAAAAGAGATCACGGACAGTACACCTAGGAGAAAGGCAGGGAAGGAGCCAAGCTAAAAGGGAAAATAATGTTCGGACGTGAGAGAGACATGTCGCCCATACCAGTACAAGAAACCTGCACAGAGTCCTTCATTCACGGTCTCCAAGTTTCCTCCTGGTCAGTAAATGAACTGGTCAACAGCAAGCTCCAGTTTACTCACGCTTGTTTTGCTTTTAGTTCCTTTTTATTGCATCTTGTAAACGCCCATAGGGAACTATCATGACTCCTTTTGTTGTACACCTATTTTACCCAATTTTTATTGTCATCCTTCAATATCTTTATAGGAACTATCATGACTCCTTTTGTAGTACACCTATTTTACCCAATTTTTATTGTCATTCTTCAATATCTTTATAGGAACTAGACTCCTTTTGTTGTACACCTATTTTACCCAATTTTTATTGTCATCCTTCAATATCTTTATAAAGAAAATAGATAACTATACCTTAATCATTAAAAACACTTTTAGTAAAACTATGCCTAAGAGCGATTGAAACATGATCAAACAAATAGTCCAATGACAACCACAATAGGTACTGAAACGGAAATTTAAAACGTCGCTACAGTAATAAGGTAGCATATATAACTTTATTTTTGGCATATTTCACGATTACCCAAAATGAATTAATCTTGCACCAACCCTTCTCTTTATTTCACAAAGGTCCTCCTTTGCTTTTAACCAGTTTCTAACTTTTCCCAGAGGCATGAAGTGCTGTCCAAAAAGCGGTGCAGACCACCTCCGATTCCATCAACCTGTATTGCCATTGTCTCGTTTGTTTATAAGTAGAATACAGGGCTAAATTGTTAGGCTATCATTGTAAAACTATTATAAGAGAAAAAAGAAGAAAAAAAAGCATAGTCTATTTTTCACTGTTAGGTTCTTGTTCAAAGCTCTAGGAGTGAGGATCCAAGCAAGCACACTAACAAGAACACACATCACACAATTTTATGCCAAATATAGAGACCTAGGCACAAACACATACAAAGAGGACACTATATTTTTTAGTGATTTGACCAAAGCATGTCTACGTCTACCATCACCATTATTAACCCCTTCTCATTCTCATTAGGAACAATGTAGAGTACATTACAAGCTCTGTTAGAGGGCTAGCCGAAGCTACAATAATGCACAATAGCTTGTTGTTGTTGTGCGGAGACACTCTCCCCTTAGCTCTCACATGTCCAAACCCCCAACCCTCGCTCTCCTACTCTTAACCATTTAATCCAAATATCCCTGGGGTAAAAAGTTCATCTCACCTTCACTAAATATTACAAATTCTTAACACTCACCACCATTAGGCAATTTTGTTTTAATGCATTATCAAGCTAGTTATAGCCTTGGACCTTCCGTTCTAGGATTTTTTTGATGGTCTAACATGTATAGCTTTTTGACATTTTTTTGTCATAACCATGTTTGATGTTGGTATAGGGGCATAATTGATTCTATTTGTTTGTGTGTATGTGTGTGTATATATATATATATATATTGCATTGATACGAGAGGTTTTGTATGTTAGACACTTTTGTTTTGGTGAGTTAAAAAATTATTCATTTATATACACTTTTGTCCTTTATGTGTATGGGTTTTCACAGCAAGCAAATATAATAAAATTTTCTTCATTTGTCTGTCCTTTATAGCTCTGCTTTAGTCTGTCCATGTTCAAAATCTGAAGGATTTATTGGGTTTTCGGACGTATGGTTGGTAAATTATCTTACCTCGCCATAAGAAAAAATTTAACTATATCTCATAATGAATGGGTTTTCACTCACGGCAAGCAAATGTAGTAAATATTTCTTCATTTTTCGTTTCTTCTTAGCTCATTTTCTTTAGATCGTCTATGTTCGAAATCTAAAGGATCTAATGTTTGGTAAACTATTTTTACCTTTCCCGTGAGAAATAAAATTTAACCCTACACAATAAGCCTTTTCTTTTAGAGCCTCACTGGACGGCACTATTTTTCCTCCCTTCAATAACATCATCTGTTCATTCTTTTTAGCCTCCTGGCGCCAGATTATATCTAAACCTCGGCTCTATCAAAACTTTATGCAGGTCTGCTGCGACATTGGTAGCCAAAAGCACAGGCATGCTCCCTATGGCAGAGGTGGGCAGACTTATGAAGGTCCGTTGGGCCCGCAAGGTTGGTAACCAGACAAGCGAGCTCCCTATGGGCAGACTACACTAAACTGTGTGAGCTCGACCCGACTATCGATTCTCAAACACTGGCGCTGGTTTAGGCAAGGCGGTATCCAAGATTAACAATGAGTGGGAATTGGGCATGGCTGAACTTTCTAGAACGTAGCCAATTATGCAGGCGTGGCAGACGACAACGTAGGTGTGCTGACAGAGTTATCAAGTTTTTGACTTCGATACCTTAAGCGATTAATGGAAGTTCAATAACAGTGGAAATAAATTACCCCATTCCAAGTGTTTTATTTTTCTCATTCACGAAAGGCTTGATTAACCATAATTGACATCATAATTAACATTATTAAACAGTTTCACTGTATCCAATTTCCTCAATCATAATGTTGTTTCAGCAAATAGTATTATAGTAATGTTATGTTTAATGAAGTGTTGTTTCCACATTCTCTTGTAAAATATCAAAATTAATGATATATTTATGATATTTTAGGGATCATTGACATTATTGTTTATGAATAGTTTGTTTCACAAAGATTGTAAAAATTATATTATTGCTAAGAATTAGCCTACACTTAATCCTATCGAATCCTCATTCACACAAACATATATTTTTGCTTGACATTCACAAATTGTGATTTTATTTCAAAAATTTTAACTCCAAACCCTTTTTTGGCAAGTAAGAAAGATTTTAATAATTTTACTCATTTTCACTTCGTAATAGACTAAATTTTTAAGAAAGAATAAATATTTAAATAATTGCGTAGCATTGCATATCAACTTCTCCAAATGGACAAAAACTATTATCACTGATATTAGCTTTTTGTCAATTGAATAAGCTAATATACAACACTATACAATCATTCTTCTAATATTTTTTCTTTCATAAAAATTTGCTCTATTACTAAGAGTTGTAGTTTCTAACAATCTATTGAGAAGTTGAATATTCCCCTTTACAAATAGTAAAATGTAAAAGTATCATTTTACCTTTTCCCTTCAATAATATTAACTCAATCAAATTTGACTAACTAACAAAGAGTTAATATTATTATCAAATTGTCCATCATGCAATAAAGGATAGTAAATTTACTAGAATCTTTTTTTGTACAAAATTAAATTCTAAACTCAATTACTCAATCATTTTTACTACTAAAATTTTACCAACAATTACAATAACATGTAGTAGTAAAAACATTAATAAAAAATGATAAAAAATGTTAGGATGCACATGTAATAATTAATAAAAATAAGGACATCACCTTAGAATTATTTAATAATATTTGAAAGTTATCCATGATAACACACTCTTCTCTACCAATCACAACAAAGAAGTTGAACAATTAAGGAGGAAGCTGAATAGCTAAGGATGAAGTTAAGCAATCGGGAATTGTATTTACAATTCCATGTATATGAACAACTCATCTTCTTAGTTTTCTTCCTTCTTTATTATCAATTATTGTTAAGCACAACTCATACAATAACCTTCCTTAAAATCTTGCACTCCAAATCATTCTTTTGTTTTTCAAACATTGAATAATGTTTGAAAACTATGTACGAAAATATATTCCTTGACTAAGTTTTTAGAACTTACAAAAAGAAGAGGACAAAGATACTTGCCCTCTTATTAAGGTATTTGTTTGTTGATTATTATTTATCAATCCCAATTAAGAAGTTGAAATAGTAGAAGAAGCTAAACATTACAAATAAAGTTGAACAATGGAGAATTGTATTTACAATCTCAAGTAAATGCTCAACTCCTTAATTTTTCTGCTTCTTTCTCTATTATTGATTGTTGTTACGCTTTCTTTTGCTAAACACAACTCACACCCCACCATTCTTAAGTCCAATGTTGTTACAAAAATAAAAACATTTTGAAGACTTACGAAAGAAGAAGGTAGAAATACTTGGCCCCTTGTTAAAGCATTTGTTTATTAATTATTCTCCATCAATCACAATAAAGAAGTTGAACAATTGAGGAAGAAGCTGAACAGTTAAGGATGAAGTTGAACAGTTGGGAGTTGTATTTACAATCCCATGTATCTGAACAACTCATCTCCTTAATTTTCCTCTTCCTCCACTGTTATTGATTATTATTAGGCTTTCTTCTTCTACACATAACTCATACCCTACCTTTCTTAAAATCTTGCACTCCTAATCATTCTTTTCCTTTTGTATAACCACTACAAAGAAGAAAAACTCACCTAAAGGAGGTCAACACCGTCGGGCCCCAAAGAAGGAAAAGCGTGCGCCTTTTGGGGTTCCCAGTGTGGATATACATGCCAGTCCCACAGAAAGGTAACTCCAGGCCACTGCCTTCCAAGTAGGAGTACCGAGTAATCTGAAAATATGAAGCTACTGGTGAAACTCGCAGTCTCTGGGGGCTCCTCTTTTCTCTTTGTATGTACTATTGATTCCCAGAACAAGAAAGAGGTGGGGAAAGTGGTACAGCTCCATCCCAAACACACACTTGAAGGAGCTTAACAACAACACCAAAAGTATAGAGAGATATCTGGGCCAGGATAGAAGTGGGGTCATACCTGCAGAGTTATCAAACAAGGCAGATTTCTCTATGTCTTTGAAGGGTATGGCATAGCTAACTAACAGATCAACCAAGTACACGTCTTTGACGTTAGTTCACCAACATTAAGTTGCTCTAGGTTTTCAGCCGACGGACTTATCTTAGTAAATCTTGCGGTGTCCAAGTCACGATCTAAAAACAATACGTTATTCGAAATTAATTTTTCTCTTATCAGCCAGATTCATGGAAGTTAGCTAAGACATGCGTTAACTTTGCAACAATTTCGCTGATTTCTGTCACTTTCATTGACGTTTCCACTGTCTGAAACGACAAGTGACTTACAATTTTTTTGTGCACTGGCTGACTTAGGTTTTGCATATTTAGATTCCATGTGTTAAGTGCCTAAGTCTACAGGGATATACCAAGTCCTGGAGATCATAAAGCCCACCTTTAGTTAGATCCTAACTATTTAGTAAACACTTCCGCAACACCATGAAGAGGGAAGAAAATGGCACATTTCTTTCACAGGTCTTTCACACCAAGCTAAGTGGTTTGTTAAACAAAGAAACACGCTTTTAATAGGCTCTTGAACCATCTTGTTTACACTGACAGTTATCTTCCCAGTGGTGATAGGTATTCTTCCCATTGAAAAGAAAGGGAACGACATAAACAAATATGCAAAAGTTGGAAAATAAAATGCAATGTAACAGCTTACCAGTATCCCGTTTGCAAATCCTAAAATGAGACTCTGTGAAGTGCAAAAGAGGCAAGCTGCACTTCAGCAACATGTCCGAGAAAAACTTGTGTAATCACCAACATTCCAAAAATAGTCACTCTGCCAAATATGGAGAAAAAAAACTTGTGCAATACTGCACGTAAGTTTGATTTCCACCCAGATCCTTCGTGCTGGATCACTTTGCTTCTAAGCCAAGAAGCCTTTCCTCCGCTGGATTATCCATTGTTCTGCAAAATGAGACATTTTGGACGATTTTTTTGTTTGATATTCTTCTACAAGTGATCTTTCACAAAACTAGTTACAAAAAAGTGAACGTCTTATTCGACATTGAAATTGAAACTAAGAACCTTGTCAAGTACCCAAACCAATTGTGTACTTGTTTGGTTTATGTTAGTATAAGAGAGAGATGTGAAGATAAGGAAGGTGTATATTGGAAGAAGTGGTTATTGGTTTTACGTACATAGGTGTGGAGCTCCCATCTGCATTCCATGATATTACGGTGTCCGTCGCCGGATCCTCCACCAGCATGAAGCAGGAAAGGTAGTGGGCTTGACTTCCCTACATATTCTAACAGACCCTTTTCACACACAGACTACATTAGAGAGAGAGAGAGAGAGAGAGATCAGAGAGTTTCTTACAGCAAAAAGGAAGAAGATCAAGAACGATTAGCTGAGAATAGAAGAAGGGCAATTAAGAACACCCAACCCCAATAATGCAAACCCAACACGACTCCACAGTTCATGAGAATCGCCAGGCCCTCTCTTGTTTCTCTCTTTCCTCTCGTTTCAAGAGTCCAGTGTTTAAACGTCTGTAGCAAGCCTATCATTCTTATTCACCGCGCACTCATTCCAAAACGTTTCAAATCCTTTCTCTCCTGGATAGTAGAAAACAGCTCCCTCCCTTCCCGATTTTCTCCCTCTCACACATTTCCCCCTTCTAAGATATCAAGGTACGAAAGAGCTCTGCAGAATTTCTGAAAAGCCTGGCTTTTTCAGAGAAATGCCAGCCAGCTGTAGGGTTGGCTCCTTCCCCTACAAAAGTATCGGCTTTTACTGCGACACTTTCTAAACAATATTTAAAAGCCAATCAAGCGAATACACAGACAAAAAACTACGTCTTCAACCTATGGAGATAAAAATCGAGCTGCTATTGATTAAATGACTTGGTTAAATACACTCTAGTGTTATATTAATTAGAAATTAGCAAATAAAAAATTTAGTCATAACTTAGAAATTCACTTACATTAACCACTATGCTCAACAAGTAGAATAATACTAACATTAATATGTTCAGAACACTACGATGTGCAAAGTGAGCTATGACCACGGAACGCTGTGTACTTTGTCATGGCTGAGTTCCCCTGCTGAATATAAGTCTATTATGAGTTATAATTTCTTCTTCTTTTTCTCAATGTAACATTTTTTTCATTTTATACTCTGTCTCTCGTTACCTCGTTTCAAAAATCCAAGATATTTTGTTCTTTCTTCTCCAAACAGCCCTTCGGCATCACGCTCCCTCTCTCCCTCTCTCTCCCTCTCTCCCCCTCTCTCTCTCACACATTTCTCACTTTGAAGATATCAGAGTCCGTATGAACAGAGCTCTGCAGAATTTCTGAAATGTCAGGGAGATGGCCTTTTCGGAGAAATGCCAGCCAGCTGTCGAGTTGGCTCCTTCCCCTAAAAGAAGGTCTGCGTTTCCGGCAATATTTTGACAGTAGTGTCAGTAGAAAGAAAGTTCCCCCGCCTATGCACCAAAAAGATCAAAGCTTTGGCTCTATTAAAACTTAGTTTTATGCAGGTCTGCTGCAACATTGTGGCAGAGGTGCAGATACTATTCAGGTGTAGCGTGGCAGACGACTATGCAGTTTTGACTTCGATACCTTAAGCAATTAATGGAAGTTCAGGAACAACTGTCAGCGGAAATAAATTACCCCTTCTAAGTGTTTTATTTTTTAAATTCAAGAAAGGCTTGATTAACCATAATCGACATCATAATAATTTTTTTAATAAAAAGTGTGATTATTTTATATAGGCTAGTGTATTAGTACTGTCATTTACCCTGTAACAATAAGGCTCCTGCTGCAGCGCCTGCCTTTCTTCGGCCTCTTTCTCTCTTTCTCTTTGTGTGTGGTCAAAGCGGAGCTGCTGGAGAGCAGATGTGCTGCAACAATTGTCTCGTTACACACCCTAAACCTACAGCCTACTCTACGCATCTACAGCTTGGTTACCTTTGGCTACTGACACACGGTACAGAGGCACGCGAAATTAAGAGGGAAAGGGCAGTAAGAGAGAGTGCCAAAGTAGTAACCACCACGTACAAAAGACACCATGGACAGCACAACCACTGCACAGCTGATACCCTCGAATTCCAAGAGGGGGAGGAAATCACAGAGAGAGAGGGAGAGCCCTTCAAGAAAACAATGCTCAGACGTGTGAGAGACACGTTGCCCATGCCGCTACAAGAAACCTGCAGTCCTTTCTTCCCGGGCATCTTGTTCATATTTTTACGTATGAATGGAGCCGGGAAGCATGAAGATAGTTGTTTGTTCTTGTGATTGCATCACCCCTTCAATCTCCTTACAAATGCTCAAGCTTTTCCATGAAACTAATGGCAATTGTAGCAGAGTTAATATAAACTAAAGAAAAAGTTTGCAGATCAAGAAAAATAGATTTGCAAACGGACTGTTTGCAGATGAAAAAAAAAAAAAAGATATCGTATTTTTTATTAAATATAACAAATATTAAGATATCACCGTGAGTCTAAGAAAACAAAATTATAAACAATGACTGATGCGTCGTGTGACTGTGAAGATTAGCCATCCCACCAGACTCTAAATCCGGGTCTAACGCCAGAACAGAGACACAAGAGACATCATTTACAAGGGTTCAACTTAGAGGACAGAATTGTGATTTCTCGAGATATAGTCAAGCTGTAAAGAAGATACAGTAAAATCTCCAAGACAGCGACCTTTGATGGTGCGTACCTGAGTAAAACTCTTCTTCTGCTGACACTGTTAAAAGGGCTGCCGTGAAGGCAGATATGTTTCTGGGAAAGGAACCAACACAACGGATGGTTGGTATTTCTTTGAAAAAGCCATTTGCGTGGCTTCTCAGAGATTGTGCAGTGCTCTATCGTACTCTGATATCTTCAAAAGCTTGCTTACTATTTGAGAGGAGTTTTTGAACTCACCCCAGAACGGACTTATATTAAGCAGGGGAACTCAGCCATGACAGAGATAAGATTGATCAGCCATAACGTTCCGTGCTCATAGCTCACTTTGCACATCTGCAGGGTTCTTTTGTTATCGCTCACTTCGCAAAATTCACAATGTTCCTTGTTTATCACTCATAGAACAAATCAATTCTCTTATGCAAAGAGCATCATATTTGACACTTAAAATGGTGTTATTATGGGTAGAGCGCTTAAAAAGGCAAGTTTGAAACTTTATTGAGGTCAGTGATATTATTAAGTTTTATTCTTATTCATTTACTCATACAACCTAGTAACATCACCGATTCGCTAATCTCTAATAAACTTTCGAACTTGTTTGTTGAAATGCCTTACCATAATAACACTTCGGAGAGGTAACTGATTCTTGCCATAAGCGATGAACAGAGAACAAGCATTCTTTGTTGGCTGAAGTATACAGGAACTCTAACCCACCCTCTTTATGGACTCTCCATGAAATCTCCGTATCACGGTGCACTCGTATCCGTATTGAGAGAAAAATCGTTTCATTGTTGAAATAAAAAAAATGTTTGCATGTAAGAGAGACACGTCCTTCATATCATTATAAGAAACCTGCAGAGTGCTTTCTTCACGTTCTCTGCATTCTCAACAAGGTTCCCTTTTCTTGTATGCCCGGTTGGCTTGATGAATCAAATCAAGATTTACGGAATTTTTATTGTCATTCTACAAGCACTCTAGCTTAAATTTTTCGAATAATGTGCCATTTAGACATTCGTTGGACGTATTGTCAGTATCTTTAATCCAGTGGTTATTGAAACAAATAATCCAATAGCAACCACAATAGGTACTCTGAAATTCAAGAATATTGTTGCAGTAACAAGGTGGCAGATATAACTTGATTTTAGCATATTTCACAAGTATCCAAAATATCACTGAGGCTAACTTACACAAGCATAGTTGCTAAGGCTGTATGATAAAACAAAACCTATCTGACCTTGCCTACGATCAAAACATATTACAGAGGCAATCAGAATCCGCAAGTTAGGTACCTTTCCACCTTGATAAGACAAGCTTTCACTTTAATCGGATGGGTCAGGAACAGAACAGCGTGTTTGGTCACATGGTCGGTTATCAATTCAACATGATCATCTCATCTGGAACTCGACTACAACAAACACTCAAATGTCATGAAAAAACTTTATAGATCATGATGTGTGGCTGGATTAAGTTCAAGGTTATTTGAAGTGGTCTATCCCATCCAAAAGTTGGTGACCGTTCAAATGGGGAAAGATGGAGAAAGAAGGAAGAAGACAATTATTTTTGCATTTTCAAACAATGCACTAATATGAAATTTTAACAATAATAACATTAAATAATTTGAAATAATATGAAGACATTAATTTATAAAATTTGAAATATATTGTCAATAAACTAAAATAAAACAAGACTAAAACAAATAAATATTTTTGTGTTATTTCTCATAGAAACAAGTATAATTTTTTAAAAAATATGACTGAACATTTTTGAAAATTATCAAAATATTAGGATGAACATGATATAAGTGATAAAAAACACTAACATTACTAGACACCACAATATTATATAATGTTTCAAAACAATCAATCAAAATACAATTTTCAACTAAGACCTTTTGCATCAAGTTTGATGCAGATGCAGGTAAAAAGCTTTCAAATGCCATGAGAAGAGGGCTAAGAAGAGAGGGGAGGGCGAGGGGTTTTTTCATAGAGAAAAAGGACAAAGCAAGTGGAGGAGAGGGCGAGGGGCTTTTCCAAAGAAGAGAGGTAAAGGCATCTATTTATAATAGAACTTCCGAAGGAGAAACTGGACAGCTGTGAAACGAGGAATATTTTAGAAAGGAAAGAATTTCTGAAAAGTCGTGTTGAGTTGGGTACCTCGCTCAGATATCTGACCCTTCCTGCAAACCTCAGCAGTTTCAATAGAAAGGGCAAATGACCTTGCTACACGCCAAAAAAATCATTATCTTGCGATCTACTGTATCTTTTTCTTAGAAGCTAGGCCAGCTTGGCTTGCAGCATGAAAAATAATATTTGGACGTAAGAGAGACACGTCGCATATACCATTACAAGAAACCTGCAAAGTGCTTTCTTAACGTTCTCCGCTTTCCCAAACAGAGTTCCCTTTTCTTGTATGGAATTTTTATAGTCATTCTCCACGCACTCAAGCTTAGATTTTTCAAATAATGTGCCATCTTGACATTCTTGGACGTTATTGTCAGTATCTTTAATCCAATGGTTATTGAAACAAATAATCCAATAGCAACCATAATAGGTACTTAGAAATTCAAGAATATTGTTGCAGTAACAAGGTAACAGGTATAACTTGATGTTAGCATATTTCACCAGTATTCAGAATGAATTTATCTTGCAACAACCCTTCTCTTTATTTTACAATTGTTCTTTACTCTTAACACCTCCACTTTAACCAGTTTCTAGTATGTGGTGGCCACAGAGAGAGGCCACAGAGGCAGCAATTGTTATTTTGTTATTATTATTTTTTTCAACTAAACAGCAAGCGAATGAATTGTTTCTTGCATAGCTGCCAGCTTGTTGGTTTTTGGAAAAATCCTAACTGGTCGCTGGTTCATCTGAAGGTTGCTATCACAAGGTGGGACTACCGTCTTTTTCTAGAGCCCAATGTCCTGCCCACGGCCCCTGACCAGCCAGCCTGAGACCACAATTTTACAATGCTCTTATCACTGAACCGTCGCTGACAGCACGTCATCTCCGAGCAGAACCTACCGGAGGTGTAATGAAACCCTAGGAAGTAGGCAATTAATGTTTTTTGGTTTTTCTCTACTTTAAGCATCTGGATTTTCTTCTTTCCTCTGCACACACTGTGTCTTGGCCGGAAGGTGCATCTGCCCCGCTGGTCTTGGATCATTAGTATCTTCAATGTAGTACTTACGGAATCACCTTCAGCAGAACCTACCGGAGGTGAAATGAAACCCTAGGAAGCAGGTAGTTAATTTTTTTTGGTTTTTCTCTACTTTAAGCATCTGGATTTTCTTCTTTCCTCTGTACATACTGTGTGTTGGCCGGAAGGTGCATCTGCCCCGCTGGTCTTGGATCATTAGTATCTTTAATGGAGTACTTCCGGAATCACCTTCAGCAGAACCTACCGGAGGTGTAATACAACCCTAGGAAGCAGGCAATTAATGTTTTTTTGGTTTTTCTTTACTTTAAGCATCTGGATTTTCTTCTTTCCTCTGCACACACTGTGTCTTGGCCGGAAGGTGCATCTGCCCCTCTGGTCTTGGATCAGTAGTATCTTCAATAATCACCTTCAGCAGAACCTACCGGAGGTGTAATGAAACCCTAGGAAGCAGGCAATTAATGCTTTTTTGGTTTTTCTTTACTTTAAGCATTGGATTTTCTTCTTTCCTCTGCACACACTGTGGCTTGGCCGGAAGGTGTATCTGTATACTTAGTGATGTAAGTATGCTATTGTATCAACAAAAAGGCCTCATTAGATCCTACCAACAGTAATCCAATTGTTGTAAAAGATGTGGAACTCGCACGTGCCATTTTCTTGTTTGACTGCTATTTAAATGAGTTGTTTCTGCTCAATGACTGCCTCGTTTTGCTTCAAAGTGAAGTAGAAGCAGGAACACATACCTTCAACATTGTAGCTTGAGAGCAGGACATGCCGAACCTGGGATTTTTGTGACCATATATCTCCATTCAATCTCCCTACAAATCATTAAGAAACCTATCTTCTTCCTGTCCAGTTGCGACTATTTTTCTTTCTTTTTTTGTCTTTTTTCCAGATGGTTGCAAATGCGTGCAAGGGCAACAAAGTACACCAAAAGCTTTAAGGGTGGTCGAAAATAAATATATTTTATTTTTAGTATTATCCCTTGTTATTGTTAGTATTAGTATTAGTATTATTTAACTTATTGAATAAACATCTTTTCTTGATTTTGTCATGTACTTTGAGTATAGTGGTTTAACGTAAGTGATTTCCAGGTTATTGACTAAATTTTTTGTTTGCTAATTTCTAATTAGTATAACACTAGAGTGTGTTTAACCTTATCATTTCTACTTCATGTATTCTTGTCTAGGATGTTCGTGACCATACTTGACTTGGGGCTGTTCGGAGATGAGTTTACAGGTGGCAGCCATGTCCACGTTGCTGCCACATCACCAGCATTGCAGAGACTGAGCAGAGCACGCGTCTGAGCCCTCAGCCTGCTGTTCGGCCATCCCATGATTAGGGTTAGGTTTGAATTGTCTATAAAAGGAACATCATTATTTACATTTATCTTTCATCATGGGAATCAGTTCTCCCATTTGTTTGTAATCGAGTTTTCTCTATAGAAGAGTTTTTCTCCTCCGATTGTGAGTCCACTTAGTTCAGTTTACTGGGGCTTCCTGGTGCCATGGTACTTACAATGTATCTAGTTGGTTACTGGTCATTGGAGAGTTGGTGTCTTCGAAGGTTGGTGCCCAAATACGTGGAAAGGATTCTCTAAGACACAGAAATCTGCCTTCTTTAATAAGTCTGCAGGTATGATCCCACCTCTAACCTGGGCTAGGTATCTCTCTATACTTTTGGTGTTGTTGTTGAGCTCGTTCATGTGTGTGTTTGGGATGGAGCTGTACCCTTTTCCCCACCTCTTGTTCTGTTCTGGGAATCAATAATACATAAAAAGAGAAAAGAAGACCCTCCAGAGACTCCGAGTTTCACCAGTAGCTTCATATTTTCAGAGTGCTCGGTACTCCTACATGGAACGGCAGTGGCCCAGAGTTACCTCTCTGCGGGACTGGCATGTATATCCACAGTGGGAATCCCAAAAACTGGCGCACGCTTTTCCTTCTTTGGGGTCCGACGGTGTTGACCTCCTCGAGTGAGTTTTTCTTCTACGCCATTGCTCTTCTCAGCTCATTTTATATATCGAATGCCTATTACTAAATGCAATATCAACTCCCTTGTTGAACGGCTCAATATTCTATCATCCGTGTAACCCTTTATATTGTTCACTACCTTGCCAGCGAGAAAGAGGAGCTCAATATTCCCTTGCTCTCCCTATTCATTCTTACCAGGTAAACAAAAAATCTATACTTGGTGTTGGGCTTCTAAATTTGATCTGCTTTTGTAGATATTATGAGTCTCGTAAATTTTCAACCTTTATTTCTTTTTGTTAGTTCTGACACTAATTGTTATTTATTTGTTATCTATATTTCTATTTATAACCGGCTATGAATAAACCCAAAGCCCATCGTGTCTATCTCCACAAACACACTTCCCTCAGTGCTTTGTAAATTCTTTTCTAGATATTTAATGACCGGGGTTTATGTCTGATATTTTGGAGAAGCGTTTCCAAAAGAGCCGGTAGAGAGATGGTTAAGGAAAAAGCAATTAAAGAGTTGTTTTCCAAAGGGATTTGACAAGGGAAACTTATCTTTTTTGGTAGCAATGTCGTACCTTGCCAAATTTTTTCAAAATTTATTTTGATGTACTCTCTCCGAGCAGTCCTCTCCAGAGCGCGCTAGCCAAGTTAGCAGAGGCACAGGGAGCCAGAAAGGCTATGCCCTTTCCGTGCCATGGTATCTGGCCTCAACTTGAATTATCCAAGCTTCCGTCACTACATTAGGTAAAAAGTCTATTTTTGTTAATGAAAGAAGAATTTAAATTCCACTCCCTTAAATGCATACGTTGAGGAAGAAGAAATGAAAAATTTAGCTTTTGTAGGAATTTTCAATGTTAATTTTTTTCCTCCCTCCTCCCCGTGCACTGCATGCGGTGTAGCCACATAGGTTACCTTAGAATGTTATGTCGGCGCATGATTTGAAGCGTAGGGGAATATTACAGTTCAAAAGTATACCAATAGGTCTTGGTTGACTTAGGCCACAAGGCTAGTGTGGGCTATTACATTTCTACTGTCTCCCCTTGCAACCATCGTGTCTATCAGCTACATGTTAATTTTTTGTGGTTTATGTCCAAAAGATGAGTTTATCTATTTAATAGTCTAAAGCCTTCTCTTATGCATATATTGTCATCGAAGATGGTGGTTATACAAAAACAAAAGAATTATTAGGAGTACAAGATTTTAAGGAGGTAGGTTATGTTGTGTTTAGCATAAGAAAGCCTACAATAATTGATAATAGAGAAGGAAGAGGAAAATTAAGGAGATGAGTTGTCCATAAACATGGGATTGTAAATACAATTTCCAAGTGTTCAACTTCATCCTTAACTATTGAACCTCTTAGTTCTGATTGATTGAGAATAATCAACAAGCAATTATGCCATGTCCTATAATAACATTACACTTGATGTAGAAAATTTTAGAATTTATTTCTCCATCTAGTTTTCAAACATTATGCAATGTTTGAAAAATAAAAGAATGATTAGGAGTGCAAGATTTAAACATTTCTGTCGTAAAAATGTGTTATATTATATAGTGAAGGTGAGTAAAATTATTAGAATCAATCTTTTGTGTAAAAATAGTGTTGTAAGTTTACTTTACAACCTATTGTGTAATTGGCTAAATTTTTAGGAAAGAAGTGTTACTTCTTGAGAGAGTTTAGCATTATAATGGAAGACTTCAACACTTTTGTACAAGTTTGGTCCCTTACACTGTAAGAGGACTAAAATTATTAGAATCTATCTTATATGCAAGAGTAGGTTTTGAATTCTAAATTTCTAAAAGATCTACATTACCAAGGGCTACTGTGATATGTAGTGGGTAAGACCAACTTACAAAATGTTAGGATGCGTATGGTATAAGTGATAAAATGTTAGGATGGTCTTAGGTGATGTTATTGCTTTTTATCAATTATACCATGACATTCTAAGATTTTGAAAATTAATCTTATTCGCTACATATTAGAAGCTAGTTGAGAGAGAGAAATACAAGTCTATATACTATAATATTCTTTTGAAAAAATAGTCAAAATAAAAGTTATTTGTAAATTATTTCGTATCTTTACCACCTAAAAGTCTCCAAGTCTACATGTGGGGCTTACACTATCATTCAACAATAGTGAGAATCCAAGAATATTAGAAATTGATATTATGAATCACTTGCGGACCATGAAACTATGGTCGACAAAATAATACTATGAATGGAAAGCCACCGAGACTGGGATATGTGCGCCAGTGGGTTGGTTTGCTTGATTTGTGACCACTTTTGGGTTGCATGGGATTGGTTTTAGATTGAAGGTTTCAGTTTTTTAAAACCATATAATTTTGAATTAGTCTCGTTAGAAAACAGTTTCACTTATAAACCTCATTAGAGAGTGACTTCATCTTTTAGAATTGAAAATAATTCTTATATTTTAAAGATTTCAAAAATTGCTTGCAGGAGAAAATCGCATCTCATTTAAATATAACTTTGAAGACCCAAAGCTATTAAAATAGACAACCACTTAATCTTTGTTAATTCAAAGCTATCATAATAGACTAACCACCATATCTTAGTTGATCTAAAACTATTATAATAGCCTAACAATCTAAATTAGCCATGATCTAGAGGTAAATACTTAGGACCCTTACATTCCACATCTTTTATGAAAACGTTGTCCTCAAGGTTGAACAAGGCTTATTTTATAGTAAAATATATATAATAGTAACTAATTAATTATCATATATAGCTTTATGGTGAAGTAGATTGTGGCAGCCATAGATAGAACCCAACAAATCCTAGCACTCTCATTCATACCATAAGCTAAAACTAGACTTACTTTTGGAGGGTGACTTGTTTGATTTTCACATCTTTAATGGTAATTTAATTTCAAATTTCAGCATACAATGATATGCCTATTTGTTGATATAGGAGTATCCTTATACCACTAATGCTTTTGGATATTATATACATAAAACAATAACCAGTTATTGTTTCTCCTTAATTATTTTCTGCCATACTTTCTCAGTGATACCACATAGAAGAATGGTGTAGCTTGAAGGTGAATCCATGCTTTTGAATAAGAACCTATACAATTACTCCAGGTACTTCCATGCCCGTCTTTTGCCGTGACACAAGGCTTGAATCAATTGAAATTCGATAGCTTTAATCCAACATCTAGAAAAAAAAAAAAAGAAGAGACAAGAATATTAAGATCGTTTAAAACTTGCTAAAGGGGACGACAAGTTTGATTTTCTTCATGGAAATTGAAAGATTACAACATATCAATATTCAGTTGGATTAGCAAACTTATGCAAATTAGAAGCCAATGAAGCCACATCATAGACAAAAAGCTCTAATAGTAGACATTGTTGGAGACCAAAAATTGAGTAGCTAATGATTAAACAACATGGTTAGATGTATTATAGGGTTAAATTAATTAGAAATTAGCAAATAGGAATCTACTCAAGAAACATACGAATGCATTAACCGTTGACCTCTATGACACGTCATGATATCATGAAAGTTTTATTGAACAATAATGCATTAGAAAATGGTAATACTAATACTAACAACAATAAGGATAATACCAAAGATAAAGATATATAAGTTATTGACTGGTATAGTACATCAAAGTGAAATTTCTACATACCAAATATGTCAAGATGAGGTTAGAATATCAAATGCAATTTCCTTAAGGGATGGCATCACTTCCTACTGATGCACACGTACATGCTTATTTCCCACTCATCTAAGGACTTTACAAGGATCACACAGAGAGGAAAAAATAAAGAACATTAAAAAGTGGCAATTCCATTATATTAATTTTTGTAATATGTTATGTGAAAAGCATTAGAACACCTAAAAAGGGTTCCTCCATTAAGACCTTTAAAGTTGTGAATGTAAAATAGAGTCTCCATCATGGATCAAAAGGTCTTGGTAAGTTTGGCCAGCTTTGGGTAGAGGAAAGGTGGATAATCTTAATTTAGTCAAGGATAATTGATATCTAAATAGATTGATAAAAGACACCATATAATCCCGTAGATACCAACAAAGTCAATTTCCATGTGCAAGAGGGTGGTCTTCGAAAGGTTGTCCACCAATGAGTGAAAGAATGGTTGATAATTGTTGTGCAAGCACAACAAAAACATCAATATAAAATTGTTAAGCTACACCAACTTGCTTCATAGACTTGCTTTTGTTGCACCATAAAACTAATTGACTCTTTAACATGATTTATTTCTGAGTTGCAATAAATCACTAGTAAGTTCCAAATGACAATCATTTGCACCATATGATTCCCTCCAACCTCAAACACAATTAAGATTGGCACTTCAACCAACGAAAGTAAAATCTTTCATTTTTTACTCCTAAATCAAAAGGATTTTTGACATTCTCAATGCGAAGAGTGAATGGATCATGTGTTTGTTTAGCAAAAGGCCAAATTGAGTAATAAAAATCAGAAGAAGAATTTTTTTTGAAATCATTCAAAAATTTAAATTTTGATAAAGACATATGACCAAGTGTCAAATGTTATAGATAAAAATTAAGGTCATTACATGTTGAAGTAATCGAAAGGGTTGGTGCAATATAAAAAAATTTGTGAACATAATTCTTAGGGTGTAAGAAAAAATAAAGTCCATGTCGGATTTTATCAAATTTTTTGATGTCACTCGTCGAGAGGTCTTAAAACACATACAAATTAGCATAAAAAATCACTAAATAGTTATTCTTAACAATGAATTTGGTTATAGACATCAAATTATATTTGAAGGCACGAGAGTAAAGTATAGTTTGTAATTTCAAATTGTTGGCTAGGGTTATGGAACTAATGTGGGTGACCTAGGTTAGTTCCCTGTTTGGCAGTTTAACAGATCTAGATTTAAACATGCATTTAACAAAAAATTCTATGCAGTTAAAATTAGTTGTAATATGGTAGGTGACTCTACTATCTATAATCCAAATGTAAGCAAAAGATTCTAGAATACCTTCTCCATTAGTATGAAAGGTCCTACCATAGTCTTCCTTGATTCGATGGATAATATGATCATACTGCTCTAGTGTGAAAGTGTAATGGTCTCTAAGATGAGAAAAATGGTTATCTAATCATTTCAAGAATTGATAAAATTTCATACATTCTTCGTGAAGTTTTTAGCCATTGGTTTTGGACATCTCCCATGAGTCTAGGGCCATCAATGCTACATATTCGTCCCAAAATGCTTTCAATTGGTAAAAATAGGAAGCAATTGATCCACCTGATTGCTTTGTGTAGCTCAATTCGTTGATAAAGTTGTAGATTTGGGGTAGGTCAACCTAGCTGTAATAATTACAAAGCTCTTTCTAGAGATCGGTGACATCGCTGTGTAGATTAGGCCCTCATGGAGCTAGCTAGATGGTGAGTTGAGGATTTAAGAAAGACAAATCGGATTACTGTGCTCCCATATAAGCAAATAGGTCAAATTTTTGGCCAAAGCAAGGTATTTGCTATCTCCAAATACCAACTTGTTCTTGGAGAAAAGGGCAAGTTTCATAGCATGATTCCAAAACTCCAAACAACATAATTATTGAAGCCATTGAGTTTGAAGCCAAGTAAGGGAGCTCCACTAGTGTCATTGACTAGTAGATATATGGATCATTTTGGTTTGTGATGATTGAAATTGGGAAACATAACTATCATGATGAGCCAATTTAGAATATGATTGATCCCCTTTTCTTGGTGAGTCTTCTAGGCATAAGGAGCAACATATGGTATAATCGGTGGTTGGAGAGGATTTGACTCGATAGCTATGACAAAACCAAAAAATTCTTTGAGCTACTCGTAGTAGGAAACATCTAAGAAAAACAACTGCTCAATAGGGTATCTAAACCACTAACAACAAACTAAAAGATAGTCACAAGCGCGGAAGCAAGACAAAAATGAGAAAATACCAAGGTTCATGTGGCTGCTTAGTGCGGAAACATGGGTAGCAGGAAGAAAGAAAACAAATAGTCGAATTGGAGGGAAGACCAACTGAACTACTTACTGCACTACACGTAAAGAGTCAATGATGACAGAAGCTGTGCGATCAATAGAGTCAAAACCAAGAAACAAAGCAAAACTCTGTCGGTAAAAGCAAAATAACCCATCTGATTTGGTATAGTGGTGAAGAGAGAGAGGAAACAAGAAACCTTGTCAGCAAAAGCACTAGGGTGTGGCCGAAACCAATGGGAAAAGTTAGAGATTCTAAACTTTGCTAAAGAAAAAGACAAAATTTTGGTAGGAACAAGAGACCTAAGTGAGAAATTCCTTTGTTTAGATAACAAAGGTGTGGCCAAAAAGCTGAACCTTCCTGAAAAAGAAAAGGAGTTGTCGATTAGAGCAATAAAACCATCCGAAAATAAAACTTGTTTGAAAAAAACTATCAATCAACAGAGAAGTAAGAAAGTCCTTTCCTCATCTAGAAAGCAAGTCTCCTTTCTCTCTGTCCTCCTCCTCCATCTAACCTAAATCGGCTCTGGAAAGAGAACCAAAACCTCCCTACCTCCCTCCCTCCCTCCCTCCCTCCCTCCCTCCCTCCCTCCCTCCTTCCCTTTCCTTCTCTTTTGCTTTGTGTCTCATGTCCTTCACCTTCAAAAGTGAAAATTGAAAATTCAAGCACCGTTGTTGTGAATGGTGAAAATCTCAAGTAGTAGTAGTTTCATGCGCTCCCTTTTCCCATCTAGGGTGAGTGCTGCTTTCGCTTTTAGATCCTGCAGGGAAGCCTGGTACTACCGCTGCCTCGGCCTTGACCCTTGAATATTTTGCGCTTTTACCCCCACCTCCATATTCCAATTTGTTTTCGTTTGTTTGGAAATTTAAGTTTTTTGGGTTTGCGAAAATGTTGCTATGCAAGCCAAAGAAGAATCAGAACGTCGAGGGCAACATAATCTTGATTATCATTACTGTGCTAGGGAGTGCGGGTCCGATTCGCTTCATTGTCAATGAACACAAGCTTGTTGCTGCCGTGATCGACATTGCCCTCAAATCTTATGCTCGTGAGGGTCGACTTCCAGTTCTTGGGTCGAATCTCAATGACTTCTTTCTCTACTGCCCCAATATTGGGCCTGGTGCTCTGAGTCCATGGGACACTATTGGGTCTCTAGGAGCACGAAATTTTATGCTCTGCAAGAAGCCCCAGTTGATGAAAATGGTAGATGATGATGGAAGATCTATTCCCATAATGGCTCGCAAAGGGAGTGGGAGTTAGAAGGCATAGCTCAACAAGTCCCTCAATCTTAAGATATATTCCCATTAATCACTTACTTAATGTATGATCTGTAATTTATTATGTTTTAGTTTTGTTTTTGTTAATTCTAGTTGTGTTAGTTTAAGTGGTTTGGTCTTGGATTGTCATAGACCATTGTTCTTGGAATTGTTGGTCTTTGTTTCTCAAATTTTATTTTCAGATTGGTTTTCAAACGAGTTTTGCTTTGTTTCTCAGTTTTGACTTTGCCGATTGCACATGTTTTGTCATCATTGACTCTTTACGTGTAGTGTGGCAAGTAGTTTAGTTGGTCCTCCCTCTAATCTAGCTATTTTTTACTTTATTGCTGCTACCCATGTTTCTACACAAAGTAGCCACACGAACCTTACTATTTTCTCATTCCCTTTTTGCTTCTATGCTTTGTGGCTATTTTTTGGTTTGTTGTTGTGATTTCCCTTTAAAAATGGTCTCAATCTCCCTAATTCGTAACAAAAATGACAACCAAGCTTAGAGAAAACGTTGGTTATGCTCAAAACTTGTTCCGACCTTTATTTTCCTTCGTGTTTTCTTTCTCAAAAACTCAAAAGAAGCGTTTTAATTAGGAATAACGATAGGTTGTTATTCCTAATTAAAATGAAAATCAGCCAAACTCCGAGAATCCGAAACTGATCCATACTCCCAAAACCCAGAAAATCCTTTAGATTTTGAAGAAATTTTTATTCTATTTGCTTGCTGTGAAAACCCATACATTCCACATTTGCTGTAAACTAATTAATAAAACCAATTGACTTTCATGGGCTGAAGGGCTACTATTAGATAGACTAAAATGACCGATTCAACTGCCCATCTCAACTCTTGGGATAGACTTTCTATCTCGATTGTAAAGCTTCTACAATTCATCTCACTTTAGAGGTGGAAAAGCCGATTCACCAGACATGGAAGCCTGACTCAGTCTGACAAATCTTTTGAACTGAGTCCATGACTTGGCCGTGTTGAACCACGAGCATTGGCTGGGCGCTCCTCCGCATGAGGTTGCTAATAAATTCCAACATCACTAATGCTTTTGGTATTTATATCAAAAAACCAATAACCTATTATAGTCAAGAAGAGACTTTCACATCTTTTATGGTGATTTACTTACAATCTAAGTAAATTGGAGCTGAGATTTCCATGTCTGAATTTCTCCGGTGAGTCCAAGCTAGTGAGTTGGATGAAAGAGCTGAGAAGGGACGAAGAAATTTAGTTTAGTAGATTTTGTGTTGAGTCACAGAATCAATAATAGCCACTAATAAGTCTAATGTCCCTGTTGCACCTTTGGTCCACTACTGGAGTTACGGGACCAAGAAGAGGGAAATCCTCTTTCGATAATTGCTTTACATTTCTTCTACTGTCACCTATCTTGACAATGACAAGAGAGTGAAATAAGAATTAAAGGAGCAATGCAATTAAACTTCATTCAATTTGGAAAAACTCCCTGGATTTACAAGTACAATTTTTTCCCTTAGCTCTCATCTACACGCATCCTCTTCTCCTATTTATAATTATTCGAAGCCAGAATTCGCTGCAACTACAAGCCGAGTTTTCCATAAACCGTTAAAGGCGTTGGAGGGATAACCTCTTTTGTCTTAAGTGGCAATCTCCCCAGTAATGGACTCCTCCTTGGACATTTGACTGCCTACATGTCTTGAACATGCGACAGTCCCCTTCTATAATAGCCCAATACAAGGGAATCGTTCCATTCTTTTCCCTTTAGTTCTATTAAATTTTTGACAAATCAATCTAAATGAAATCCAACATTACGTAATCTTTCTTTTATAATTTCTCCTTTCCAAGAAAGTTATTTTTATCTTGGTTTTGTCTAAGACTGGGCTTTAAATTCAAAAGCTTTAATGCAAATTTCACATTATTAATAGCTGAGATAAAATGTAGAGATGCTTGAGAGGAGACATTGAATAAAGTTTGAAAGCTATTCAAGGAAACACATTCTCTCACAAGACATGTGCTGAAACCCACAAGTTCTGTGTCTTAGAGCAACATGAAAGACATTCTCATAAAAAGATGTTACATCTAAAATTGACTTTGGATTAATGTGCAACAATCCATTAATAAGTTGAATGTCGTTTGAGATGCAGACATTTGAATAAATTTTCAAAGCTATTAGAGGAGATACATTCTATCATTCTTTTACTAGAATTTTCTTTTCGATTCTTCAATCAATTTAAAATGAACTATCACAAGAATACTAGCAATAAAACTTCAAACCTTCTTTTTTGTATTCAAATTTCCAAAGTAGAACGAGGCTCCCACTTCTAAACGCATTTAAGTTTCATTACACTGAGATCACAATACCTAAATATAATGGTTTTAAACATTTTCTACGATTATGTAGTTATAACAACTTTGGATCAGGGCCGGATTAGATAGTTAGTTATGATAACAGCTTTAGGGTTAACAAAAATCAGGTGGTTAGGTTATTATAAAAGTTTTGAATCCAATTGTATTTAAATGAGATAGAAAAGAAAGAAAATTGTTTCTCTTGATATTATGGTTTATAAACTAAGCCTAGTTTCAGTAAACTAGAATTGTAAAGTTATTCTTTTTTGAATTTTCTGTTGTGAGTTATAATTAGTATGATTATGACAAACAATCAAAAGGTTTTGCTTAAATGGATTTAAACCCCATCAATGTTATTAAACTATCGAGTTGGAGTATTACTTCTCCTCCAAAACATGTTTAAATATAGCTGCTACGCCGTCAATTTCAGCGATAATTTCACCTGAACTTCCTAACAAAGTTGCATTAACCTACTTTGGTCCCTTTGACTAGGATCTAGCAGCCATAATAGCGACAACCTGGGCAAGTGGGGCAAGACAAAGAGGAAAGCTTAAAAGTTGCTCCCGAAATTGAAATATAAAGTTTTACTGAGCAAGTCGATCACATATTCAATCAAAACATAGTCCATCATATAGCCCATGTTTCATCATGTAATTTTTGTAAGAGGTTAATGGTTACATACTAAATTATAAATACAATTACAGAAATCAGCAATAGAAACAAAGGGACATTTTCCTATCCTACAATTTAACCTATGGAATTTACCCTTTTCATGGGCAAACATGGTGTACATGTTGACAAACTCTAAATCCTCGGTACTGACAAGGTACAAGGTGTGGAAGTTGCAAGTTTATGGCTGTGTTTACGCGTGATGTTTGGCTGAAGGCCTAGCTGTTTGGCAGAGGACTTATCAATGAAACAAAACGACGCAATCACTTAGAATCTGTTCCCAACTAAAAATCTTGAGACTCTAACCAAATGAAAGGGGACAAGATTTTTTTTCGCGAAATTTTATAACTATTTGTTACGTAGTTATGCTGTTGATGCAATGCAAGCTTGCTAATCGTCGGTGTTTTCAAAGTCCTTTGAAAAATAGGAAAATAAAAAGAAAAAGAAAATGATAATCACGAGATTAAACATGTTGGAGAAAGCAATAATGTTCTGAACAGTGTTATTTCAAACCGGGTATCTAAACATCTCCCTAAACTATATCGGCTACTAATTCTGAACAAACAAACAGCCTAGAAGAAGAAACAAAATAAAGAACACAACAAATGTAGACATTGTTTTAAACTTCAACACGAACGAGCAACGTATTAGCTAGCGTCCTCAAATTCAGTGGCCTGATGTCGGACAGAATTCCACCCCATAAAGCCTTTGAAACGAGCTCATAAGTATGCTCTGTTGGATGTAAAAGATCCCAAAACATGAACTGATTCGGGTTTTTACAAAGCGTGTAATTCCCTGTACCACATCGCACTTCTCCTCCAAGTTTCCCACCACCGCAGCACGCAGAAGATACATTGTCAAAGCCTGCTCACAATTAGTTTTGTTAAGTCCAACAGTTAAGAAAAGAACAAGAGAATAAATAACAATGGAACAAAATATTAGATATTTACCGTAGCGTAATGGGAATGTTCGCAAAAACTCAACTATGTCATAAACTGCAGCATAAGTTCCAACAGCACCATGGTACTTCCAAAAAATTTGGTGAGCCAATGTTTCCAAGCCACGGTTGTATTTCTTGGCAATCGTATTGACACTTTCCATACAAGAGTTGGTTGGTGCACCAGGCAACATGGTCCGAGCTGGAACACACCCAATAGGACCCAAACCAAGCAAGACAATTCGTCGAGCACCGAGTTTATAGATCTCCTCAACAAAGTGTGTTACATTAGAAAGCATGTCATTCACATAGGTATCTTCATCCGTAAATGGAAGCATAACATAATTGAGTATGTCGTTTGAGCCAGCCTCAAGAAGGAAGAGAGATTGTGGAATCGAACTTTGGTCAATCTGATTCTTCTCTACCAATGTTCGAAATTGTTGCAACTGTTCTTGTAATGAGATCACTCCCTATGCAATCCAAAATAAACTGCTTTTAGAACTACAAAATCTCATGTTATTTTGGAAAACCATAGGCTGAAGAAGATTTACTTACCGAAGGCTTATCTGTGTACTCGAAGACACCACTGCCACCACTGGCAAAGTTGATTCCATTGCTTGGATAAGTCTTTGCAGTTCCACTCGCAACAGCTAGACTTGCCTCGAGGTATGGCTGCTGAAAAGGAATTCCAAGGAACTCGGCTGCCACATTCCCGCACAACCAACAAAGTTAATTAATCAAACACATACAAACCAATAAAATTTACAACTTTGAGATACTCACATAGAAAATCAGGAACTGTTCTGCCATTAGTGAACCTCCCGGTAGCATTGTGGAAGAAACTTGATCCATAAGGCTGAAAATTTGCTTGGGTGGTACAGTTTTTCATGAAGCGGTTGTTTCCAGCATCCAAAATTGAATCCCCAAAACTATAAATTGCCGGAGAAAAGGTTGAAGAAGCTAGAGAGTGTAGGGTAAGGAGAACAAGGAGGGTAAGGAAGAATTTCGCCATCTGAAACGAAGTTGATCTCAGAGGGATGTGCAAAATATGTGGGAGGGGTAAGGCCTTTTAAAGAGAAAGTGATTGACAAGTTAGATTAGATAAGATCAAAACAGAATCAAACAAAAAGATAAAATTATTTTAAATTTGAATTCAAAATTTAAAGAATTTGGTTTGGATGATTACTAACATCCTATTAGAATATCTGTAGAATATACAAAGATTTAAATAAATTAAAATTAAAGATTTGTAATTCAAACAAATTATGTTCAATTAAATCTTAGTTGATGTGTAGTCTTAAAGTAATTCTACTTCTATACGCATGAAGTGAGATAGTGTAGTGTCAACCAAAGGTCATTGTATAAATAATAAAAAAGAAAGAAGAAAGCAATTCAAATCCAAAAGAATACATATAATTCGAACTAATATTTGTATCAAACCATTTGGAGTTTGGGATTTTTATGAATATGATGAGAGTTCTTGGACTTAAAATTGTAGATTTATGAAAATACTTCAACATTAAAGTGAGATTCAAAACATAAGACAATAAGATATAAAGAAAGGAATTCATGATAAAGGATCTCTCTCTATGCATTAACCAAAAGCATAAAAGAAGAGTATTTAAATACTGATGTCATGCACATTTCTTGATAGTTACACAATGTGGCATGGTATTTGTCTGCAACCAAGTAAAACATTGCAAGCATGACCATATATTATTCATTTTTCTTGATTCTTGTTTCATACATTATTCACGCCTCTCCGGGGTCCTACTTCTATACTTGTCAACGAATTTTAATAGAAGCAGAGAAAAGAAGAAACTTGCTTAGAAAAAGGTAGAACTGGGTTTGGCGTAAGACGGCATCTTCCCTGGTTTGCTCAGCTTTCTTTCTTTTTATCATCAGCTTTCAGATTTCAGTCAAGCCAGAAGATCGAGGGAGAAGCATCCCGTCACAAGATTATAAGCTAATGTTATGTTTTCTATCATTTTGACTACGGACTTTAATTGAGGTTGAAAATACATGGTACTTATAATGTCTAACTTTTTTTTTTCTTTCTTTAAATCGACTAATGCAAGAAAATTACAACAAGTTAAATATATTAATAATCTAAGATAGAAACTAGATTTCAGTATGTTATCCTGTCATAACTATGAAAAGCAGTTCCTATAGGGATCCAATTTGTAGGCAAAACAAGTGTTTTATTAAAAGTTTGTTTTTGTTTAAAATTCGACCTAAAATTCCTAATTATATTGAAGATTCTTAATGAAATCTAAATAATATGATATTTTTTAATAAATTTTCTCACATTAAATATAAAAAATCACTTTCCATAAAAAAATTGTCATGAACAAAAGAATGTCTATCACTTCTTAGTTTAGTGGCAAACGAGTAGGATTTAAGGCCTCTTGGTCTTAGGTGAATATTGGTGGGTGTATAAAAAAATAAACAAAAGAATAAAATATTTAAATTTAAGTTAGGATATTATCTTAAAGACAACTTACTAGTATCTAGGTGTCGTTAGACACCAAATTTCAACGATAGTATCTCCAAAGCTCTCTTCTTGTTCTTAGTTGCTCTTGATTAACTACACTATGTTAATTAGGAATTAACATCATAAAATTTAGTCAATAACTTGGGAATTTTTATTTTTATTTTTAATGAAAATGTAAGTTTATTCATCTACAAATAAAAGAAGATAAAAGCTTAAGGACATATTCCAATGTTATAACTCTTAAAAAAAAAAAGTTTAGAATCCTCTAATTTAGTTGGTAAAGTAAGAAATTGTAGTTGGATAATAACTTGAGAAGTTACTTGCATTAACCACTAAACTCTCAAAACACAACGAAATCATGAGAGATTTTATTCAACAACTAGAATAATACTAATATGAATACAACAGCAACTGAAGCAAGGGTAATCCTAAAAAATAAATATACAAAGTTTCTTGAGAGATGAAATCATACAAGATTTTATTCAACAACAAGAATAGTACTAATACTATAGCAATAAGAACAATCCTTAAAATAATGATATAGAGTTTCTTGACTGATGTAATATATCAAAGTGAAATTACTATATCAAATATGTCATGCTAAGGTTAGGATATCCAATGCAACTCCCTTAAGGGATGACATGACTTTTTGCTGATGCAAAAATATGGGGCTTACAAATAATCACTTCTCCCATATCATGAGATTTTGCACCATGTTCTATTTGTCCAAGACTTACTCCAGAATTTCTTCCTAATTAAGCATTGTTTGTGATAGATGAACCTGAAATTCTTAAGCTGGTTGAGTGGGAGAAAAACAAGTCCATACACTATAAAATTCTTTCGAAAAAATAGTCAAAATCAAATGGGTTTGTAACTTTTTCATATCTTTACCACCTAAAGGTCTCCAAGTGTCCCTGTGGGGCTTACACTATCTTTTCACAATAGTGAGCTAACCTAAGAATATCAAAAACAAATATTATGAATTCCTTGCGGACCATAAAATATTATGTATGGAATGCCAAACTTACCACCCAAAGGATCTGTTGCAGATCCATTTGTACGCAACTGGGATCTATGCACCAATGGGTTGGTTGGCTTGATTTGGGATGACTTTTGGGCTGAACGGGCTTGGATTTGGATCGAAGGATTCATCTTTTGCTACATGCTTGATAACCAGAATATATAATTAGGCCATGATAGGGTTGATTCATACCCATATCGAAAGGATTTGGATTACTTTGAATAAGTCTCATAAAAGAGAGAATTTCCCTCTTAAGCTTCATTAAAGAAAGATTTCACCTCTCAAGCCTTATTCGAGAAGAAACTTCATTTTCTAAAATTGAAAATAACTTAAAACCATATTTTTAAGATTTCAAAAACTGCTTACAAGAGAAATCTACTTAAAAGAGAAACAATAGACTAACCATCTCATTTTTGTTTATCCTAAAGCTCTTATAATAGGCCAACAATCTAAAGTAACCATGATCCCAAGCCATTATAACCAACTAACAAATAAAAAAATGTTACATTCCATGTCTTTTACAAAAACCTTGTCCTCAAGGTTGAACAAGCCTTATTTTATAATTATATATATATATATATATAACTGATTAATTATCAGGTGGCTTTATGGTGAAGTAGAATTTGGCAACCATAGATAGAATCCAACAAGTCCTGCATTTCCATGTATGCCATAAGCTCAAACTAGACTCATTTCTGGAGGGGATAGTAGATAACAAGAAAATGGCTCGCTTGATTTTCACATCTTTAACAGTAATTTAATTACAGGAAGTGGCATATAATGATATGCCTTTAAGAGTATCCTGATATCACTAATGCCTCTGGTATTTATATCCAAAAAACCAATAACTATTTGCAGTTTCTCCTTCTTGTCTATTTTCTGCCGAACTTTCCCATTGAAACTACGGAGAAGAAGGTGATTCCATGCTTCTGAATAAGAACATATACAATTACTCCCAGCACTTCCATGCCCATCTTTTGCCTTGACACAATGCCTGATTCAACTGAAATTTGACAACTTTAATCTAACTTCTACAGGGAAGAAGAGACAAGATTGTTAATACCATTAAAAACTTCTGAAGAGATGACATGTTCCATGTTCTACACAGAAATTAAAAGATTAAAACCTATTAATATTCAGTTGGATCAGCAAACTTATGTAACATAAGCTCACCGAACGATATTTAGAAGCCAATGGAGCCACTACATAGACAAAATGCTCCGACAGCAGGCACCAATGGAGACCTAAAATTGATCGGCTAATGATTGGAGGACATCGTTACATTAATCAGAAATTAGCAAACAGAAATGTAGTCAAGAAACATTAGTGATTGCATTAATCGTTGACCTCTATGACACATGATGATATCATGAAAGTTTTATTCAACCATAGTGCATTACGAAATGGGAATGCTAATACCAATAGCAACAGAGATAATACTTAATATAGAGATACAGAATTTCTTGACTAGTATGGGACATCAAAATGAAATTGCTACATACCAAATATGTCAGGCTGAGGTCAGAATATCCAATGCAACCTCCTTAAGGGATGGCATGACTTCCTGCTGATGCAAACATATGTGCTTATTTCCCAGTCGTCTAAGGACCTTCCAAGGACCAGGATAGCACCTACGAGAGAGAGAGAGAGAAAAGCACTGTAAGAAGTGGCAACTCCATGATATCAGCGTTTGTAATATGATATGCAGTAGCACTAGAACACCTGAAAAGGGTTCCTCCATTGCGTCCCTTAAAGTTGTGAATGTAATATATAGTCTCCATCATGGGTAGGAGGGTCTTGGTAAGTTTGGCCAGCTTTGGGTAGAAGAAAGGTGGATAATCTTAATTCAGTCAAGGATAATTGGTATCTGAATAGACTGAAAAAAGGCACCATATAATCCTGCAGATACTAACAGAGTCAGACTCCATGGGCAGGAGCGAGGCTTGGAAAAGTTGGCCACCGATGAGTAGAAGAATGGTTGATAACTGTTGTGCAAGCACAGCAAAAACAGCAATCTTAAATTGTGCAGATGGACCAACTTGCTTCCTAGACCTCATTCAGCAACAAAAAACTAATTGACTCTTCAATATGATTCATTACTGAGTTGCAATAAATCACCAGTAAGTTCCAAATGGCAAGCATTTGGTACTATATGATTCCCTCCAACCTCAAACACAATTAAGATTGGCACTTTTCAACCAACAAAAGTAAAAACTTCCATTTTTGACTCCTAAATCTTGATGGTTCTTTGGAAGAGGAACTAAAAGCACCAATCACGTCGTAAGAAAATTGACTGCTGGTGACTTTGATAAAACCCAATGTGACAGTAAGTATCAGAAAATTGTTATTTTGCGTCCACCACACAAAAAATAATCAGTATACAGATTCAAGATGAAGAATATAGATGAACGGTGTAAACTTGACAAAAGGATACACCCAGATCTTATACGATCAAGTTCTCCATTGAAAATAATCAGTTTCCTGTTGGTGTTCTCGACAGCCTCTTTGTAAAGCTCTTCTACCACAAGCATTTCTGAAATGCAAGAAACACCAGATATAAAACTTATGGCGCATTTGAAAGAGATGGGATAGTTGAAACTACCATTGACATTAAAATATGGATAGGCAACCAAGAACAATTCATCTTCCACCTTCACACGATCTGCCATTTTAACCTTCTCAGAAAACCCAAAATCCTCAAAAAATGATGGCTTCGTCAAATAGTCCAACTTAAGGGAGCTTCCTCCAAATGCTGATTGCCTTGCAAATTTAACTTCAGTTGCCTCTGGGAAAAACTGAAATTTTTTTATGTGAAGATCTGTACAAATAAGTTAGATGCTAGAATTGAATAAAGCTAATGAGAAAAAACAAAGACATCAAAGAATGATTCCTTTGATTCAGAAAAGAGATAATAAGCATAAAAAAAACCTTAACAAAGACTAAGGACTCCAGCTATTTTATCTGTATATTCACAGTAAGCAATATGGACAGCCTCACAAATAAAAAGCCTTGGAACAAATTGTCTGCCAAACTTTGGCCCTTCCTTGGCGGGTGTCACTGAAAATATGTAGGATTTCAACATGAACTTCATTGTTGTCAATATCCAGTAAGACAATGAGAAGATTGATTTGTACACAATTTAACTCATGCCTAAACCTCTATGCACTTTAACATTGGTATTGAAACAAATTGACAAAAATAAGAAAATGGCCAGATTCTTTAATATGAAAGTGACAGACAGGAATTACTATACCAGTTACGACAATAACCGATACCAGGCATGTTGAAGGATCCATAACTATTTAGTCACAGCCAATCAAAGATGTAATCGAAAAAGCTGCACTGGAGTAACTAATCAGGAATCTAGAAGTAACCAATCCAATTATTTTATATGCGTTTCAAAAGACCTTGGGTAGCATGAACCAGTTTGTGCTGTCAGAACTGATAAAATAAGAAAATCATCACATCTAGCCAAATAGTATTTTCAAATAAAATGTCCTTGGTAACACTACTATGGGATTTCATTGATGCAGAATCTTTGTGATGATCTGTAGATGAAGCTTGCAGAGTATAGACAAGGTTCTGTCCTCACTATATCTATCTTTCAAACAATTTTCATTCTTATGATTCCTCACTTTATTTATTGAATTGCTTCTACTAAGCAACAGAACCAACCATAAAGTTCATCAAGAATGAAATCCATGGCAGCAACCAATATATAGGTTATCTATATATATCTACAGGGCCTTACTATTCTGGTCCGGGTTGCTTTCTCTGGACTTATAAAGCGGTCACAAAATTCACGAATCAATTGCATACTTCCTGTCATTTCTGTGCCCCCTTCTCCATCACCTGATATATTATTACAATGAGTTACAGGGAGTAAAATTTCATAGGAGCAATGGAAAAAAAGGACAAAAGGAAACAGAAAAAGCAAAAGGCAAATGGATAGGACCTGGTACAGAGTCAAGTCCAGCTGTTGGAAATTCAATCTCCTGTAATAGATACTCCTGTCACAAACTCAACTAAACCTATAATCTATAACGCACTCTTCATTTTTCATTCATTGGAGAATTGTCCAGTTCTAACTCACCATCAACTGTCTGTTGTCCTTCAAAGCCAATTCAGCTGCCTTTCTGGCCTGCCCATTGTTAGATGCCCAAAATAGACAAGTTTTAGTTCTCCCCTACCCACTACAAGTGAAATAAACAAACAAAATAAAGAATAAAAAAAAAAAAAAAAAGGTAAAAAAAAAATCATATGACAACGCTAACCATTCAGGCCAAACATTGATAGTGGATAAGGGGAAGAAAAGAGAGAGAGAGATGGGGGAAAATCAGATCAAAGATTCCAAGAGTTTCCCCTTGAGTTTATATTTCTTTTTCCATCTTCCACGAAGCTTTGTACACATCTTCAAGTTATTTTCATCAATGAAATGGAAACAATATGGTCCGCGGTATCGTTTTATTTAGGAGGAAGAAGAAGAAGCATGACACTGCTTCAGCATAATCATAATCAAGTGGATTAAATGCAAATAGTCTCGAAACTTTCAGAAAACGTTCGGCAACATAAGCGAGCACCAAAAATCAAAAGACAAAATCAAGAATCACATGGTTATATAGAAGATTACTTGATCAAGAAGCTCAGAATAATCATCCGGAAATGGCACATCAACGTCAACCGAGACACCACTATCCCCAGAAAGCGAATTAGCCACGAATTTGGGACTTGTAGACGCCATGAACGAGGGGACTCTTGGATGACCAATACTACCATCATTAGTCACTGGAAAAGTACTGGACTTAACAATCTACAGTTTGTGAAGGCAATTTCGTTACCAATAAAAAGTGGGTACTAAAAATAAAACTAAAAAATCAAAGCTTTATCAAGTAGAAAACTAGGAATGAGCTACAGTCCACTTCGATCTGGAAGTTCTATGTAAACATGCAGGAATGAGGAAAATAGAATGCCAGCGGAGAGAAAAATCTCATGCCTTTGAAGTCGGAAGGGAAGGGAAAGCAATTGAAACCTTGGAAGCAATTGCAGGACTGGATAACAGCATTTTTGAACCACTGCTCTGCTTCTGTATGAGACAGAGAGTATGGAAGCTTTTCCTCTTCTTGGGTCATCCAGCGAACACAAGTGCCAAAGACAAGACAAACAATGTCTTGTCGTCAGTGAGAAAGATCCTGATACGCTGATGTCTGGATTAGACAAGAAAATTCTGTAAAACAGAGGGGTGTTTATCCACCATATTCATCCATTATTGTCTTCACTTTTGAACCAAAAGATTCTAAATAATATATACCAACAAAATGATACACAGGTGACATTGCAACTATTTTAAATTATGTGGCATCAAGTGAAATATTAAGCATTTGGTTTTTCTTATAACAAAAATTTACTCAATTTTAGAATTTGACATTATTCTAATTTCATTCTTTATTTCTAATTTCAAGTATGTAAGTTTCTCTTTGATTTTCATCAAATTCACTTATACCTCACCCAAATGACTTCACATGTTGTCGTGTACCAAAAGAATTTGAAGCAAAATTGAAGATAAATAAATAAATACCTTAATTAATAAGAAGTGATTGATCAATAGCCATAAGGATATTTTTCGTTATAAAGAAATGATGACCTTCTCATTAAAGTAGAAGAAATTATTCATTTTGATAGAAACTCACTTTGAATAAAAAGGAGAAGTTATCATCTCAAGATGATTTTTTTTTTATTATAAAGAAATGTGTAACCATTTATTATTTTTTGCTGCAATAATTTTCGCATTAATTTGGAATGATCAATTGTTATTTATTAAAAGAAGAATGATCAATTACTTTTTTTTTGAAAAAAGTAAATTAGTATCAACTATTGTTGAGAAAAAACGACAAAATTTTCGTTCAAGTTAAAATGTTGTATAGAGTGTTTAATATTACTTAAAGTATTATCGGTTTAAATAAATAAATAAATAAATAAATAAATATATATATATATTACTGATAATTGAATATCCCTCATTTGGAAATGAATGAATGTATGACATGCTTCATACATTTGTCTCTTAACATACCAAACAGATAATAATATATTATATATTAATTCATCATATTATATATTAATTAACTCAAAAGGATCTTATACGTTGAATACATAATTTTGAGAATTTCTTATTCCACAAGCATCACGCTTTTTAAAGTAATAGTGTTTCCAATCTATCAATTATAGTCACAAGCAATGTTTCATTTAGTTCTCTATAGAAGTGTACTTAATCTTTGGATAAAGCTCAAAACCTTTTGTTACGTCTTTTCCAATTTCAAAATTTGCTAGACATGCTTCATAACAAGCATGGTAATAATGTCCTAATCCAACTTGCTCCGCATACTATTTTCCTTATTGCATAAATTAAGTAGAAATGTAGAAAACAGCAGACCAGTCAAGAAACTTAGAGGAAAAGAAAACCCCCCAAAAAAGAAAGAACTTAAAACCATTCAATTTGAGGCCATTAATATGTGTGTTTCAAATCCATTTTCATCATCCTTACCTACAAAAGTTTGTCACCCTTGAATGGTATTTTCAAATGATTTGCCATTTAGAAAAGTGAGCTTGTGGAGCTGCGAAGTGGGACTTTTGTATGACCTAGATGCAAGAGGGAAGCAAAAGGAAGAGACAACCTTTATTTTCTTAGGCCGTTCAACATGCTGCCTTTTGATATCACTTCTTCACTTTAAACCCCCCTCAGGCTGCTTAGGTATTCTTGGATCAGTTATGGGTGTTGGTTTTGAGATTCTTGTTTCGCTGGATTCTATTACTGCAGCATGAAACATACCCCACCATTAGCTATGCAAGTTATACACCCAACTTTACCTTTCGAAGGAAATTGTGAAAGTGGTTAGTCATTTAAATAAAGCATACGTAAATATATACTGATTTTTGTGTGAAGGAGAATTTTTTCATTTATAAATATTAAATTTTCTCAAAATAATGTCATTTTGAATAACATTTAAAGGCTTCTAACTTTTGTAATACTAAGATATACCTTTATACTTCTGTATTTTAATTTTTATTAGTACAATTTAACTTTTTACAAAAATATATTATATATATTTATGTTGTTCTACCTCGTCTAGTCTCATCGCTAAGCTGGTGTTGATATTATACACTTAAATACTGATCTTTTTTTTTTTTTTTTTTTGGCCTTTGAAAATGGCATGTAATCTCGATAATGTTGTGTCCCATTCAAGAAATTATAAATGTGACTTGAATATTAAAGTGAACACCAAGTGATAAACACAACTAGATATGAAGTCATTTTCTTGTTTTGAAAAAACTGTTGGGGGAATTCAACCAAGTTGCATCAACCACACAGAGATCAAACACAAATATAAGAATACATACATCCAAACACAACAGATATAAGAAGTTCGGAACATCATAATGTCCTACATCCCCTATAGTCTCTTCTCATTTGATTTTCTCTCATATATTCCCTCTTCTCAAATAGGTATCTCATGGATTCTCTCATTAACTAGAATCCATGAGGGGGTTCTCTTTAACAATTAGCCCCCCATGGGGACTTTCTCAACTCGTCCACTAAGTTTCTTCATACTTCCCTTTTTTATAGAGAAATCCTAAAGAAATCATAGTCAAATACTATTAGGAAAATCTACTTCCACATAAGGATAAGAATTCTAACCCGATACTATCAAGAAACCTATTATATCTAGAAGATATTTCCTGGTTCTACAATTACACAGAGACCCATGATTGTAATGACAACCATACCCTTTAACCTAATTTTTCCACCAATCCTAACAAAAACAAATTTGCTTTCAATGGTTGCAGCTTACAAGTCCACTGGAAGACATTCACACTGTGACTTACAACAACAGTACATAACAAACCCGATGTGATGAGTCCTCCGCGATGCTTCACTCTTTTTGCCATGTTCTGCCAAAAGTCATGGTCTATGGTCCACTACTTAGTCTTTAGGCTGTTACCCACCCAATGCAAAACAATTTCACGCTAGTAAGTCTAACTATTCACGGGATGACATGCTGATAGCAATATCTTCACGAATGTAGAAGCTTTGCTGGCCGCAACTTTTGCTTTATGTACTGAAAACATATGTTTATGTCCTGGGATTCCTCTTGAAAAAAGATAGGTTTGAGCGCCAATAATATATAAAAGGTCTTTATTCCACTTTAAAAAAGAAATGTTTGACAGCCTGCGATGTAAGAGCCTTTACTTCATGGTGAAGTACATTTTTCTATGTTTGTTTGGTCTGAGGAATAGTATACACCATTTATTTTGCAGCTTCTGACATCCCTTCTTGCTGAGAACACCGCTTTGGGAGGGAATCATGGGCCAAAGTCATGGACGATCTAGTTCCGAGTTGCTGTATGACGTTGCCTGCATTGGAAACGTGGAAGCCATTAAAGCTCTATGGAGAGAAGGTGCTAGCCTTGAGGTAAAGCTCATTCAATTTTTTTGTTTTTCAGCATCTTCAAGCTTCCTGGTTTATGGGTTACTCTCGACTTTTGCTGAATTTAGGAGATTCAAGAATATTGGGTTTCTCATGGTTATTGAGTGGAAGCATTGGGTCTGAATTTGTCAATTCAGGATACTTTGTGAAAGTTGGTGTTTGCTTTGGTTGTCACTTGGGTTCCATTGTAAGCTTAAATCTGATGACTTGGAATGAGGAACTGATGGACCCGTTATGATTGCTATTAACATAAACTCGCTGGCCAATTATGCTGTGATTTTTAGGATGATTATGTTAAGAAGAGTCTCAGATCGAATAAAGAAGAGGATATTCCTTATAATTTAGCTTTTAAGGGAAAAGGAAGTCTAATAATATTACCAATTGGTATTGGAGTTTGGGGAGACTGGGTGAAAAGAGACTAGGGTCTAATGTATGTGGCCTAGTGTGTGAAGGTTGGGTCAAGTTGAACTTGGCCAAAAAAGGGGCCCAATGTGAGAAATTACTAAGAATGGTTCCATATCGAGTAAGGAAGAGGAAAATATTGGATTCATAATTATAAAGATAAATCTTTCTTATAATCTAACTTTTAGAGAATAAATTGAGTAATTTTAATGAGTTACTTAAGAAGGAAGCCATGAATCGTCTACTTTGACATGTAGTAACTGATACAAGCAATTTTCTATGTGTGTCTTTTATGAGGAGGCTGATAATTCCTTTTTTGTTTTTCCCCTTTGGCCTATGTCAGTGGACTGACTGCAAAGGAAGGACCCCACTCATTGTGGCTTGTATGGATCCCGAACTAGTTGGTGTTGCCGAAACTCTGATTGAACTGGGTGCTAATGTCAATGCTTATTGTCCTGGTATGCTTTTGAAACTCGTTGGCTGTCCACCACGTTATTAATATTTATCTCACAAAAGGTGGTGGCTAATTGGCAATGAGTTATATTGTGAATGCGAAACCCCTTATCTTGTGCATAATACTGCAAATAATAAAAGTAATAAAGAATTGTAATGTTGAGGTACACTCTTATACTATTGTGTATTAATTTTTATTAATGTAAATTTATCTTTTCATATAAAAAAAAGTAATAAAGAAAGGAAAAGTTAAAGTTAGCATGAAAATTTAATCAATAATAGTACCCTGAAATTGCAAGCTTGGTTCGATCTTGTTGATAAGTTTTATGATTAGTTAATTCCTGGCAGGTAGGCAAGCAGGTACTCCTTTACATCATGCAGCAAAGAGAGCCTTGAAACCATCTGTTCTGCTGCTTCTTTCCCACGGAGGTTTATCTTATACTATTTATCTAATTGACTTTTTGGGGCTGAAAATAATCCTTGAATCATCTTCTAGTGTAACAACTATTTGGCTATGTCTAAAGACCTAGTTTGAATACTTTTTTAGCAAATGCCCTGGAGAGGAATGAAGATGGTCAAACTCCACTTGATGTGGCAAGAACAGCAGGGCGTGCTAATATCGTTCGTATAATTGAGGTATGCTTGCCTACTGTGGTAGTCATAATTACTCAAAATTTGTCCACCCGTATCTTTATTTAACATGGTCGAAATTGTTCTTTCTTGCTCTTCAGAATCATGTGTGCTACTTCTCTGGCTGGCTGTCGGAATTTTATGGTCCAGGCTTTCTTGAAACATTAATGCCTCAACTGCTCTCAAGAAAGATGTCAGTCTAACGTCCATTTTCACCATTATCAATGGCTTTTCTTTTATTCCTTTCACATAGAATCAATTCCCTTATAAAAATATATCATGCAATTTATATTCCGACACGGACATAAAAAATGCAAGTTTTACCTAAAACTTTACCATCAGAACCCTAGGAAATTTTGAAGTGTCTTATCATTCAAAACAATGCCTACATTTATATGGGCTATTTTGGATTCCTTGCTTGCAGTTGGGCTGTTGTTGTACCTTTTGAATCCAAAGATTCAAAAATACCTCTCAAAATGGAGCTCGTCATATATTCTACTTTGCAGGTATGAAAGAACATAATTGATGAAGCTGGTTATGATATTACATGCTGAATTTCTATGGTTGTTGAATATTCTTTTCCTTTTTGTTGAGCTGTTATGACATTGAATGATGAAAAGAGATCTATGTGTATATATCTTCTCTCCCTCTTGCTCTATTTAACATATATGTGTGTGTTTGTATATATGTCCTTGTATGTGTAATTATCTAATAGGACATATAGTTTGTACGTTGAGTCAAAATTGTTTTACACTTTCATATCTTACACATCTATCTGTAAATCCTTTAAGCTGTGATTTTGATAATGAACAGAACGCGAGGCCTCGTTTAGTCATTGCTCTTTGGAAGGCCAAAATTAAGAGAATCAAATTTCAAGAAACAAATCCAGCATTTGTTATATTTGACGAAGGTACCGGTAAGTTCTTCCTAAAGAAACTCTTGTCCGTTGGTACAAATATCAGTGGCTTTAGGTCTTGCTCAGTTATTCTGTGAGGTTGTTTTCCAATTATGGAGTTTTCTCTTCCGGCTGGGCGGGTGAGTTTTTCTTCTTTCCTCTTTTTTTTTTTTTTTTTTGGTGTGAGTTGGGTGGGGTGGGGTGTTGGGGGGGGGGGGTGGGGGTGGGGGAAGGGGAGGAGGAGGAGAGGATTTCGAAATAATAAGATTTAATTGTACCCACATATAGATCAGCATCCTACAAACACAACCACATACACTCAAATATAAGTAGATTTAAGGTGGTTCAAATTAAACAATGTTTTAAGTTCCCCTTAGAAAAAATAATGTAACATCCCTACAACATTGAAACAAGAATTGCTTATAGGAAATTTTGTCTCCGAAATATGGGTTCTGCCTCTTAAGCATAAGCTCAACTTATATCTGTCCATTTCCTTTCTCAACGTATCTACCAAATCTTGAAAAGTGTTTATCTTCCTCAATTTCACAAGTCCATCCTCCATTGTTGATATAATGAAATGATATCTTCTCTTGATATGTTTGGTTCTAGGGAGATATGTTGCATTCTTGACAAGGTGAATTGTACTTTGACTATTTATCCACAATGTATCATCTTCCAATTTATAATCTAGCTCTTCCAAGATTCTTTGTAGCTAAATAAATTCCTTTGCTTTTTTTATTATAGCTATATACTCAAACTTTTGTGGCTAATAATTCTATCACTTATTATAGCTTGGCATCCAATTAATAGCTATTTTGCCAATTGGGAAAATATAACCAATAATACTTTTACCACTCTTATGATATCTAAACAAATTGAGTCCACGTACCTTTGAAGACATGGTCTTAACCCTTCATTGTAATGCAATGCAATAAAGTCCCACATAGATATCTAAGGCTCCACTTAATTGCATTTCAATGTATCTTTCTAGGATTGCTCATATGTCTTCCAACCATGCCAACTGCATGGGTAACATTTGCCTCATGCTAATTATGGCATATATTAAGTTACCTACTACTAATGCATATGGAACCCTGTGAATATACTTCTATTTCTTAACAATCTTCAAACATCCATTATGGGATAGCTTAAAATGTCTCGCGAGAGGTTGGATTACGAGTTTTGAACCTCTTGATAAACTTTTCAACATAATTTTATTGAGATAGCTTCAGGACATGGGTCTCTTTATCTTGAGTTGTCGTCAATCCTACAATCTTCTATGCTTACTCTAAGTTCTCCTATGGTAAAAAGTTTTTTGAGTTGCTTCTTCAACCTTTTATGTCCTACTTGTTTGCTCCACAAACCAATGTGTCATTAACATATAAAATAAAGATTAACAAAAATTACGAGAGAAATTTCTTATAAAGTAGACATAATAATTGTCTATAAATCTATCAAACTTTAGGTATCATTGCCTAAAGCTTGTTTTGTACAATAACATATGCATCTAGATGTGGTGTGTAGTGCCTTGATGGGTGATTTTAGAGAAACTCCAAAGATCTTAAATTTGGATGAGTGCAAAGGTCTCCGATGGGTGGAATTTTGGAGAGTTAAGACTGCGATTATCGTGACTATTATTACATATTGATGATGGCCTCGAGATACATGATCCCCCTCCCGCCTACCCCCCACCCCCCCTTTCTTTTTTGTGCAAGTTGAGAGAGACCCTTTTTAGTGTAAGAGTTATGAGAAAAGTAGTGTGTGAAAATACATGTATAAAAGAAAAGAAAAAAAAAAACACTAGGGTCCTGCCTTCGTGGGGGGATCTATGGAATATTCTTTGGCCCAAACCACCTAAAATCACTTGCATTTTTGTGAGTGTATTTGTGTTGGTGTGATTGATCTTACTAGGAAGATGGAGAACTATTTAAGGCATCCATGTGACATTTTTTATACTATGAATTATTTACAAAAGGCCAACATATTATATAGTTGATAGTTGACAAAGGCTCTAAGCAAAGTAGTGTTGTAGCCAGGTGACCTAGTCTTTTGTGCTTTAGTAGGCCTAACAGCATCCAGATGTGCAACTCTAAAATACTAAATTGGTAGTTTTTGGCTTTTGGAAGTGGTATGTGATCTCTATATTACTAGTAGCAATATTTTAGACCTAGCTCACCTTTGTGTCTAATTGTTGAGTTTGCCACTCTAAGGCTATTTCTTTTTGTAGTGTGTAAAGTGTTAATCAATAATTTCATACGATGTTTGCCAACATTTTGATATTCTTTTTTGGCCTTTGATTTTATGGTCTTCTCTCTTTTAAATTGAAAGAACAAAGTTTTTACTTATTTGAGGTGAACATCCTAGATCATTATTAATTGAGACTGCCAAGAACTACAACTAGTAACAAGACATTTTCTAGTTGTAACATTGTATATTTAATGTATGTTCTCTCGAGCTATTTTTGTCTGGCAATCATAGATCTTTGGCATCAGGAACTCGGTATAAGTTTTCGGCTGGCATCAAGGGTGATAAGGAGCAACTACAACAATTATATACTGCATGCATGGGAATTCCTCAGGTATGCCATCAAAATGTGTTCTAAAATTGTAGTTCCTCTCTACGGTTTATTCTTATTATCTTAGTTCACACATCCTAAATGATAGGAAGCTAAAATAACAAAATATGTTGGGATGGATGATTGCTTGGAGATATGTAAACCATGCACCTTATTACAATCAAATGCTTGCGGTGGATTGCCCTTAACATTGTTGCATTTCCAAGATAATTAACATTGTTGCCTTACCAAGGTAAGTTTTCCTATATGCTATAAAAATTTTATTTAGGTGTTTGTTTAACCTTGAGAAGCATTTGTGGCATGATCATGTGGATGTTGAAGTAGAAATCAGAGGAAATGGAGCACATCTAAAAATGTTCTTTTGGTGTGCATTAATGAAAAATAATTTGAATACTAGAACTTGTTGTGAGCTAAGATTTTGGGTCACCTTAGGTGCTGAGCGTTGCCCTTTCAATATCTAAAGAAAGTTCTGTCTGTGGAATATACTTGCAGATTAACAGTGACATATTTTATGGAAAGTTAATGGACTAGTAATAGATTAGTCTATTAGGCTAGCTAGAGTCTACCTAGGTTGAATTCAAATAACTTCTGAAGTGAGCAACCTGATTACAGTTAATTGTGTATGGAAATGCTTCAAGCCAAGTTCTATATTGTCTATTATTTGTGCAACCAAAATCAAGACATTAAATTATAAAATGATGTTGGAAAAATGTTTTAGATTTTTAAGAAGTAATATATGCCAAAGATTTTACCCTCATATTGTACAGGTTAGTGTTATTATCTATGATCTTAGGGACCAATTTAATACACATTAGATATCTAAAAGGATACTACACACAGATGTTTTCCAAACCAACATTGGGGCGTAGGGTTTAGCTTACCCATAATTGTTTATACTAAATCCGAACTAGTGGTTTAATTTTCATCTGCACTGTGATTTTCCTCTTGTGAAGAAAACTCTTGAAAGTTAGTTCTTTAATAGTTTATGAAATTTGTCTTTGGCTTACTATTTGTTAAAAAACAATTTTTTTTTTTTTAAATCAGGGTTCTCTTTGATTAGAGTTGTGGAATGGAGGAAACATACATTTCGAATAAGTTATCATGCTATGCATTCTTAATGTAGTTTTGCCAAGAATTGGCTGCGAATACCTATTCCTTTTGGTTTGATTGAGCCTGGAATTGGATATTTAGACAAGGAAAGGCAGTAATGAAAGCTTAAGAGTACTTGGGAAAGGAATCTTAGGCTGTTCAATGGTTTAATTATTTCATCTTGTTCAAGATCCAACTGGAGCCTAAAGATGTTATAACATCACTTCTTAGTGCTTTGTGTATCAGTAGTAAGCTCTTTTTCTTTTCAGGTTATGCCTTCTGACCAAGCTTCAACTACTGTAGCTGCATCCGAAACTGCCGCAGGATTTTTTGAACTGGCCAAGCGTGAGATAACACTGCTTAGTGATCGTGCTTCCTTGAACCTACGACCCAGATCCGAATTGCTGTATGACGTTGTCCACATTGGAAACGTGGAAGTCATTAAAATTCTATGGAGAGAAGGTGCTAGCCTTGAGGTAAAGCTCATTCAATTTTGATTGTTTTTCAGCACCTTCAAGCTCCCTGGTTTATAGCTTATTCTTGACTTTTGCTGACTTTAGGAGATTCTAGAATATTGGATTTTGCATGGTTATTGGGTGGAAGCATTGGGTCTGAATTTGTCAATTCAGGATACGTTGTGGAAGTTGGTGTTTGCTACGGTTGTCAATTGGGTTACAGTGTAAACTTGAATCTGATGATTTGGAATGAAAAACTGATGGACCTATCATGATTGCTATTTTATAAACTCACCAGCCAATGATGCTGTGATTCCTAGGATGATTCTTCCTTTATTCATAAGAAAACAAATTGCGTGCTTTTAGTGAGTTATTATCCTTTTTTTTTAAAAAGAAAAAAAATTACTTTGACATGTAGTAACTGATACAAGCAATGTACTTGATCTTATCTGTTTTCAAACTGAACAATATTGTCACTTGATAAGTTGGTGTCTCTGTATCTTTTATGAAGAGGCTTTTTTTTTCTTTTTTCTTTTTTTTTTTGGCCCTGTTTCAGTGGACTGACGGGCAAGGAAGGACCCCTCTCATGGTGGCCTGTATGGATCCCAAACTCCTTGGTGTTGTCGAAACTCTGATTGAGCTGGGTGCTAACGTCAATGCTTATTGTGGTATGCTTTTGAAAGTCATTTGTTGTCCACTGCGTCATTGATTGTTATCTCACAAAAAGTGGTGGCTAATTGGCAATGAGTTATATTGTGAAGGTGAAACCCCTTGTCTTGTGCATAATACAGCAAATAATAAAAGCAGAAAGGAAAAGTTAAGGTTAATCATGAAAATTTAATCAATAATAGTACCATGAAATTGCATGCTTGCTCCGATTCTGTTGATAATTTTTATGATTAGTTAATTCCTGGCAGGCAGGCAAGCAGGTACTCCTTTACATCATGCAGTAAAGACAGGCTTGAAACCGTCTGTTCTGCTGCTTCTTTCCCACGGAGGTTTATCTTATGCTATTTATCTAATTGACTCTTTGCAGCTGAAAATAATCCTTGAACCACCTTCTTGTGTACCAACTATTTGGCCATGTCTAAAGACCTAGTTTGAATACATTTTCAGCTAAAGCCCTGACGAGGAATGAAGATGGTCAAACTCCACTTGATGTGGCAAGAAGAGAAAGGCATGCTGATATTGTTCGTATAATTGAGGTATGCATGCCTAATGTGGTAGTCATAATTACTCAAAATTTGTCCAACCGTATCTTTATTTAACATGGTCACAGTTTTACTTTTCTTTCTTGCTCTTCAGAATCATCTTTGCTACTTCTCTGGGTGGGTGTGGCGGTTAAATGGTTCGGGCTTTCTTGGAGCATTTCTATCCACAAAAGAGTCTGTATAACGTCCATTTTCACCATTATCAATGGCTTTTCTTTTATTCTTTTCACATAGAATCAATTCCCTTTTCAAAGCATATCATGCAATCTATATTTCGACACTTTACGACATCAGAAATGCGAGTTTTACATGCATCTTTACCATCAGAACCCAAGGGAATTTTGAAGTGTCTTATCATTTGAAACAATGCACACATATATATGCGATGATTTGGCTTCATTGCTTGTAGTTGGGCTGTTGTTGTACCTCTTGGTTCCGAAGATTCAAAAATGCCTCTCAAAATGGAGCTCTTCCTGTATTATACTTTGCAGGTATGAAAGAACATAATTGATGAAGCTGGTTATGGTATTACATGCTGAATTTCTATGGTCGTTGAATATTCTTTTCTTTTTGGTTACATGGGCTGTTATGACCTTGATGAAAAGAGATCTATGTATATATACCTTCAAAGTATAATATATAAGGAGATCTATATGTATCGATGTGTGGTAGTACAATTTCTCCTCAACAAATTCATAACTCTGTTAACATTCCCACACAAACTGGAGGATAGATCTTCAGGCTGCCAGGTAGTTTCAGAAGTTTGAGATATGATTCTTGATTTAGACTTGAGCATAAAGATGACCCCTAAGGTGAACGGTCTTCTAAGAGCTAATATGATATATAGCTTGTACATTTGAGTTAATATTGTGTTACACTTCCATATCTTACACATCTATTGGTACATCCTTGGGACTATCATTTTGATAATGAACAGAGTGCACGGCCTCATTCAGTCATTGCTCTTTGGAAGGCCAAAATTGAGGAACCCAAATTTCAAGAAACAGATGCAGCACTTATTATATTTGACGAAGCTGCCAGTAAGTTCTTCCTAACGAACTCTTATCCAGTGGTACAAATACCAGTGCCTTTAGGTCTTACTCAGTTACTCTGAGGTTCTTTTCTGATCATAAAGTTTTCTCTTTTGGGCGGGTGGGTGGTTGTTTTTTCTTTGCCTTTTTTGTTTTTGGGTGGTTCTTTTCTTTTGTAAGTGGCATGTATTCTTTATGGTGCTGGCAACTTGGCTTACCTTTTGTGTCTAGCCGCTGAGTTTGCCACTCTGATGCTCTCTCTTTGTAGTGTTTAAAGTGTTAATCAATAACATCATACGATGTCTGCCAATGTTTTAACATTCTCCTTTGGCCTTTGTTTTCATGGTTTCCTTTTGCCTTTTAAATAGGAAGAGCAAAGTTTTTACTTGTTTGAAGTGAACGTCCTGGATTGTCATTAGTCAAGACTTCCAGGATTAAGATATGAACAGTGAAGAGACATTTTCTACTTGTAACACTACGTATTTAATGTCTGCTCTCTTGCTGTCTTGTTGAGCTGTTATTGTTTAGTGATCTTATACCCTTGTTATTAGGAATTCGGTACAGGCTTGCAGCTGGCAGCAAGGATGATAAGGAGCAACTACAGAGGTTATATAACGCATGCATGGGAATCCCTCTGGTATGCCATCAAAAAGTGATCCAATATTATAGTTCCACTTTATGGTCTATTCTTAATGCCTCAATTCACACATCATACATGATATGAAGCTAAAATAACGAAGTATGGGGGTTTGGATGATTGCTTGGAGAAACAGTAACTAGGCGTCTGCTTACAATGAAACGTGTGGGGTGTATTGCACTTAACATTGTGGCCTTTTCAGGATAATTTTTCTTATACAGTATAAAACTTTTATTCAGGTGCTTGTTTAACCTGGGGAAGCATGTATGGAATCATGTGGACGTTGAAATTAAAATCATAGGAAATGGAGCACATCAAATGTTTAGAGTTTAGAGTTTCTAGAATTAATATCTATCAAATTTTGACCCTTAGATTGTTTAGGTTAGTGTTACTATCTGTGCTATGAGGGACCAATTTAATCCACATTAGATATCTAGAAGGATTCTACACACTGATTTCATGGTTTTCTTTTCACATTATGGGGTGAGCTCGCCCATAGTTGTTTAAACTCAAGTCTGAGAAAGAAGTCTATCTTTCATTTGCACAATGACTATCTTCTTTTATAGAGAAATCTTGGAAGTTAGTTCTTTAATACTATTCTTAGTGTACTTTTTTCACAGAATTGGCAGCAAATACTTCTCTTTTTGGTTTGATTAAGCCTGAAGTTGGATATTTAGACAAGTAAAAGAAGTAATGAAAGCTTAAGAGTGCTTGGGGAAGGAACTTTGGGCAGTTTAATGATTTATTTTACTCCATCTTGTCTAAAATACAATGAGAGCCTAAATATGTCATGAAATCACTGCTTAGTGTATCAAGAGTAATCTCCTTTTCTTTTCAGGTTGTGCCTCCTCCGGTCCAAGCCTCAACTTCAGTAGCTGCGTCTGAAACTGCTACAGAAGCTATTGAACAGGCTATGACAACAAATGCCTCCATTCAATCTGCTGCAGCGGACAGCCCAGTTCCTTCAAACGCTTGCCAGACATCTAAACAAATTAACACAACAGGTAGGGGAGATTATGGTGGGAATGAAAATCACGATCGATGGGCCCAAACTGTAGGGAGTACACCTATTGATGTTTTCTCTGTTGCTTCCACAACAATGACATTTCTACGTTCTTTTCTTCAGATTTTGTTCCATCTGCTCCACCTATTCCTGAGCAGAGTTTTGATGAAGGGCCAACCTACAATTCGTCCTTTAATTTCAGCCAAGGGGAATGTTCTAATCCACCTGGAGAGTATGGAGCTTCCGAAGTAAGTGATACAAAAGATGAAGAGAGTTCTTCCTCATGTACAATTTGTTTTGAAGCTCCATTAGAGGTAGCATGCGTTCCTTGTGGTCATCTAGCTGGTTGCATGACCTGTTTGAAAGAGATTGAAGCCAAGAACGGTGTTTGCCCTCTATGTCGAGTCAAGATAGATAAAGTTCTACGAATTTATGGTGTCTGATAAATGAACCATAACAACAGATCTTGGTTTGGTTTAAGATTTTGACATACTATTATGTTTTCTGTACTTATGGTAACAGTAAAAAAGCCTCGTTATTGGAAAGTTAAATAGACATATTCTGAGCCATATTGGATAAGGCCTTATTGCTGTTTATTCATATTTTAATGAGCCCGTTAGTACATTACAAGCAATCAAAATTATGAGTATGATTAAGTAATTCATTGGAATATATCTCAGAGGAACAAGAGGAACTGCATGTTTTGTTGGTATTTGTTATGCATGGCTTCTGTCTTTCCCAACAAATGGTGTCGGTTTTCTTTTTATTGCCTCTAGCCTTAAACATGTAGAGGATTTGCAAGTTGAAGGTTGTTTTTTCTTATTGCATCAGAGGTGCTGACCATTCCAGCGAGGCCTTGGGATGTAAGTGATCTAAAAGCTGAAAACAGGGGAGAAACAGGTTGAGGGTGCTCAGAGCCTGAGCTAGAGTTAAAGCCGGAGCTTGAGCCTTAGCCCGAGGACACTTGCATAGTCCCATGTGTAAAAGGGTATTCAAAGATGAAGAAAAGTGAGGTTGTGTAGCTGTTAAGTGGTACTTTAGTATGACCTTGATGCGAGAGGGAAGCATCAACTATTTGTTGAGAGTAAATAGTAAACTTTCATTCATTCATGTTAAAATGGTGTGGTGAGTGTCTCATGTTACTTAAAAGATTATCCTTTATGAGGAAACATTAAGTATGATTTTTTAATCACTTATTGGTAATTGAATATCTCTTTCGACTTGGACTACTTTTTAGGCCGACCACTGCAATTGAGATTCTACTCATGAGCGTAATGAGAACAAATAAATAAATAAATAAATAAATATTGTCTCCTAACATACTAAATAATTAATGAATGATAATTATAAATTAACATGACTTGATTTATTAGTAATTCATCATATTATAGATTAGTTAACTCAAAAGGATATTATACATGGAGTACACAATTTTGAGAGATTCTTATACCACAAACATCATGTCCATGATTATGGAATGAAAGATAACTTATTGCTTCTTAAAGTGATAGCAATTGTTACAAGTAACGTTTCATGTAGTCCTCCACAGTAGTGTACTTAATCTCTGGATAAAGCTCAAAAGCTTCTCTTGCATCTTCTCCAATCTCGAAATTTGCTAAACATCCCTCATAACAAACATGATAGTAATGTCCTAATCCAACTTGCTCTGCATACTCTTGTCCTTTGTTGTACAAATTAAGTAGAAATGAAGAAAATGACACAACAGTCAGGAAATTTAGAAGAAAAGAAAACCAAAAGAAAAAGAATAACTTAAAACCATTCACATTATTGTAGAATTAACATTAGGGGTAAAATTAAAAATATAATTTTATTAATTAAGACCTCTTCTTCCTTAATGTGATTTGAGAAATATTATTATATATACAATCTCATTTGGTGCTTTTTATTTTTTACCTACACACCCAAACTTATATATATCCAGATAACAAACCTAGGACCAAGAGATGTTAAGCCTAGCTAATTTACCACTAAGTTGGCAAGTAATCAACTCATATGATGGATTAACATAATAATTAAAGAGAAAGAGTAATTAAAAAAGGAAAATTCTTTGAGATCTCGTAGATGTATGAAATTTATAAATAGTAATTAGTTATTATTTTTTATGGATGTAAAGATTTTTAATCTTGGATCATTTAAAGTCTAAAGTATTTTTTGGTATTTGTTGAATATCCGTGCTTATTCCCCTCTCTGTTTTTCCAAGACTTGAAAACCAAAACGGAGAGTTGAAACCATTGGGAAACAGTGCAGGGCCTTCTGCAGCCCAAGTCATTTCAGGTAAGCTTTTAAGAAAGATTGAAGTATTGAAGCCCTGATATGGGCTCAGAACTTGGGCTTTCTTCTTCGACACAGAACCGAACAACCTTAGAAAGGACAAGAAGATTAAAAAGCAGCCTAAAAGCAATCACGAGTTCCTTTTGACTCATACTCAAAGGGAAAGTTAAAAGTCGGAACAGCTGCAGGCTATGTGGGATCATCTCTGGTGGACCGTTACCCATCATTTTATCTTTGCAGAAAGAATACGAGTTACAATTGTAATCCTCATTGATCTTTTAAATATTAGTTGAAAATAAAGTTTAAAATTAAACCCAAAGTTTTAAGTTACTTCTAGGCCACTTTCACATAAATTCAGTATTGTAAAATTAAAGAAGTAACAATCTCACTTGGTATGGTAGCTAGAAACTCTTCCTCAGATATTGAAGACTTTTGCAACTCTTTGCCAATTAACTTCTCCCAAATCTCAACAACTTCTCTTTGAGATAAGATGTTCTTGGGGGGCCTAATGTACACTGTCCTGTTAAGAGTTCGGGGATCGTCTATGGTTTTGATAGTGTACATGGCTATGTCATCTTCATCAACGTAGATTGCTGCCAAAGTTAGCGAAGGAATAAGATTTTGTTCTTAGAAAATCTTCCCTTATGGGCTCCCATGAGTTCTCTAAAAGACAATAAGTAGGTTATGGAAATACCTTTTTTGTTGCCATCTCCCAGCAAAACCACAGAATCCCTTGATGGAAGGATGTGTCCGGGCTGACACAGACCTCCAAGAAAGTAACCAGCAAAACAATTTGCCGACACATATGTAAAAGGTATGTTAGCATCTTCTATGGCTTTCCTTATTACCATTTTGTCTTCAAATGTCGCTCTTCCAGGTTGTAAAGCATGCGCCATTCTCGCAGGGTCGGTGCCAAATTCAGAGGGCAAAAATCTCTGTAAATACAATAGCTGTCTCATATATCTAGTAAAATATAAACAAGTCTAAAATCCAACCTCAAAGTTAATTCGTAAGTTAAGAAAATAAATTTGTTTAAATATTATTTAAAGACTTTTTTGAGTGCCAATTTACCAAATTAATATATAACTTTTTTGGGTATTAAATCCCTTTATGTTAAGTTGAATTATTAAATCTTAAGAAGAATAGATGGTGATGGTTTGTTTTATAAGTTTTGGGTTTCTCCTCCGCCATCCAACAAAAGAAGATTACATATCTTGATGTAGAAAGAAGATTAGGTTTAAGTCATTTTCCACATCAATAAACCACTCACTAGCCTTTGATTGTTATTTGAAGTCCAAATACTCATCATGCTCTTGAAATATCAAGTCAACCAAAGCTTTAGAACTGGGTTTTCTTAAAATCACTCAAAATTACGGTTTACCTATATCTCAGCGGCTACTAAATAAATGAATATGGGATTAAAGAGCACATATAATCTGATGGTAGGCTCCCAAGTGCTTCGATATTGCAAAAAGTAATTATGACATCCTTTTACCTTTACATTCCCAGCCTCTTTTATCGCATCAACAAGCTTCAGTTGCAGGAGAATTTGGTGGCTCCGGATATGGACCCCAGATATGGCGCTGATAACAACATCAACCAATTTGACTGCATCAACAAGGCTCCGGTGGTCGCTTAAGGATCCCGACACCAGACGAGCTCCTTGTTCCTTGAATGACAAAAGCATTTGAACTTTCTCAATGTCGACGCCGATCTCAGGTCGATGAAGGACGTGGGTCTCATGCCCTTGGGCTAAGCTTGCCTTGACCAGCCTCTTCCCGAGGTACCCAGTTCCCCCTATAATGAGCACCTTGCTGTTTGCCATCTCTCTGTCTCTCTGTTGCAGAGATACATCTTCTCCATGGCTTTATAAAGCAATTTATTTATTTTTATTTTATTTCGGCTTGCTTTGAATTAGCTTCTTGTAAAGCTTTCCTTCCCTTCGCATTTTTGTTATGTTTGCGGAAGTTTTGCTTGCAAGAGGTTCCGTGTGGACCCTCCATCACATCATGTACCAATAACTCATTGCTTTCTCTTTGACGTTAATGAAGGTATCTTTTTTTTTTTCTTTTTTCATACTTTGATTGATGATCCAACGACCTGCTTGAACGGATAGTTATTACTTACCATCTACTCTTGGATGCATTTATTAAATAATTCGAAGTTTCATATATCATTACTTAAAAATTTTATCTTTTCAACGTAAGACTACATTTCTCAATATCCCTCCACTTGCGTACCAAGATTACTTAGTTCAATGAGGTTTACAACAAATTGCATGCTAAAGTCTAAATTTTAATATAAAAAATTAATTTATGAGTTAGAAGGACAAAATTTTAAATGTTATTGAAAGACTTTATCTTTGTGGTATGGGGTTACATCCTCCAACATGTCTTCATTAAAGCATCCTAAATTTTGAAAGAACTTATCTTTGTAGTATGGGTTTATATTCCTCAACATGTCTTCATTAAAGCATCCTAAACAAAACTATACAATGTGCTTGAAAATAAAACAAAGTTAGAATTAATTGAGTGCATTCTCATTTGTATTAAAAGGCTCAAAGTCTAATTCAAAAATTAGTTTAAGAATTTTACATATACTTCATTTATTTAAGTTTCACATAAGGTATTATACTTTTGGTGTAAGACTTATGTCCTACACACACATCCTTGTATGCTGAGTGATATTATATTCAAAATTGTATGAGGTAAAGCATATTCAATCTAACTTATGATATTATATTAAAAGAGTTAAAGCTCATCCATAAATTAATTTAAGAGTTGGAAGGATAATTCTTTATTTAAGTTTCATCATAAAAAATTACACTTATGAAAAGACTTTCATCTTATATAAAATTTAGGCACTTGAAATAGTAGAACTTGATCAATATTTAAGATTCTTAGTTGTTGATCATTAAATGGTCAAGAGGGTACCCCCGCTTCCCTAAAAGCGATATCGACATCTATTTTCCAAATATAATATTATGCATTAGTCTAATTTATTTTAGTAGTTAACTCAAACTTGCTATTTGTTATTTATTACTTGTCAATAGAACTTGCTACTCATAGGTGCTAATGTTTATTTTTTAAAGCAGTTTTCTGAAGAAGTCGCTCCATATTTGGCATGTCAAGGGTGGATTAGTATATGAAACTAAAGTTCAATGCCAAATAAGTTTAAAGTTCAAACTAAAAATTAGCATATAAGTTGAAAGAACAAATTTAAAATTAATTATTATTTAATAATCTTTTTTTTTTCCAATATGTGACTTTCATTCTTAATATCAACTACCACGAAGTAGTAGGATAACAAATTGACAATTTTTGTTCTAAAATGCTAAAATAATTTAGCTGCTACTGAAATTGGGAATTTGGAAATAGAAAGATCATTTTGGCTTGAGAAGAATAGATGATTCTTCCCTCACTGAGCAGAGTACTGATTTTCTACAAAGATCTATTATCATTAGATATGGAAGAAAATAAATAAAAGAATAATTGAGCCACGATCTATGAACACAAAAGAACAACCTGTAAATATCTTCATCAAAACACTAAATAAAAAACAAAACAAGATCTCTTGATCAAGGTTGATGGGTTTAATATTTACAAGTCACCAACTTGAAGGAAAGATAGATATCTTCATCGATGATGTTTATATACTACTCAAAGGGTTTATTCACAAGAAGCATAAGATAAGTTTTTTAAAATTCTTATATGTAATTGCAGAAACGTTAAAATAAATTTTAGTTAAAATAGTATGTCGTAACTTAAGTTTGAATTTTTTTTATAGGTAAATTTAATATATATCAAAATCATAACATGATGGAAAGGGGATTTCCCTTCGGTTTAGACCATACCCAACTTCGCATCAGATCAAAACATAGACATTGATAACAACATAAACCTTTATTAAAATTGGATCATAGAACGATCCACTTTATTACGTTTGAAGTATCGAGCAACAATGCTAATCAGAAAGTTTTTTGGATTTCATACAAATCAAAGTGATCGCGTTGCAAATTTGCTTCAAATTTAAGTTAAAATTAAAAAGTAACAAAAATGGTAGAAGAATACTGTTTGATAACAATTACCATACATTATGACTACACCTTATGGTCATCTCTATATTTAATCATTGTTATTTTACTTAAAGTGTTTATACCTTATTTTAGACAGATATTTTTTAATTTAAAATTGAGATGAACTACTTTTATAACAAAAATGTAAAAAATAGCATTTATTTTTTTTTAAAAAAGTTCTTAGGTCTTTTCATTTTCTTACAATTCCTTGAGATCATTTATATTAATGCTCATATGTATTAAACACTACTACAACTCACTCTCCAAAGACTTAATGATGATATATTCTCTTACATGAATAATCCAAAGATATGCTTAAACCTTTTTTTTTTTTTGTCTTGCTAATGACCATTATTTCTACTTCCATTGTAATTATTATTATTATTACCTGTACGGTTACTACATTTTTTCTTTTTTATTAGTATTATCTTCTTTTTTCTTTTTATAAAAATGTAAGTTTGTATTAATAAAACTAGCCTTCAAAAGTATAAAGATATTATACCACAATATTATAAAAATTATAAAAGTATGAAAAGATGAAAGTTGAAAGTTTTTAAATCTTACTTAAAATGACATTTTTTTGTGAGAATTTTTTATTTTGAAACAAATAACCTTTTTTTCACAAAAATTCCTTACTTTAGCCAACAAAATAGAGATATTAATTGTTTTGTTCTAAAATCATTTTCTATTATGTTTAGTTCATATATAATAAATGTAAACTAAAAATAATATCTTAAAAAGTTTTGTAGCCAAATTCATTCTTTTAGTTACTTTGATTCTTTATAATAGTTGTTCATTCTATCTTTTAATATGACATTGAATTCTATTATAAGCAAGGATATGTCTTCCAAATTATCCTTATTTGTGCATAAAGTCTTCTTTTACTATCTTTCCGCGCCCCCCCCCCCCCCCACATCATTCTTAATGACTCGCTTAAAAATGGAGTGACGTAAACGTCGTGGTAAAACTTCAATTACATTTTAAGTGTTTAACACGTAATTTGGTGTGAGGAAATCTGAATAAATTATTTAAAATAGAGGATCTAGAAGTCTTCTCGAGCATGTGATACACAGATCACTCAACCACCAAGTTATGGTCGCAACTGGCGACTTGTGCTGCCAGAGCGGTCAAGATAGGTGGACAACAACAATTGGCAATAAGAGGAAAAGCGATTGTCGGTTGCAGCCATAGAAGACAACTTGTAGCTTAGAAACAGCGATAGTTGTTTGAAGTGAAGAGCATCCAAGTTCTAGAAAACAGTCGGCAGATTGTCGACGCTTTGATTTGTAATACCGACGTCAGTTCTTGAATTACCGTGAACAAAAATATCCTTTTGTTTAGGATTCTATTCGTAGGTAAACTATCATCGGTTTTAAGTTCCTTGAAATTGATTTAATAAAATTTTATATTACTTATTTTGTAACTTTTTTAATATTATGATATATATTCTAAATTTTTTGTACACCAAATTTTATTAATGCAAACTTACTTTTAAAAAAATTCATATCACTTTGATTTTGTCTAAAAATATTTTTAATAAAAAAATCACCTTTGAATCAACTTTTAAATGATATCATATTAGAGTAGTCATTTTTTCATTTAAATCTTATAAGAAAGAAAATCATCTCCACATACATAATACATAATTAATAATGAACTAATGATGTAAAATACATATTGAATTTTAACATATTTTATTATCCCAAACATAAGAAAAAAATTCACATAAAGACCTAATTCAAGAATAAAGGGATCTATATTTAAATCATGAGCTTTAATATTATGTCAAAAAGTTCAATCTTCTTTTTACAAAATTAACTTGTAAGAGAGAAAATACTTTCACATATAAAGAATATGACATATAAGTATACCCTATTAAGTTATTAAGTGGAACACATACCTTATGAAATTTATGATACTTCTTTTTTCTAGGAAAGGACTTAAATAGAAGAGATATAATCAATAGTGTATATGATATTCACTGTTAGTAAGAAGCACCTTGGCAGAATGTTTGACGGTACACAATGGCATTACATTTATGTGGACTCGTAGACCATTTTGGATTTGTTGAATCATTCTTTTAATTTATTTCAAATGCATGGGATTCTCCTTTAATAATACTATATTAACAAACTTGTGAGTATGCATGAGGAAGCATGATAAATAGAAACTCAATTGGCTCGTAGAGCTTCTCATTCTTTGAAGTATAGAATCAAGATATTTATGTTGAGAGACTAGATATAATTCAAAATGAAAATTCAATCAAACTACTTGGTATTTAGTTTCTAGAAAACGAGGAAGTTAGATTTGCCAGCCCAGGCTGTTTGTGTTTTCAAACTTTTAACAGTTGTTAACCGTATTTTTCACATCAAACTTGTTTAGGTGTTTATTATAATAGTTAAAAGTCCAAAATTTCAACCCAAAGACTATTTTTAAGAGTTAGATGAACACTTTTTTTAAAAATTTTACTATAAGGGATTGCATAGTTGATGTGAAATTTTCATCCTAGATAGCTATCTATTTTTTCAAACTTTCAACAACTCTCAATCATATTTTTCACAATAAACTTGTTTAAATGTTCGTCAAAGTAAAGAAAAATCTAAAATCTTAACTCAAAAGTTATTTCGAGAGTTGAAATAATATTTTTTTAATTTAAATTTTATCACAAAAAATCACATATTCAATATAAAATTTTTATTTTATATATAATAATGATGTAAGTTTTTTGGTGGAACATCCTTTTAGGTCAACAAGTTTTTTCAGCGTATGTAATATATGTCGACGGAATACACTTCGTCTATTCTCGTCATTCAAAGCCAGTTTGATTTTGATAGTGAACTAGCGTTAGGTCTTCCTAAACGTCGCCTGTTGTTATCTACCATTCATAGGTCATAATGAGTTATGATGGCGTCGAAAATCATATCTGAATTTTCTTTAAATCGTATTTAAATCTTGATATCTTATCCACACATAAAATCTTGATATCTTATCCACGTGAACGGTTGCCACCAATGGCTTTGAAGGATTTTTTCAAGCTCAACTTTACAGGCGTCGAATTTTCGAGGACCTATCGTTTCTCATTGCCCGCAAAAGGTGGCGTTTTAAGACAAACGGGTTGAGGTGACCTGACGAGCAGTTCCGACGACAGCATAATTACTGTGCCACCCGTCAAGAAGACACAGGATGGATCGAGCATTCTGGACCTTCCAAGAATGATAAGCAATGCGCAAGTTAAGTTCAGTGTTGTTTAAAATTTCTTATATATCCTTAGTTAAAAATATTATTTACTAACATTCAAAATAATTATGATTGGATAATCTGAAGACAGAATTATAGTTTATCATATGAGCTTGAGGGGAAACTCCCTTGGCTCAAAAGGAATCTCTAACTTCTACTTTCAATAGATTGAGAGTTCAAAGCCCAATAGATTAAAATTTGTAGTTTCTCTCCATTCCTTTCCTTTGATATATTAAAAAATAATCATTTATAAAAAAAAATTCATTTTTTTGTTAAATTAATTCTTATTTTTAGTATGATGTTTATTGGATGCACAACAGGTTGAAGTTTGTGGCCTCTCTCTATTCCTTTCCTTAAATACATCAAAAATAATAACCTAAAAAAAAAAGTCCAAAGAAAACAAGTTTTTGTTAAATCAATTCTCATTTTAGCATGATGTTTATTGTATCCACAACAAAAAAGTGGCATAGGTTAACAATATTAAAAACTACTGCAATTAGTTTACTAAGTGTAAGAGATTTCATTTCTTAATCAATCAAGACTTGAATTATAAGATATCAAGTCTCCCTGAATCTTTGCAAGAGATCTTGTCTAATGTAATTGTTTAAGGCTAAGAACACCCACCATAGCATAAATTTGACTATAGCAGAGTTTCGTGCCCGTCAATTTATAATAAAAGAGTCAGAAAAATACAAAATCCATTACGTAACACTTACAAGGAAAAAGACAGTAGAAGAAAAAAGAATACATCCACATTCTTCAAATAGGAGCCTGTGGCTTGATCACTCCTGGCAAAAAAAAAAAGTCCCGGAAGAGGCAATGGCGAAGAGCAAGGTTCTCGTTGTTGGGGGTACTGGGTATATAGGGAGGAGGATTGTCAACGCAAGCCTTGCCCAGGGCCATATAACCTATGTTCTTCAGCGGCCGGAGGTGGGGCTTGACATTGAGAAAGTACAGATGTTGCTGTCATTTAAGAAGCAAGGAGCCCGCCTGATCGAAGGCTCGTTTTCCGATCACCGGAGCCTCGTCAACGCTGTAAAACAGGCCGACGTCGTGATCTGCGCCACGTCTGGGGTGCACTTCCGGTCTCACAACCTTCTGATGCAGCTCAAGCTTGTCGAGGCCATCAAAGAAGCGGGAAACGTCAAGGTATGTCCATATCTTCTTCCAATTTTTTCATATAATTACCAAGTGATTGTTTATCTGAAATTAGTAATTCAAACTACTTTACACATTATTATGGCTCATAACTTACTCATTACTTATTGAAAGTATTTATTATTCATGTCTTTTTAGTATTTTCTCGTTCACCTTAGTTGCAATAAGAAAATTTCCCTTAACTAAAAGTGTTTGCATCTTTAATTACCATACAACGAAATGGAAATCTTTAAATTGTTTTAACCTTGAAATTTTTGAACAAGCAACATCATTATCATTAATATTATTATTGTTATTATTATTACTATTTAAGAAATAAGGATAGAATCCTAAAACATTCTATTAATGAAAGTAAAATTAAGCATAAAAAATCATACCTTGTGAGATAAACTTGATTCTTGAAAATTTAACGGCAAAGTTTAAATTACAGCTTCATTGTTTGGACCTAATTATATTAAAATTAGTAAATGCAAAAGGTATGAAGGCTTAACCTTAAAAGAATTTATAATTACCTAAACTTAACTTATCATTTAAAAAGCATATACATCGGAGCTTGAAAATGACTCTAGCCTATCAACAAGCAACATTATTATGGTAGAAATCTTGTGCGAATATTGATGATTGGACTTCTTGTCGTGATACAATTGTTAGAGTCCGCCATAAATACAGTAAAAAGAAAAAAAGAAAACAAAGAGTCAAAAGCTGAGACCTTTTTACACTTTTTTTCTTCCCCTACCGCTTTAGTGTCTACTCATTGGTAGACTTAGATATTGCCCAACGTGTTGCTCCGTGGTGGGTGATCATTATATAATCCAAAACGCGCCAGTCCTTTCCTAAAAGCGAAAGCATCTCTTTTTTATTCAGTCCATTGTTTATCTTTTTATTTTTATTTTATATACATATTCAAATTTCTATATTCTAGTCTTAAATTTAAGATTATAAGATTTTAAATAATATTTACTCCCAACTAAATTAAATACTTGTTGACCTTTATCTTATTTAATAATTTAATTCTCAACAAAAAATTATAATGTTGCTACAGTAAAAGTGTTGTAGAAATTGCTCAATGTATTGGCACGTGAGAGGTTGATTATTATACAAGACAAAATAACCAACCCGTCGTATCGATATAACCCATTTCTTTAGTCCTTTTTTTTTTTTTTGAAGTTTATTTTAGTGGTTACTAACTATAACACCCTAGTCTGTTAAATTTTACCTCAAAATTGTGTCCAGCGTACCCAAAAAAGACTGACATGTGGATGTCTTAAAACCGACAGAGTCCTGCATACGACACATCAATCTTTTGTACCTATATAAGAGTCGAAATGCAGTTTGCTTTAAATGAGTTTCATTTCCCACCTAAAGGAAAAGAGATTAAGGAGGAAAAAGCGAATTAGCTATGCAAATCAGGTGATATAGGCCCATAATTGGTAGATAGAGTATATACGATTGTGTTTAGCGAGAACGCAGCAATATATTCATTGTTGTCACGAGGCATATACCCATAACAACAGGCTGGTGGAAGATGGTATAACAGATGAGTCATTAACTCGTACCCCACAATGGGAGAAAAACTTGTAAGTCGCATGTGGCCAGTGAAAGGTTTGGAGACTGTCGTTGTGATTGGTGATTGAGGATTCTTTGTCGGCAAAACCAGTTGCTGAGGAAGTGTAGGATTGGGGATATGGATGAGGTTAAAGAAACAGACTAATGAGGTTCAGGAAGGACCATTAGAGAAGTTGGGCTATAGTTTTGTTATTTTTTATGTACATACCCAAACTCATATCCTTGATTGTCCAATCATTAGAGAAGTTGGACTTGAGTTTTAAGTTCTGAAATTTCAAGCGATCAATGTTGGGTTATAAGATGCTCCATTTGGAAGAAAAAAAAATTTAACAATTAAAATTGTGTACAGATTCGAATTGTATTTTCTCTATAATTGCATTTATGTATGCATTTATTAGAGAAGTTCATGGCAGCATTTTGTTACCCTTTTTTGCAGCGTTTTCTGCCATCGGAGTTTGGTATGGACCCGGCACGAATGGGAAATGCCCTTGAACCTGGAAGAATGACGTTTGATGAGAAAATGACAGTGAGAAAATCAATAGAGGATGCTAAAATCCCCTACACTTACGTATCTGCCAACTGCTTTGCGGGTTACTTTGCTGGGAACCTTTCTCAGATGAGAATCCTTTTTCCTCCAAGAGAGAAAGTGAATATCTATGGAGATGGCAATACAAAAGGTAATACTTAGAAAGAGGAAAAAAAGGGAGTAATTTTTTTTTTTTCCATCAGAATTCTGTACTTAATAGCTATAGTTTTAGTAGATTAGCTTTGCAAAAAGTTTCAAATGGAGATTTTAATTACTGAACCCTTCTTTCTTAGATATTGAAATGGTTAGAAATTTGTGGAAGATGTTTGATGAAAATGAAAAGGAAGAGGTTCAAATCAATAGTTAAAAGTAGTTAAGTAGGTTTTAAGATGATCAAATGTGAAGGAGTTATGTTTTTAATTTTCAAGTAACAAAAACTAATAAGCTTTTATACGTAACATACTGAAGAGACTATTTCTTGACTCAGAAAATGGAATGCCATTGTTTGTTTGAATCCATGTTACAGTGGTTTTTCTGGATGAAGATGACGTTGCAACATACACAATCAAGGCAATGGATGATCCTCGAACGCTAAACAAAACACTTTATCTTCGGCCACAAGAAAACATTCTCTCTCAACGAGAATTAGTTGAGAAGTGGGAAAACCTTATTGGAAAGAAGTTAGAAAAGATTACAATTTCAGCAGAGGACTTCCTTGCCTCCATGAAAGGTAAGAGGGAAGAAAACTCTCAAGTTTTGATCAATTCTCATGCTTTTAACTTGTCAAATACATACATAATTGGTAACACAGCCTTTTTATTCATTTTGTATTTGATTTAACTACAGAACAGGATTTTGCTCATCAAGTGGGAGTTGGGCATTTTTACCACATCTTCTATGAAGGCTGTTTGACAAACTTTGAGATAGGGGAAGAGGGTGAAGAAGCTTCAAAGCTTTATCCAGATGTGAAATATACACGCATGGATGAGTACCTAAAGATGTATCTATAAGTGCATCTACACTAGTTCATAGGACAAAAACTAAATCTCTAAAGTTTATGGTTGAGAACTCTCGAGACTCAGGGAAAGTGTATCAAATCTAGCTTCTTTGTAATCATATTACTTTATAGTTTTGCTTTAGATTGTGTGTTTTAAGAGAAAAAAGATTAATTTATCTGTAAAATTGATAAACTTTCTTAATGTTTTATTAGATTGTTAACTATAAAAAAGTATTCACAGATAATGTGATTACTAGCCCTGAATCAATTTTTTATAATGCATTAGATGAAATAATATGAGCTGTGCAAAGAGAATCAAAGTTACTACTGCATTAGTTGTAAGGATTTGATTCAGCAACTAGAGGAGTTGACTATATTTTGGGTCGTTAGATGAAGGCATTTGATCAAAACAGTTAATTAGTGAGAGTAAATATGACGCATTAGGGGGTTTGGTTGAAAACCCTAGCTACATCCCCTTACCCGCATTCTTCCTCCACTCTCAAGTGAATGGGATTCTAATTTGATTAAGGTGGTTATGTAACCATATCCAAATGTAATATGCTCAATTCTAATAAACCTTCTTAACAATATTGGACAATAATTCTACACATTTAACACCCTTTGACATATCTTTCACGTCGGACTTGATTAGGTGGCAGTCATCTGAGCTATGGTCAGCTTTCTCGTTGAAATTCGTTTTAGGGTTTCCTGTCCTGCATACAAATTGCGCGCATGCAATTACTGCACATGGAAGATAAGTCGATGGCGTATAGTTCAACCATACAAATCATTCAAACCGTTGTTGGATTTTGAAAGCTTGCCTTGTGCAGCGACTATGCGTTAGGCTGTCCTTGACATCGAATTCTGTCGCATGTCCCTGTCATGACGTTGAAAATGAAATGAGTTCATACTATCTAAATCTTGTATTTAAATAATGTATATGTATGATCTAGAGTTTCTTTTAATATTACGTTTATGTATTTCATTCCTTTATCATGTAAAAAAGGTAATTTGTGTTCTTATGGTGTGTGAAGTTTCACATTGTTAAGGCTGGTTAAAATAAAGATATTCACTAATTCTTAAGTTGGTAATAAGTTTTTCAATATAATATAAAAGTTCAAACTCTTTTCTTGCCATCCTTATAGATACAGTTAAATCTTAAGTCTATCATAAAGCACTACAGGATGAAAAGACTTCTTATGATATATGGAGTTCTCTTCCATTGTTAAAGTATAAATATGTATAAATTGTTTCAATTAAATAAAATTTTACCAATTTCTAAGTTGAGTTTTGCTTGAATAATTAACCTTACTTTTTATGCTAGGATTAAAATGATATGTTTTATACTATGTAGATATCCGTCATTTGAAAAAAATGAAAAATAAGCCCTTCTCTTGAAACCGATGTGAAAAGTAGAGTTAAACAGATGCCAGTTTTGTAGCTTTCTAGTTTTCTTCCAGGCCCAACTTTCAAGGCCTAGAATTATTCAGGACAGTCCTATCGCTTTCTGTTGCACACAAAAGGTGGCGTTTTAAGAAAAAAGTGTGGAGGTGTAGTTTTTGGAAGTGCTCATCCCATCCCTAGATGGGGTTAGATGGGCTTGTTGTTTAACCCATGTTCACCCTTTACTAAGGAGAGGGGACATGTTGGAAGTGCTCATTCCATCCCACATCCGTACCGGACGGCTTGGATATAAATTACTCCAAGAACGCATAACATTTGGTTCAGAGATTGATTCTCGATCATAAATGTTTCGCGCAGCATCAATTAAGCTATTATGCATCTCCAAGAATTGAAGGAAAATAGCCTTTGGTGGTTAAAATCATAACATAAAAAAAATCTTCAAATCTTTTCATCTTTTAATAATGAATTATTATGATAGGCCGACCAACCCCGGGCTTGTGATTCTTAGAAGTAGCTCAAACTACCCTATATCTTTTTGTGGGTAGGTTATCAGTACTCCATGCCTCTGACTGGACCAAAAAGATCAATCACTGAACAAGCTCATTGTAAGGCTTTCTTTTCCTTCACATTTTTGTTATGTTTGTGGGCTTGGCCTGCGGAAGTTCTGCTTGCAAGCAGTTTCGTGTGGACCCATGATCATATCATGTACCAATAACTCATTGCTTTCTCTTTAACGTTAATGAAGGTACCTTTTTTTCATACTTTGATGATCCAACGACCTGCTTGAACGGACAGTTATTACTTACCATCTATTTTTAAATGTTATTGAAAGACCTTATCTTTGTAGTATGGTGTTACATCCCTCAACATGTGTTTACTAAATCATCATAAACAAAACTATACAATGTGCTTGAAAATAAAACAAAAATAGAATTAACTAAGTATATGTTCATTTATATTAAAAGGCTCAAAACTCAACCCAAAAGTCAACTCAAGAGTTAGAGGATACACTTCTTTTGTTTAAGTTTTACCACAAAGAATTATATTTTTGGTGTAAGACTTTTGTCTTGCATGTATATCTTTACACACTAAGCAACCTTGCATTCAAGGTTGTATGAAGTGTGGAGTATATTCAATTTAAGTTTTGATATTATATTAAAAAGCCTATAATAAATTTAAAAGTTAGTTCAAGAATTGAAGGAACATGTAAGTTATTTAAGTTTTATATAAAAGATCACAATTATGATTTGAGGCTTTCATCTTTTATTCAATTTGGACACTTAAAATAGTAGAAATTGATCAATATTTAAGATTCTTGGTGGTTGATCATTAGATATTCAAGAAGGCACCCACACATCCCCAAAAGCAAGATCGACATCTCTTTTATTATTTGTCAATAAAATGTTAGGGATCGGCTCCGTGGTTACTCAAACGTGCTAATGTCTTTTTTATTTTTTATTTTATTTTTATAGAAGTTTGTTGTTGAAATTGCTCTGTATTTGGCGCATTAGAGGTGGATTAGTATACAAAATAAAAGTATAATCTATCTCAATAATATGAGATTATCAATGCCAGATATGTTTAAAGGTCAAACTAAAAGTTTGCGTATGAGTTGAAAGAATGAATTTATATATAAATATTATTTAATATTTTTTTTGATATGTCTGTATCTATTTGCTCTTGAGGCCTCGCATCAAATAAAGAATTTTCTAACACTAGTACCGTAATGATATTTTTGAAGAAGGATCTCTTGTGGATACGGAGTGGAACTTGCCGTTGTAATCTTTTGAATAAATTATTTAAAATAGAGGATCTTGAAATCTTTTGAAGCATGTGATATACGAAACCCTCAACAACCAAGTTATGGTCTCAACTCGTGACTTGTGCTACCACAGCGATCAAGATAGGTGAACAGTAACAATTGGCAATCAAAGGAAAAGCGATTGTCGGCTGCAGCCATTTTAATACAACTTGTTGGGTAGAGACAGCGATAGTTGTTTTAAATGAAGAGCATCCAAGTTCTAGAAAACTGTGGCCAGATTGTTGACGTTTTGATTGGTAAGATACACTTCATTAGGTTTATGATACTTCTTTTTTCAAGGAAAGGACTTAAATAGAAGATATATAATCAATAATGGATGTGATTTTCATCATTAGGAAGAAGTTACTTGAAGAATGTTTGATAGTACAGATTGGCATTACATTTATCTGGATTTGTAGACAATTTTAAATTTGTTGAATCCTTTATTACTTTATTTCAAATGAATGAGATTCTCATTTAAGAAGACTATATTGAAAAATTTGCAAGCAAGTATGAGGATGAATGGTAATTAGAAACTCAATTGATTTGTAGAGCTTATCATTCTTATAAGTATAGAATCAAGATATTTACGTTGAGAAACTGGATATATATCAAAACAAAAATTCAACCAAACTATTTGATGTTTACTTTCTAGAACACAAGGAAGTTAGGTACACCAACTTAGGCTGTTTGTGTTTTCAAATTTTCGGTGGCTATTGACTGTATTTTCCACATAAGACTTGTTTAGGTGTTTATTATAACAATTAAAAAGTCCAAAATTTTAACTCAAAGGCCATTTTAAAAGTTGAAGGAGCATTTTCTTCATTTAAACTTTATTATAAGGAATTTCTTACTTAATGTGAGACTTTTATTTTGTACAACCATCTATTTTTTCAAAATTTCAGCAACTCTCAACCGTAATTTTCACATTGAACTTGTTTTAAGTATTCATCAAAATAATTAAAAAGTTCAAAATCTTAACTCAAAGTTGAAGTAACATTTGTTAATTTAAATTTTATCATAAAATATTACATATTCAATATGAAACTTTAATTTTATACGCAATAATGACATAGGTTTATTCGTCGAACATGCTTTTAGGTCAAAAAGTTTATTCAGCAAATGTAATATTCGTCGACGGCGTATACTTTGTCTATTCTCATCGTTCAAAACTAGTTTGATTTTGAAGGCTTGACTGGAGAAGCGAACGAGCGTTAGGTCTTCCTAAACGTCGCACGTTGTTATCTACCATTCATAGAACATAATGAGTAGTGATGGCGTTGAAAATCATATCCGAATCTTGCTCAAATCGTATTTAAATCTTGATATCATTTATCTATACATATAAACTAGTTTTTTTCTAAGCTAATGAACCCACGTGAAAAGGAAGGGTTGCCCATTCTAGAGCTTTGAAGGATTTTTCCAAGCTCAACTTTACAGGCGTCGAATTTTCTAGGAGTGCCGTATCGTTTCTCATCGGCCGCAAAAGGTGGCGTTTTTAGACAAACGGGTTGAGGTGACCTGACATGAAGTTCCGAAGACGACCTCATTTCTGTGGGCGGAGAGGCCTTAGGCCACCCGTCAAGAAGACACAGGATGGATCGAGCATTCTAGACCTTCTAAGAATTATAAGCAATGCCCAAGTTTAGATCAACATTGTTTAAGAATTCTTATATATTCTTAGTTAAAAATATGATTTTAGTTTAATGGTTGGAGTATCTGAAAATGGAAGTAAAATTTATCACATGGGACTCGAGGGAAAACTCCCATGGCTCAAAGGGAATCTCTAACCAACACTTTTAGTGGTTGAGAGTTCAAAGAAAACTCCAATGGCTCAAAGGGAATTTCTAACGTACAAATTTAGTGGTTGAGTTCAAAACCTAATAGGTTAAAATTTGTGGCATCTCTCCATTTCTTTCCTTTGATATATTAAAAAAAAATTAAAAAAAAATTATAAAACAAAAGTTTTTGTTAAATGAATTCTTATTTTTAGTATATCATGTTTATTGGATCCACAACAGGTTGAAATTTGTGGCCTTTCTCCATTACTTTCTTTGATGTATCGAAAAATAATAACCTATAAAAAGACTCCAAAAAAAAGTTTTTGTTATGATGTTTATTGGATCCACATCAAAAAAGTGGTATAGGTTAACAATATTAACAACTACTGCAATTAATTTACTAATTGCAAGAGATTTCAGTTCTTAATCAATCAAGAATTGAATTATAAGACATCAAATCTCCCCGAATCTCTGCAAGAGATCTTGTTTAATGTAATTTTTTTAGGCTAAGAACACCCACCATGACAGTTTATAATAAAAATTCAGAAAAATTCAAATTCATGACGTAACACTTACAAGTAAAAAGACAGAACAAGTAAAAAAATAGATCCTAATGCTTCAAATAGGAGCACCGCGGCTTGATCACTCCTGGCCAAAACATAGTCCGGGAAGAGGCAATGGCGAAGAGCAAGGTTCTCGTTGTTGGAGGTACTGGATATATGGGGAGGAGGATTGTCAACGCAAGCCTTGCCTTGGGCCATATAACCTATGTTCTTCAGCGGCCGGAGGTCGGGCTTGACATTGAGAAGGTACAGATGTTGCTGTCATTTAAGAAGAAAGGAGCCCGCCTGATCGAAGGCTCGTTTTCCGATCACCGGAGCCTCGTCAACGCTGTAAAACAGGCCGACGTCGTGATCTGTGCCATGTCTGGGGTGCACTTCCGATCTCACAACCTTCTGATGCAGCTCAAGCTTGTCGAGGCCATCAAAGAAGCGGGAAACGTTAAGGTGTGTACGATCTCTTTCCTTCTACTTTTTTTTTTTTTGAAATAATAAATTGTAATAATAATAAATTAAAGTACAAAAACATATAACATTCCTAACACTTAAACTAATTTATAAATTGTTATTCTTTTAAATTAGATAAAATGAAATTTTAAAGAGAAGTGTTAAACCAAAAACCTAAGAGATCCCGAGTCACCCTTGACTGCCAACTGAGCCAAGGGGAGATGACTATTTACCCATTATTATCACTCACGACTTAATCATTACATTGATGAAAATATTTATTATTCATCTCTTTTTAGTCTTTTCTCCTTCACTTTGGTTGCAATAACAAAATTTTCCTTAACTAAAAGTTTTTGCGTCTTTAATTACCATACAACATAATGGAAATCGTTAAATTATTGGAAACTTAAAATTTTCGAACGAGCAATATTATCCAAGCAACTAAACGATATGTTAGGACCACAGCAAGTTTTCTTCCTTTTCTAGTCTTCTTGTTGTAGCTAGGATTGCTTTTTGTAATCAGAGAAATTATCTATAAAAAGGGGAAACTCTGGCCAAATTTCCTCAAATGTGTTACTCCAAATGGTGGGTAATCCTGGTCTTAACAGGATAATAATAGAAAATAGGAAATAGGATGATGATCGGCCTCTTGCTTTCTCAACCCAAAAGGGTTTGACTGGTGGTTGAGGAAGTTTTGTCGGTAAAACCAGTTGGTGAGGAAGTCTAGATTGGGGACGGGGGTGAGGCTGCCTTGGCTACAAAAGAAGGAAAGACAAGAATGAGGTTTGCAGAGGACCATTTGGGAGATGAGTTTGGATTTTAAGTTTTTGTATGGATCCGGATTTTATGTTGAATTTATATAATACTACAAAATTTTGCAGCGTTTCCTGCCATCGGAGTTTGGCATGGACCCGGCACGAATGGGAAATGCTCTTGAACCTGGAAGAGTGTCATTTGACGAGAAAATGACAGTGAGAAAAGCAATAGAGGATGCTAACATCCCCCATACATACGTATCTGGTGCGTGCTTTGCCGGTTACTTCGTAGGCAACCTTTGTCAGCTGGGCACCCTTTTTCCTCCGAGGGAAAAAGTGAGTATATATGGAGATGGCAATGCAAAAGGTAATAAAAAATAAATAAATAAAAAAAGAGAAAAAAAAAGAGAGTATATCTGATGATAAACTAGATAAGATTTACATATAGTCTATTGACAAGCTATTATATTTATTTATTTATTTATTTTGATTTCTCAAATGAAATGCAAATTTTGATTCGAATCCATGTCATAATTTTTGCTGCAGCGGTTTTTATGGATGAAGATGACATTGCGACATACACAATCAAGACAATAGATGACCCTCGAACTCTAAACAAAACACTTTACCTTCGGCCATGTGAAAACATTCTCTCTCAAGGAGAATTAGTTGAGAAATGGGAAAACCTTCTTGGAAAGAAGTTAGAAAAGATTACCATTTCAGCAAAGGATTTCCTTGCCTCCATGAAAGGTAAAAAGGAAAGAAAACACTCAAATTTGCTCAATTCTCATGTTTTTAACTTGTCAAACACATGAATAATGCATATGATAATCAGTTTTATTTATTTGTATTTGATTTAATTGCAGAACTGGATTTTGCTTCCCAAGTAGGAATTGGGCATTTCTATCATGTCTTCTATGAAGGTTGTTTGACAAACTTTAAGATAGAGGGAGAGGGAGAAGAAGCTTCAAAGTTGTATCCAGATGTGAAATATACACGCATGGATGAATACCTGAAGATGTATCTATAAGTGCCTCAACTATACTCCACTGGATGAGAACTAAAACTCTTAAGGACTCAAGAAAAGCGTATCAAATCTAGCTTGTTTTGTGATCATCTATCTTTATGGCTTTGCTTTAAGACTTTGCTTGGCAAATACAAGCAACTATCTTCATGGAACTTTTTATTCATAAACTCATCCAAGTATAGTATCAGTATGAAATTACGCCAACATTGTCATTGATTAAACATATTGAATAATAAATAACACTTAAAGTAGTAAATCTAACATTTCAATTAACTTGTGTTAACAATATAAATGATAATAATATTATCCTTATTTTATTAATAAATATACGTGTGCATAAAATAAAATAAAAAAATGAGAGACCCTGACCAGAAGAGTTATTCTTATTTCAAAAAATTTTACACAGACGAGGGTCGGCTTTCTCGTTGCAATTCTTTTAGGTTAACAAGTTTCCCGTCCTGCACACAAATGACAAGCATGCAGTTGCTGCACATGGAAGATATGTCAATGGCGTCTACTCCAACTATTCACATCATTCAAATTAATGGATTCTGAAAGCTTGCCTTGAGCAGTGACCAACCGTTAGGTTGTACTTGATGTCGAATTCAGTCGCCTGCCCTTTGACAGATCATAGCGTTGAAAATGGGATGAATTCGTACTATGCAAATCTTGTATCATAAATGTATGTATATATATACCTATGATCTAGAGCATTTTTATAATTAAGTTTAAGTATTTCATTTCCTTGTCCTAGGAAAAAGGAAATTCGTGTCTATATAGTTTGTAGAGTTGATTAAGGAAATTCGTTATATTACTAAGGCAAGAATTTAAGGAGTTAATTAAATTAAAAAGGTTCTACTCAATATTATGTTAACTTTTACATTAAATAATAAATTTTTTAACATAATGTTAAAGTCTAAATTTTTTTCTTAAAGATCCTTACAAATATAACTAAATCTTGAGTCTACCATAAGACACCACTAATAACCCAATATGTATCTATTATCATGTGTAGAGTTATCTTATATTACTGAAAAATAATATAGATATGAAGTTGTTATAAATTAAATAAGATTCCATTTAACTCTTAAGTGGTTTGTCGGATTAAATAATAAACATCTTAATCCTTACTATATCTCTGTATTTCTAGAAATGATATGTTTTACATTATTTAAATATCCGTGATTTAAAGAAAACAAAAAATATGCCCTAATCTCTTTATTTGTGAAGCTCGGGAACCCACGTGAAAAGCAGGCTTAAACAGATGCCAGTTTTGTAGCTTTCTTGTTTTTTTCCACGCTCAACTTTCAAGGCCTAGAATTATTCAGGACTGTCTTATCACCAAGACAAACTAATTTTTGTGGGCTCAGAGGCCCTGATGGGACACAACAACCATACAAGCCAGCGGAGCAGGATGAGCCGCCGGAGAAGAAATATGATCATAAATGGTTCACGCAGCATCCATTAAGCTGTTCTGCACCTCGAAGAATTGAAGTAAAATAGCATTTGATGGACATAAAACAAAAAGTGATGGGTTACCTTATCTAACTAATATTATGATTTAGTATTTATCTAATATCATTAAATCTTTTCATCTTTTAATAATGAATTATTATGATAGGCCGACCAACCCCCAATGTTGTAATGCTTGTGATCTTTAAAAAGTTCAGAAGTAGTTCAAACTACCCTATTTCTTCTTGTTGGGTAGGTAATCAAAATTCCATGCCCTGACTGACCAAGAAGATCAATCTTTGAACAAGTTCACGGAACCTACAAAAGTAAAGTTTTCGGATGACTTAGAAGTCACGTTAACACCTTTTTAGATGACTTAGTATACATAAGTATGACATATCCAACAATAAGAAAACTATGAAAGCTATAAAAAGGTAAAAGTTGAAAACTACCAAATTTTATTCAAAATAATTTTTGTAAAAAAATCTTATATTTCAAAATTCTACCTCATACAATTTTACTTACTTTTACCAACATAGTTGAGATATTAGTTGTATTGTTATGAAAACATCTTCTATTGTGCTAAATACCTATATAATAAATATAAGCTAAAACAATAATATTTTAAAAAATTAAATAGTCAAATAACTTCTTTTAATTACTTTGATCATCTATTGTAGTTTTTTATTTCATTATCTAATATGATATCAAATTTTATTATGAATAAGAATTGTTTTCTAAATCATTAGTATCCATATACATTAAAAAAAAAGATGCTTTTTTATTTTTCATGTGAGATTAACAAAAATAAAAATATATATTAACTAAAAAAAGTTCATTTTTATATTACTCAATTTTTATTTAATTTTTTATATATTATAATAAAATCAAAATTTTAATGCAACATTAAATTTTGAATTCAAGAATTAGCACCATTGTGTAGGAAACTAATATAAAGTTTATATGCCATATTAGTTGTAAGAAACTTACTAACAATGGTATAGTGTAATTTTTGTATAAAAAGGAAATATTTATCAAATTTTGAGATGATTTTTACATAAAAATGACGTTTGAATGACCTTGAAAGGATTCCAAAAACAGGATTGAGATAGTTACCGCAATTATTGGATCCTCAATCCAAAAATAAGATTGGGCCAAGATGGGTACCCATTTCTAGCATATTACTACATATTGGATTCTCAACCATTAACAGCATAGGTTAAGAGTATTAAAAGCTACTGCAGTTATTTTACAAATTGAGAGAGACTTCAGTCCCTTTACAGGTATTTATGGAATTGCTTAAAGGCTAAGAACACCGACCATGGCGTAACTTTTACAACAACATATTCAGAGAAGAACAAATCCAAACCCAGAACTTCATTATAAAAGCCATCGTTCATGCAACCAATGCAGCCATAGAAGAGGCAATGACGAAGAGCAAGGTTCTCGTTGTTGGGGGTACTGGGTATATAGGGAGGAGGATTGTCAACGCAAGCCTTGCCCAGGGCCATATAACCTATGTTCTCCGGCGGCCGGAGGTCGGGCTTGACATTGAGAAAGTACAGATGTTACTATCATTTAAGAAGCAAGGAGCCCGCCTGATCGAAGGCTCGTTTTCTGATCACCGGAGCCTCGTTGATGCTGTAAAACAGGTCGACGTCGTGATCTGCACCATGTCTGGGGTGCACTTCCGGTCTCATAACCTTTTGATGCAGCTTAAGCTTGTTGAGGCCATCAAAGAAGCAGGAAACATTAAGGTATGTACGCTCTCTTCTATTCTATTTTCTGTTCTCTTTCTCTATATCTGTCATTTCGTTTTTGTATGATATTAAAATCGGTATATGATGATACCTCATATTACTAAGATATAAGATTATAGAATGATTTATATGTAAGAAATACCTCATTTCTTTTGAGTTAGCTTTTGTGAAAAATATTAAATTTTTTAATATGGTATCAAAATTCCATCCTTTCTCAACATTACTATAAATATGGGTAAAAAATGCACATATTGAAAATAGTACTAGGTTATGGTCCTAATTAGATAATTGCAATGAGGAACTGTGTTAAAACTAATGGTGTTGTCTTACATTACTAACATATAGACTTTTTGAGTGGTTTATATATAAGAAATATTCTCTCCTTTAAACTAACTCTTACAAAAGGATTGAATTTTGTGATATATCACATATAATAAATTAGTAAGCTATAGTAATTGTGAAATTAGGACTTCAAACTATTTTACACATTATTATCACCCATAACTTGATTATTCAATCCTTTTTACTTTATTCTTCCTCATTTTGGTTGCAGTAATAAAATTTTCCTTAACAAGAAGTGTTTGCATCTTTAGTTACTATAACATAACGAAAATCGTTAAAGTGTTGGAGCCTTGAAGTTTTTGAACTACCAACAATAACCATGCAAATACAAGATTACTGTGTAACCATTGATAACCACTTCTTTGTGCGTGTGCCGAAGATTCTAAAAATAACAACAATTCCTTCTTTTTTTCTTCCGTTGCTTTTTCTAGCTAAGAAAGTAAGAAATCTAAAGTTTAAATAAAAAGTTAACATTTGACTTGGAAATAAGTTATGATCTTGTTGTTTCTGTGGAACAAGGGTCCTCAACATACTTACACTAAAAAGGTATAGGATGGCGGGACTTTAAATAAAATTTATCTTAAGTTAAAAGTTAAAGGAGCAAATTTATATTTAAAGCATGGCTTAAGGATGATGTGAGACAATAGGCTTCAACGACAAAGCAACATAAGTTTAAACAGCAATACTTTGTAGTCGTCATCAAAGTTGTCAGCTGCAATTTTGAGCAAAACATCTCTTTTCAGCCGAACCAAACTTCCACCATTTAACCTGAGCATTAAGCAAGCCAAAGCGTAATCCACATGTTTTCCACGAACTGCTGTTGGAGGTAGTTCCTATAACTTCCTTATTTTTTTCGATGGAGACTCTTGAGCTAACACTATCAAAGCTACGTAGTCCTGGTTCCTGATATGCCTCTGAGAGGCGATAATTGAGATAATCATGATTAGTAAGCCATCTTTAAAAGCCAGAATTTTGTAATAATTACACTTTTTCTTTAGTAATAAACTTTTTTTCTTTGTAATTCATGGACATGCATCCTTGGGGTGTCAAACTTGGAACCAAAAGATCCCAAACAATGTCTTCTCATTACTAAATTAGGCATTTGCCAACTAATAATAAACTTAAGCATATCTTAATTTTTGTTTTTTGTTTCTTTTAAAGTTTGTGGATTTGCCGGCAGTTCCATCCCGTTTACACTAGTTATTAGCTGTGACACACTGTTATATTGTGCTTTCAAATCAAAGAAATTTAGATAGGTTCAGTATCTGCTCATTGTAGACTTAAATATTGCCCATTGTGTTGCCTCTTGGTGGGTGTTCATTATTTAATCCAAAAAGCGCCAACCCCTCCCTAAAAGCGAAAAAGATTCTCTCTTTTCTAAGTTTATAATGCATGCCACTATCTTGTTTAGTAATTAATTCAAATATGCTATTTATTTATTCACTACTTTTCAGTAAAAAAATTCAGGTAGCTCAGTGCTTCCTCGGACATGGTAATACATTTCCTTTTTTGGTAGCAAAAAGTGTTGTAGAAATTGCTTAATGCGTGGCATGTGAGAGGTTAATTATTATAAAAGAGAAAAAATGCCAATCCATCCTTACGATGTAACCCAATTCTTCAGTCCTAATTTTTTAATTTAATTTGTCTTATTTATTTATTTATTGGCTATAGCACCCTGATTTGTTACTTTTTATCCAAAATTGTGCCCACCATACGGACAAAAGACATTAAAATATGGATGTCTTAAAACCGACACTATCCTGCATACGACAAACCAATTTTATTTTATTTTTACCCTACTTAAGAGTCCCAAAACAATCTGTTTTACTTTATTGATATATTATTGGGTTAGGTGTGATCAATTCTAATCTCCTCACTGATTCGTAGGGCCTCATGATAATGCTTCAAATGCAAGAAATCTTCAATGTTGAAATGACATGAGTGAATAGATTTAGAGCTGGACCCGACTTTTACTGATATAGTCGTCAAGACAACATATCAACAAACTATATGATAATCATAGATTATACCAGGTGGTGAGGAAGTGTAGGATTGGGACGTGGTTGAGGTTGCTTTGGCTACAAAAAGAAAGAAAGTGAAGAATGAGGTTAGCAAAGGACCATTAAAAAATTGGGTTTCGGTTTTGAGTATTGTAATTTCAGGCGATCAGATTTCGGGTTATAAGACTAAATTTTTAAGCCCAAAAAATTTGTGTAGTTTTCGGATTGCGATTTTTTTGTTTAGTTGCTTTTATATAAGTGTTTTTGACAGAAGTCCAAGCCAATATTTGTTCATGCTACGGGATCATGATACTAATATCTAACGTTGTCAAGAAGCTCGACTTGGTTGAAATTAAGGCAGCTTGAGGTCAAAGAAGTCTGAGGTTCAAGACACCACATCCCCACTACCTTTCCATGTAAACAAAAAGCATCTAATGTTACAAATTTTTGCAGCGTTTTCTGCCATCGGAGTTTGGTATGGACCCCGCACGAATGGGAAATGCTCTTGAACCTGGAAGAGTGACATTTGATGAGAAAATGACAGTGAGAAAAGCAATAGAGGATGCTAAGATCCCCTACACTTATGTATCTGGTACCTGCTTTGCGGGTTACTTTGTTGGCAACCTTTGTCAGATGGGAACCCTTTTTCCTCCACGAGAGAAAGTGCATATATATGGAGATGGCAATGTTAAAGGTAATAAAGGAAAAGAATATGATATTTACAATTTTTTATTTAGAAAGTGAAATGCAATTTCCGGTATGAAACTATGTTGTACTATTTGTTGCAGCGGCTTTTATGGATGAAGATGACATTGCAACGTACACAATCAAGGCAGTGGATGATCCTCGAACTCTAAACAAAACACTTTACCTTCGGCCACATGAAAACAATCTCTCTCAAAGAGAATTAGTTGAGAAGTGGGAAAATCTTGTTGGAAAGAACTTAGAAAAGATAACCATTTCAGCAAAGGACTTCCTTGCCTCCATGAAAGGTAAAAAGGAATAGAACTTTTTACTCAATTCTCATTTTCTTACCCTCTCACAGACATGCATAGTTTGTACGATAGCTGTGATTATATATTTTGTATTTGATTTAACTGCAGAACTGGATTTTGCTCAACAAGTAGGAGTTGGGCATTTCTACCATGTCTTCTATGAAGGTTGTTTGACAAACTTTGAGATAGGTGAAGAAGGGGAAGAAGCATCAAAGCTATACCCAGATGTGAAATATACACGCATGGATGAATACCTAAAGATATATCTATAAGTGCATGCATAATTGTCCATTGGATGAATATTAAATCTCTGAAAAATTCTTGAGATTCAAGAAAAGTGTATCAAATCCAGCTTGTTTGTAACCACATTACTCTATGGCTTTGCTTTCAATTGTGTTTGTCTAAGAAATAAGCTTAATTCATATGTAAAATGTATCAGATTTTTGAACATTTTGTTGATTTTGAGGTAAAAAGGAAAATGTGGTTACTATTCTCTAAATCAACTATACAGTATTAGATAAATAAAATTAAGCATGCAAAGAAATATAAATCAAGGAGCAGCTGCATTGTCTATAAGGATTTGACTTAGAAACTAGAGGATTAGATTATAATGAGAGACTCAATTGATTCTTTCAGATTTTCAAAATATTATAAGTAAAGATAGAATCAATATAATTTTATAATAAAATTCAGCCAAATTCTTCTATATATATATAAATTTTTTTTCTAGGTTGGGCCACGATTAGATGATAATGAGAGACTTTATCATCTAGTGGTCAGAAAGGTTTTAATCATTAATTTTAGTGGGCCACGATTTTGTTTCAGTTGAACATTATTTGTCTACTTTTCTACGTAGAGATAGAGTTGGAATCACTTCTTGTCCCCTCATATATTTGTACTTTAATGGAAAGGCTGTAATCAATTTTTTTTTCAAAAAAAAAAAAAAAAGCAACTCCATTATTAGACAAACCAACCTCGGCCGTCTGTTTTTTCAACGTTGCTAACCACGAATCTAATAAGGTATCGAAAGGTAGTATTTTCATTTATATTTAATTCAAATTATTAATGAGCTCCTGAATAACGTGTTACGGTCCCAGCTCTTAATTACTTAGGTTCTAAGCATTTATTTGGTATTTAGTTAGGATTTAAGTAATTTTGTTAGATGTGGGCGAGATATAAGTTGTGATGTCGTCATGACATCAACATGAGGTAAGCCTCCAGTGCCAATTTAATATTCTGTGTACTCGTGGAAAAAGGCAATTAAGAAATAAAAATCCAATTATTTTCTTAAACCTTTCGTCTTCTCCCCTATCCCATGAAGCAATCAATTTCGTAGGGTCTATGCCTCCCATGATTGCAAATCATACTCAAACTACCCAAATTCAATCCTTGAACCATCCATACTCACCCACTAAGGCAAAAACGGCTCACTGCACCACCAAATTTAGTTATCCCATACTAATAACTCAACTCACAACCAATGAGATTGTCGGTGAGGGTTTGATTTAGAAAATATCACTAAGCTAGTGATCTACTAATAGTAACACAACATTAGATAATAACTTCACAACGTTTAATGTCTCTTTAATAATGAATTTTAACTTAAGCTGCAATTGCACATAATATGGCATAAATGTATGTTTTAAATTTATATACAATCCATGAGATGATAAAAAAGAGTTTGTATTTTGATATCTTATTATAAACTTATTTTTATCTTAAAATTTTAAAATAATAAAAATAATATATTTTATGTGTAAATATAACTTTTAATAATATCAAATAATAGTTGACAGATATATGGTTCAGGAGACAAACTATACTACTTGGAACTAAAAAGTTTCAACTGCGGTGCCTAACTCTCCTTCATTCCGGTTTACCTAAAAAAACATCAAACGATAATTTTACACCATTTAAGACACTTGACATGTTTTCACAGCGGACTAGTTTAGGTGGCAGTCATTGGTCGGCTTTCTTGTCCAAGTTCTTTTTAGGTTAACAAGTTTCCTATCCTACGTACAAATGGGGGACATGCAACAGCACGTGGAAGACATCTCATGGAGTATACCTCAACTATCCACATAATTCAAGCCGCGTTTGATTTTAAAATCTTGCGTTGAGCAGTGACCTACCGTTAGGTTGTCTGCAACGTCGTATTCTATCACCAACCTTCACAGATGATAACGTTGAAAATAAAATAAGTTCAAATCTTATATTTAAATATATATATATATATATATAGATACACACACCATATGTATTTATGTAAAAATGATCTAGAGTTTTATTGCAATTAGGTTTAAGTATTTCATTTCATTGAACATATAGGTGTCTAGTCCCACATTATCAACATAGAATCAGGTTGTGAAGCTTAATTTAATGAATGTCCTTTTCATAAGTTAACTTGTAGGTTGGACATGAATTTTGCAACATAGTATTAGAATTCAGGCTTCCTTAACACCTTTATGGATATAAGTAAACTTAATACTCATATAATAAGAGTGACACCACGAAATGGTTTGGGATAAACATTAAAAGTATAGTTGTCTAGTTGCATATTTATAAGAAAAGGATAACGTGATGAAACTTATATATAATGAATGTTTCTTTTTCACAAGTTAACTTGTAACTTTATAACAATTTCCTTATCCTTGGAAAATATAATTCTTGTCATATCTCCATAATGTTCAAGGTTTAAAGATAATAAAAATGTTATGCTTTATATTACTTAAATATCCTTTATTTGTATAAAAGTATCCTCCTTGTAAAAGAATTTTAAGGAGAAAACAAGCCATCCTCGATCTATTTTTAGCTGAAGCCATTGGAACCCATGTGAAAAGCAGACTTAAGCATATTCCAATTCTGTAGCTTTCGAAGTTTTTTCCAAGCTCAACTTTCCAGCAGTAGAATTATTCAAAGACAAACGTGTTTAGGTGTAGTCATGAAGACAAAATTTTTTTTCTGGGCTCAGCCATTAAACAACCCATTGAATTCCTGGCTTTAAAGTAAGGGATAGTGAATAGATTATTCCAATAACCAATAAAAATAAAAATAAAAAAAGCTTAGTTCAAAAGTTGACTCTTTTAGTCCAAACAAGTTAGTGGAGTTTATGTTTCACACTATGAATTGAATTATTCTCCATCTCAAAGAATTAGACAAAAATAAACTTAGATTATAATATCATGTAAAGAAATGTATTACTATCACAAAGGCTAACTTGAGAACTAGAAGAACAAATTCATATATACCCAAAAATTTTAACTTATATTTTATTAATATAAGATTAGACATTCACACTCATAATATTTTATAATAAACTTGATTCCTATAATTTCTTTGTCATTATTCTATTTTATTACTTATAGACTCAAAATGAAAATTTATGTTAGATAATGATTATTTTACATTAGTTATGTCTTTGTCTAACACTCTTGTTATATATAGTGGCCGGCCAACCCCTAAAATTTTAACCCTTATGATTATCTTAGATAGTGCAGAACAGCTCAATCCATTCCCACTTCAACTGCCCTGTTTGGACCAAAAGGATCAATCTCTGAACAATGTTTTTTATCTAGTCTTGGGAATTGTTTATTGACTTGTCCTTTAAAACTGAGCAAGGAATTCAATGGACTGCGCCCGCCGGTGCCCCTCTGGACCTGCAAAAGCAAAGTTTTCCGATGACGTTAACACTATCTTTCTTTGCCCTGTCGCCACGTAGAGAGGTGCTAAAGCAAAACTAAAAGAAACTCGATCGGCTCTTGGGACTGGCTTTATCTCAAAACACCTTCCTAGGGTCGAGTCGATTTTTAAATAAAAATAAATTTCTAATAAGAAATTAGAATCCAAGTTCAGCAACAACAAAAAATATTTTTACAATTAACATAGCGTTAGCTGTAGGAGGAATGTTGAAAATCTATTATCAAGGTTTTATACTTTGTAAAGGAAAATTCATATTGAAAGTTTTCTTTCTAATTAACTTTCAAAATAATAGTGCCTGGAGCATTCTAAATATAGTACGAAGCACAGTTGCCGAATAATTATTTATTCAATTATCAGTACACAAATTATTTATTCAATTATTATGGCCCACTGAAAGAGATGAAGCTCTTAAATGCGCAAGAAACAAAGATTCATAAAGTCAAACATAACGGCTCAGTATGTGATTCGCCTATTTGTAGGTTTACTCTCTCACCAAACTATCATTAAACATACATACAAGGAAGGAAATTCAATAGCAGATAAACTAATCAATTTTGTGTACTTAGTTCAGAATATTGGATGTTGTAAATAGGTTAGGGTTATTATCCCGATCATGTTGGACCACTTACATAAAAAAATAGTTAAGTCTAAATAATTATAGGCCTCTATAAGGTTAAGTCAATATGTTACCTTCTAAATTTTCTTTTTTGCTTTAATTTTTGGATTTACTTTACATGTTATCTTCGTTGTGGTGAGTCTATTTCATATGAGAATGGTTTATACCTTATCCCTTGTATTTCTATCATATACAATCATTATGTGTAGCCTGGATATTATTTGTTAAATTTGTACCATCCTTATTATTTTTAAAAAGAAAAACATAGCGGCTCGAGACAATAACTTCGTAACTTTTTGCTGTAAATTTTCCTTTAAAATATTTGTTTTTATTTGTGATTGTAATTGGGTGCCCACTTTTGTAGTATGATATTTATTGGACAGTAAACACATAATGACTTAGATTAAGAGTATTTGAAAGTACTCCAATAATTGTACGAGTTACGAGGGATCTCAGTTCTAATAATATAATTGGCTGAGGCTAGGAACACCAACCACCGCATAGCTTTTGCGATGGCTGATCCGAGGTCATCAATCTACGACGAGTCACTATCAAAATAAGCAAATCTGTCCCAAAGCTTCGTTATAAGAGCCCCTGGTTTGGTCACTTCTGGAGCAAACGTAGTCACAGAAAAGGCAATGGCGAAGAGCAAGGTTCTCGTCGTTGGGGGTACTGGGTATTTAGGGAGGAGGATTGTCAATGCAAGCCTTGCCCATGGCCATATAACTTATGTTCTTCAGCGGCCGGAGATCGGCCTTGACATAGAGAAAGTACAGATATTACTGTCATTTAAGAAGCAAGGAGCCCGCCTGATCGAAGGCTCGTTTTCCGATCACCGGAGCCTTGTCGACGCCGTAAAACGGGTCGATGTCGTGATCTGCGCCATGTCTGGGGTGCACTTCCGGTCACACAACCTTTTGATGCAGCTGAAGCTTGTTGAGGCCATCAAAGAAGCAGGAAACGTCAAGGTATGCACAATCTCTTTTATTCTTTCATTTCTAAGCCATGGTAACTCAGATTATTAGTACCAATTATTTTGATGGAAATTTTTACTATTCATGTCAGTTTAGTCTTTTCTCTTTCACTTTAGTTGTACTAACAAAATTTTCCTTAAACTAAGAGTGTTTTCACCTTTAATTAAGATACAACATAGAGAAAATTGTTAAATTGAAAATCGTTAAATTGTTGGAGCCTTCAAACTTCTGGGAAGTAGGTCATGATCACATCTCTCCTATGCAATATAATAGTCTTTAAAGTAAATATTTTGAGTTTGAATTCTCTCAACTGTAATTTTAACTAACATAAATATATTTTGGAGTGGATTATTATCTTTTAGTTTAAGCCATCAAATAAAGTTTGATAAAGATTTTGAATCAAAAATTAATTACTTAATTAATTTAAAATTAATTCATATTTAAGCATAACTTAAAAGAGTCTATCACTTGGACGTGAGACAATAGGCTTCAACAACAAAGAAACATACGTTTGAGCGGCAATACTTGTGGGGTCCTTCATCAAAAGCTGTAATTGTGAGCAAAAAATAACTTTTTCCAACCGAACCAAAGCTAGATAGTACTGGGCCCTAATATGTCTTCGACTAGTTTGTCAGAGATGATTATTGAGATAATCATGATCAGTAAGCCATCTTTAAAACTAACCCTTCTCTCTCTTCCTAATTTTGTAATTATTACTCTTTCTTTAGTAATTAACTTAAGCATCATTTTTTTCCCCAAGTTTATTGGTTTGCCCATGCTTCGAGCTCGTTTACACCTGTTAGTAGCCGTGACGCACTCATAAATTGTTCTTTCAGATAAAAGAAAATTTAGTCTTGGTTAAGTGTCTGCTCACTTTAGATTTAAATATAGTCAATGTGTTGCTTATTGGTGGGTAATCATTATATAATCCAAAAAGCGCCGACCCCTCCCTAAGAGCAATGCCACTATCTTCTCTAGTAATTACCTCAAATATAGCTATTTTTTTTATTCGAACATGGTAATACTTTTTTTTTTTTTTTTTGGGTAGCAAAAGTTATCGAAGAAATTGCTCAATGCGTGGCATGTGAGGGGTTGATTATTATACAAGACAAACATGCCAATCCATCTTAACGATGTAACCCATTTTTTTTTCCTAATATGCTTTAACTTTATTTAGCTTATTTACTTATTTATTGGCTATAACACGCTAGTTTGTTGCCTTTTATTCAAACTTTTGTCCCCCATCCCGACAAAAAATTTTAAAATATGGATGTCTTAAAACGGACACTATCCTGCATATGACGCATCAATTTTTCTATACCTAATTAAGAGTTCAAAAACAATCTGTTTTACTTTATTGATATGTTATTGGGTTAGGTGTGATCAGTTTTCATCTCCCAATGTAGAGTTTTTGGGTTTTAAGTTACTATCTTCAATGATTGGTAAGGCCTCATGATAATGCTTCAAACGCAAGAAATCTTCAACTTTGATATGACACGAGTTAATAGACCTAGACCTAGACTCGCTTTTTACTGACATTGTCATCATGACAATATATCAACACTGTTGGTGAGGAAATCTAGGATTAGGACGGGGTTGAGGTTGCTTTGACTACAAAATGAAAGAAGGTGAAGAATGAGTTTACAAAAGATCATTAGAAAAGTTTTTTTTATTTTTTTAGCTTTTAACAACCGACACCTTCATGCACATACCTGACGTCAAACCTCCCACCTAACAGTCTGTATCCCTTGCTAACTTATCATTAACCATTAAGGTTCAGGAAGTGCTCATCTGATGTTACAATTTTTTCCAGCGTTTTCTACCATCGGAGTTTGGTATGGACCCGGCACGAATGGGAAATGCTCTTGAACCTGGAAGAGTGACATTTGATGAGAAAATGATAGTGAGAAAAGCAATAGAGGATGCTAAAATCCCCTACACTTATGTATCTGGTGCCTGCTTTGCGGGTTACTTTGTTGGCAACCTTTGTCAGATGGGAACCCTTCTTCCTCCACGAGAGAAGGTGCATATATATGGAGATGGCAACGCAAAAGGTAATGAAGGAAAAGAATATGATACTTACATTTTTTTATTTAGAGAATGAAATGCAATTTTGGTATGAATCCATGTTGTACTATTTGCTGCAGTGGCTTTTATGGATGAAGATGACATTGCAACATACACAATCAAGGCAGTGGATGACCCCCGTACCTTAAACAAAACAGTCTATCTCCGGCCACATGAAAACATTCTCTCCCAAAGAGAATTAGTTGAGAAATGGGAAAGGCTTGTTGGAAAGAAATTAGAAAAGATCACAATTTCAGCAGAGGACTTCCTTAGCTCCATGAAAGGTAAAATGGGAAGAATACACTCGAGATTGCTCTCTCATATTATTCACCTATCAAACACATACATCACTCGTATGATAACAGTGCTTGTTTATTTTGTATTTGATTTAACTGCAGCATTGGATTTTGCTCAACAAGTAGGAGTTGGGCATTTCTATCACATCTTCTATGAAGGCTGTTTGACAAATTTTGAGATTGGGGAAGAGGGAGAAGAAGCTTCAAAGCTATATCCAGATGTGAAATACACACGCATGACTGAATACCTAAAGATATATCTATAAGCGCATCAACAATTTTCCATTGGATGAATACTAAATCTTTGAAGTTTAGTATTGAGAACTCTCAAGGAAAGTGTGTCAAATGCAGCTTGTTGGTAACAATATTACTCTATGGGTTTGCTTTAGATTGTGTTCGTCAAACAAAAAAGCTTAATTCATAGTAAAACCTGGTAATTAAGGTTTTTGTTTTTCCTGGAGTTGCCTTAATTCAAATTTTCTATAAAGAAAATTACTCTAGTTTGTTATTAACATTCACTATTGCCAAAAACTTATTATGATTTAATTTTGGATTTATAAACGTCTGATATCTTCAAGGCATTTCTTGTTCATAAAGCATATCCAAGTATAGTTGGTCCAAGATTATGCCGTCATTGTCATTCTTTAAACATATTGAACAGCAAATAACGCTTTAGCTTTAGAATATGAATAGACTCCAGGAGAAAGCTTCCTAAGGAAGGCAAAGTGGATGATATAGACAACATGAACAAGTGGATCAAGAAAGGTACAGTATCTCTTGTACATAAAGATTCACCAATAACCGAAAGCTGAATTATTGATGCGGATTTTGGCCGGATTTTGACCAAAACTCTAGGGCAACGCGAACATGACCCTACCAAACTTTTCCAATTTCTTGAAATTGATTCCATTAAGGTGTTTTGAAGCGCAATACATCACTTCATGGTGTCTAGTATGGTGACATGATTAGATGTTGGTGATTAGAGGGATATTCGGAAAAGGGTATCCATGTCTAAATGTTATGTATTTAGACAACTTCTTTTCTGGCCCTTGTTTTCAAATGATGATCCGATTTTTTTTTTTTTCTATTAGGATGGTGTGAGAGGATTTAAGGGATCTATTGATAACAAGGAAAGCTCGAACCTGGCCTACCATGTGGTAAAGCTCCTAGATGCCACTAAACTGTTAGGGTTCATAAATTAATTTCAAGAAATTTGAATCAATTAACCCAAGTGAAGACCCTAGTACCTTACATTCTTCAATCTATTTACTTTTGGAATCCCTAGCTACACATTTGGATCATTGAAGAATGGGAGGTACTAGGGTCATCGCTTGTGCTAAAATTTATAGATTTCATCCATAAGTGACTTCAACATGAATCTTTAGTTGATGGATAAGAAAAAAAAATCAGGTTGTGAGCATGTATTGTTTAAGGAAATTTAATTGTTGGGTTATGATATACCCTATCTAATTTTTTAATTTCAATTATGAATTATATGTTTTCCAAAAAAAAAAAATTGGATTTAAAAAAAATACCTAAATATGATATTTGAAGTTACAGAACATATGTTAGAAATGAATGATTGTTTGGATACATCTATGTTTCTAGAATTTAAGCTTGACTCATATGGTTTCGGAGGTATTGAGAATCATGAGTTTCTATGTGAATTCAATTGTTGTTACAAAGAAGCTAAAAAGATGTTTTTTAAATGTAAATAGTCATTTCAAATTGTTCAAGTAAGCATACAATATTATTGAATGAAATAAAGTATACTAAAATAGAGAAGACTCCAATTAAGATAATAACCAAATTTCAAACATTAAAATTGTTCATAAATTGGAGATGGTTAAACATAAAAAGAGAATATCAAACTGAGATGCTGGCATTACAAGACAATTATTGTTTTGTAACACTGAGTATAAGTAAAAATCAAGAGATATAACAAAAGAAAACATGTATGTCGTATGATTTAGGGAGCAATAAAACGGCCTACTAACTCTATGCATGAATGATGAAAATGTTGAACAAGTATTCAGTACTCAGGAAGCAATACAACCACGGAAGTTCAAGAGACAAGTGAGAATCTTTCTCATAATTTGAAGTGTTAGCAACTTCAAGACATCCCTAGAGAAAAAGAAAAACAAAAGAGGTATTCATCAGTGAAGGTGTATTATATAGCCAATGTTCTCGCTTACATTTGTTAAAGCTCAACGCATACATATATAAGCAGGCAGAAAAAGGTGAGTATTTTGTCATCAAATCAAGTGTAAGACATCATATATTTGGTTCTCTATCTCCTAAAAGGAAGCATTTTGGATTCAAACTCAGGTCCATTTGCAGCAACAAAGTCGCAGTTGCCTCTTGTATTCAAGTCGAACTGTATCAAATTCCCCTCAAGCTTCATACCTTTATTGTCTTTCCCACCTCCTCTGTCTGGGTAAAGCTGGATGGCTGAACAATTAGCCTTTCTTTGAAGATCATTGGACTCCTGCAGGTTTTGTCGTCTGTCTCCCTCATTCATGTTCTCCATGAGGCTCGATAAAGCCAGATTGAAGTCTGTTAATTGGGCTTTTGTTGCTTCTACACTACCAGGGCCGTTCATGTCAAGGGAAAGACTCTTTCGGGCTTTCTCTAATATTGCTTGCAAGTACTTCCCTTGCGCTTCTATTCTCATCTGCAGCTTCCTCTGTACCTGTTGATGGGAATGAGTTCAACAACAACGAATAATGCAATTTTCACAGCAAAATTTGTGACACTATGGTATACCTCAAGCTGCTCTTGTAATCTTTTCTGAACTTCAAGCTGACATTGGAGCGCTTCTGCAATTGGGATTTCTCTGTTTCATTTGCACAATTACTTTGTGTGAAGGTGGTGCAAATAAAAGAGCAGTAAGCTAAAACGACACTAGTCTAAAATCAAAACGCACTTATTGCTGTCTAAAATCAGAATTACTTACAAAACTCACTCATTGCTGTCTAAAATCAACACTTGTTTATAGGGGACATGATGCGTTTCAAGAGCTCTTGTAGTGTGAGTTGTTTTAATGACTTAAAACGTTCTAGATTTTGTTTTGTGGAAAGTTCTTTCATAAACGATTTGCATAACATACATGATTTATTATGGGTGAAAAAGGAAAAAGAAAAAGGGAAATCTAAAAGGGAGCTTTGGGGATAAAACCACAAATAAAAACTTTTGCAATTAAGTGAATGATAAGCAAAGACTTCTTTACAAGTTATGAAATACTAATCGTATTTAGTCTAATACCTTATCCTGACTAGTGAATGTTAAAACTATAACTTAGCATTTACGCTATACTTTTATTTCTACCTATCATATAATATGATTAACTTCTTAAACTGTCATAATTGATCGTATATAGACATCTTTTGTATCGTTAATATTATATTTTGATGCCCTAGTGTCATACGGCATTGCCCAATATCATCTCAAAAAAGACAAGTTGGTGCTATTTAGAAATTCTGGAATGACTTAGAAAACTATGAGAGTTGATGGTGTTTTCTAATTTAAATGTCAATAGTAAAGAGCTATTGTGGTCTTTGTTTTAGATTGGCACTTTCACTTTCTCTTGTTCTGTTGTCACTTTGATGGCTAACACTCAAATTAGCCTGGATTTTCTAACAGCTTAGCATTTACGAAGTGAAAATTAACATTTCTCAATGTGCTCTTGAAAGATTTGTACATAATTTTCCCTTTATTGTACACAGAGGCAATCCAAAACATGGGCCTTGGTTTCCATTATGAATTCCACCTAATTTTAGATTATATGTACCAAACAAGTTCCCAGTTATGTCTAATGAAGATAAAATTAGCATTTTGATTAATTAACAAAAGCTAGATTTATGGTTTCACATACCCTTTTTCGTTGTCACCTCTTGAAGAACTGGAGCTGGTCCCCGAGGAATGAGTGCCGAATTGTACATATGTGCTACCTAAAATTTAGAAATGGCAACGTGTAACTACAGAATCTTAAAGCACAAATTGAAAAGGAAAATAAATAAATAAATAAATAAAAGTACCCAGCATGAGGCTAATTTTATTTAAATATTTTCTATGCAGATAAAATTATTGCCTTAACATTTTAAATTAATTAATTTTTTGTAAAATATTTTGTGAATTTCAAGGCGCTCACCATTGATCTCTTTGGCTTGTTCTACCGTACATCTTCGTGATTGCTGTCCAAGCCTGTACTTCTGCAGAAAGATTACCATGTCATGTTCCACAAAACAGGATTGTAAATTAGATCTGCAGAAGCAAAGTTCTTTCTCTTCTAGTTATTCTTATAAAGCTTCGATTTACCTGCAAATGGCTCTTCAAATGATACAATGTCAACCCCTTCATGCCCATCAGTCTCAACACAGACTTAGGAGTTGCTTCTGAAAAAAAAAAAAAAAAAACTCATTAAATTAACCAAAAGAAAGTGGAAACCACTCGACTTCAATCTAGTGATTTTCAGTAACAGTCCAGTCAAATAACCAAATGCATTCAATATCATAGTAAACAATTCCATCACAACATCCATTCAAAGTGGTAAAAAGTTTAATGCACAAAAGAAGGAAAGAATAAGTTGGGTTATTTTGTCAAACTTAAATTGTCAATAAGCACTTAACTTAATTGGAAATAAGTACTGTTTGAAACTTCTTGGTCTCAAGTTCAACATCCAAAAGTGTGAGTTTGAAAACATGTCTTAGAAAGGAGATGAGTGATCCAAATAATGCCATACTGATCCTTGATCCTGGATATGGAACCTAAAATGAAGAACGAAACTAAAAGCCAAGAGTTGACATTGGCCTGTTTGAATCCTTTACTCTTTGTCGAACCAGATTACTTGCAACCCAGAATCAAGAACAAGAACAAGAACAAGAACACGAAATCCAGAAACAGAAGATCAAGCAGAGAACAGAAGGCACTGGAGTTGTTTCAGAAGAAGAACTAACTGTCAGGGCCGCCGAGCTTGGTGACAGCATCGACAAACCGGTCATGGAGATCAGCCGTCCACCGCAGCCGGGGCTTGGGGTCTCTCGTCATCACCACCCGATTATCGTACTGAAAGCTTCCTCCGCTTCCACCGCCACCACCACCACCAACGTAATTCCTCTCCATCATGATCGACCACGCAATCCAAAGCGACCCAAGCAGGCCAAAGCAGTGAACCCAATTCTTTTCTTCCGAAAGCGAATTCGAATTCCAGCTTCTTTTCTCTTTTTCTTTTTCTCTTTGTTGGGTTTTTCTAGCAGATTGGTCCCATTGACTTTAACGAGAAAGGAGAGGTCCCAGAAGCGGAAAGATGACAGAGATGTGTAAGCACGAAGCTATATTATTCTACGTGAGTGATTAGCTTCCTCACCTTCGTTGCACAAACGAGTGCTTCGTTTCAACAGCTATTTATTACCCAAACGCTACCATTTTTATAATCATCACCGAACATGTAGAGGAAAGCTCGGCGACGAATCTCAAGCGACATGACAGCGTTGCATGCGGAGTAGAATATGTTGGAGAACGTTGTCCTCTGCTCCAACCCACTTTGTTACCACCGAATCCAGACCGTCCGATTCAACTCTCTCCCAATAGTTTGACATGAACTTTTGTACATTATGCCTTTTACAATGAGTGTTATTGGATTCAAGATTACCCGTATAAGACATATCATATGATTATGATTAAATTCCAACTCAAAAACTAAAACAATTTTTTTAGTTTGACATAGACTTTCAATCTAACATCGAGTGTTATTAGACTCAAAGTCACATATATGAGAATAGATTCAACTTAAGTTCTAATAATATGAATAGTTTGGTGGTAGCATATATGGTGAGCCAATTCAACATGAGATCCGATACTATAAGAAGCGGATTTATCTTCCCAAAAGGCCTTATAAGGAATAAGAATATCATTACTAATAAAGTCGTTACTATGACCATGGAAAACCGATATAAAACAATCTCCAACAGATACCATGTAATGAAGACCCAAATCCAAATACCACCCAAAGACAAAATATGTCTACTGATCAAACGGTAGGGGATGCCGGTGGGACGCATAGTTTGGTGCAGGGAGATACAAGAAAGGAAGAAGAATCTGGTGCCACGTAGATGCCAGCGTGGAATATTCGCCGGCGAACAAGCGGAATAGAATATTCGGGGAGTGATGTGGCACGTAGCAAAAGGTCATATCCGCATGTGGGGAGGAGGACACGTTTCAGATATTCCGCAAGCAACGGTGGTTTGGAGGTGACGGCAGAATATTCCCTCCGGCCTCGACGAAAGGCATCGAGTGGGGCTGTTGGCTCTCTCTTTCCCTGTTGCTCGGCTTTATCCAATTCTTAGATTTTGTAATGGATTTGTTTATGGATTTTCGAATATGTTAAGCACTAAAGAAGAGTGAGATGTCTATGGGAGCACACAGAAAGCGAATCTTTCAAGGTCACGGAATTTTGCATGAACTTTGTCTTCTTTGTTTTTAGTAACTTAGTCTAGACTTTGGTTTTGTTCTCAGGCATAATGGTTATGCCAGGCATCTATGCATTTACTTTTCCATTCAGGAAGGGGAATATGAGTGAGAGTGAAAGGTATAGCCCTTTGGGTATGAAAATTCACTCCTAGAACTTGCCTATTTTTGATAGCTTAGAGGTGTGTACAAGTTGAGATGTAACCAACCTTTTCTTTCTTTCTTTGTTAGGTAAAGGAGAGGGAAGAGTGGAAATGCCCTTTTAGCTCCAACTGAGCTATTAAACAGGTGATTAGCCAACCTTATTAGAGACTAATTAACATTTCTTGATTTTATCTTATTCCTAACTCTAATCATTTTCATGGTAGTGATTTTAGCTATGGATACAATGATTGAGATTCCTAAAGTTCTTGGGAGGTTGGTTCTAAGGGAAAAAATTGGAACTTTTAGGTTTTAGAAACCAAGTTTAGTATTTTATGGTGTGGGTAGGCTAAGAAGGGAATCCGTTTGATTGCTAAGATAGTGTGAGAAAAGAAAAGAGAAGTAAGAAGAAAATGCAGGCAACGTGAAATGGCGGTTGGTGGCAATTAAGGAACTAAGATGAAGTCGATGAGTTGAATGTGAAAAGCAAGGATTAGGTAGGATTTTTCAAACATTATTTTTGACTTATACAAAAAAACATTAATGATGTGATGTGATTTCAAACATTCATTATAATTAAACAATGAGGATTTGATGATTAGTGAGCTTTACACTGCTTAATCCTAGCTGCAATTCCTACCTACCCCTCCTCTAGGAGTTAAATCTCTCTCATCTGTCCCATTCATTGTATAATCCTATGTTTCTCCAATAATTTGAATCTAGTCTTTTAACATCAACATTGACGCAAGTTATGGATCTTTAGTTCCCTTCAAAAGTTGCTTTCAGACCTTGATATGCTACCAACCTCTTTTTCTTTCATTTTTTTTTCCTTTTACTTATACACCTATTTACGCAACCTTGGGATGTCAAACTTAGACCAAGAAATCTCAACAGCCTTACTTACCACTAAACCAGGTTCTTTTTTACTATACTACGAACTCATTATTGAATATCTCTTGTTGTCTCTAACCCATAAGCTAATATTGCCTAAGTATGCCCATTTTATTGCAATTTTTTACACTTACATTGCTCCTTATTATAACAAATTAAATAGTATAGAGCAGGAATGTACTGCATGAATACGTTATAAGGTTCGCATTAAGTGCGTACTTGTTGGAATGACTTGTAAGGATGTTTCACATATATGACTTGCATGTTTCTAGTGAAAAATAATATCATAGATAATCTTGTAACCCATTTGTTGCAAGAACATCAAAGCATAATATGAACTTTAATGAGAATGTTAAAAATTTTAGGTAGAAAGGATTTTAATGCCTAGATGATGTGGATCATAAAGTCATTCCGTGGACAATTCTTGATTTTAAATAGGATACCAACGAGGTGAAATTAAATTTTATGATCCAATTTCACAAAGGGGATTTTGAGGCATGGAATGTCAAATTCAAGATCTAGGTCCTAAGTGACCAGTAGCCAATACTTTTTATGATTGACTGTGAGAACCTAACTAGAATGTTAAGGACTTTAACATACTTCCACAATTGTGATTACTATCTTCCCTAGATTGTTATAGGGTCATTTGCGGATATTGCCTAAGACAACCATTGAGACCCAGTTACCATGGCTAACATTTCCCCAAGTGGCGATAAAGTGTCCACTTTTCTTTTGGGCAAATAAAAAAAATGACCTTTTGGGTTTGGACGTCTATCAATGGACGAATATCTTACAAAAATTATCTTAGAGATCATCATAACATCAAATCTATTGTTCTATAGAGATGCTGACCACTTTTCTTATGCTCCTTGAAGTTTACAATTCTGTCATCGAATAGAAGATTATAGCTCTACACCAAATAAATTGCTTATCCAAAAACAACCTTGGCGTTCTCGGTGCTATTGATCCACCCACCATTTGACTATTTGACATGTACAACCTCATGCTAACTTACACGAAAAGGGCTTTAAAAGAATATAAAAAATTCTTGGTCATACCGGACAACCCTTGAAATCTTTTCCTAAGACACTTCCGTCCAAATCTCCTCTTATGAATACCAATTGAATGTCGCTTCTCCTGCTGTAATTAGCTTTTTTATTTCATTATGTGTATAAAATAAAAATCTTATATCAAAATGTGATCTCTTATGATAAGACTTAAATATAAAAAATATATTTTATATTCTTCTAATTCTTAAACTAACTTTTAAGTTAATCTTTTATACCTTCTTATACATCAGCTTTTTTTTTTATTGGTTATCCATATTTTGCCAGGGCAGCCATCCAATGTCGAATACTCCCCCTGACAGGAAAAAGCACCAGAAGAGGACAGAATAAGGAAAAGGAATGAACACTGTAATTGGATATGATATGAAAGTGATAATGGATGCAACAATAAGAAGACAAGATGCCCTCGATTCGGTTCAGGTCCTCTCCTTTTTCATCGACCAATCTTTCAATCCAATCATCAACCTGGGTCAGCAGCTACCAAGAATAAAAGAAAGGAACAAGAAACCTATCATTAAAGAAAGGTAAACCTAAACCCTAAAGCAAATGCTGCAGTAGTACAGATCTCTTTATGGAGAATCCAGTGTTGGGGTTGATACGATCACAGAGCTTCCAACACTTGTTTACAGGGAACATGATGCGATTCAGTCCAACAACAATGGTGGAGATTGACAAACACTAGGATGCGATTCAGGCCGTAAGTGAATATATTTACTGTTGGTCGTTTGAACTCTCAGATGCCTACACTTGCCACCAATAAACAAAGAGTAATTTGGCAGTAACACCAATGGTCATTGACAGGGCTAGAAGCCTGCTCTAGGGTTTCTTTTGATGGCAAACATAGAATAAAGGCACCTCAAAAGACTCCACAAAGAACTCAAATTTTTTGCTGTTAAAATGTTAAGAAATGTAATCCTGTACTATAGAGATAGCATCCTTAAATATTATTTAAACATGAATTATTCCCTTAGTTATCACATAACATCTAAGTCCAAGATGAGACCCACTCTAAACCTCATTCAACTTAAGCTATCACAGTAAGCAAGAATATTGAAAAATGTAGTTCAATAGGATTCTTTGATATTATTTAAACTATTTCTCTTAACTTATAAGCTAGCTTCTAGATTAAACTTTTAATATAAAAGAAATTTTAGGTATGGTTTGTTTCTCCATAAAGTAGGAATTCGAACCTGCACTTTAATACCCTTGGAAGCTGACATACTAAATGTAACTCAAATCCAAGCAGCCCCATTTGATTTTACCTGTAAAATGTTAGAACAGATAAACGATAGAACTTCAACGCGACATGAAATGGAGTGACAAACCAGAGCTCCAACCTCTTCTGCTTTTCTTTTTCCTTTCTTTTTTTTCCTTAACTATTGTTTTCTTTTTTTAACCATCTTTATTCTGTATATAGGAACCAAAGTCGTTAAGTTCTATGAATGATGGTACTCTAAGATCACACGTGAACAAACTACAAATGGAGGAAGGCGAGGGTATGCCCCAATAAAAACCGTCTGCATATGTTGAATCCCTGGAGGCCAATTGCTTGCAAGGAGGAATCTCTACATAGGCTTCTTGCATTAAGTTCATTGGAGTGTTTCTTTGTTAAACCAAGTTATATTCTATTACTACCCTATTCTATAGAAAGCATTGATGTTTGGAGTGATTCATGTTCCTCATCTGAAGATTTACTGCCCTATAAATTGAAAGGGTAAGAAATGTGGGTGCTTTAGGAAAAGAACAAAAAAGTGTTTGTCATCTGTTCGAGACTGTGGTAACTAAGTTCTGTGGATCCCATTGGTTGATTGATGATGCTGTAAAAGCTCCTGAACTGTTAACACACACAAAGCTTTCGGTCAATGTCACGGCAGCAATAATATCTATTTCATGATTTGTTTTGTTTTTGTATAAATTGATTGTATTAGGCTAGGATTTTTATTCTAATTAGGTTAGACAACCAATGTTTCTGGTCGAGAGAAGACAATGTTTCTAGTCGAGGTTTTCAGTTCTAGTCTCTGCTCTTGAGCTTTGGATTCTTTGGGTCCATTGAACGTGGCAGGAGGTGGTCTACGGGATCACATCCCACCGAGAATATAACAGGGCCACGCCTGTTATTCAATTCTTTCGGTGCCAGTAAAATATAATCTTAATAATAAGATAATAGCTTCTTGTCTGCAATTTGGGTGACCAAATGTTGCACCACCAGCGTGAACACGAGTCCGCCATGATTGTTTTACACTTCAAGGTGCAGAGTTGACTGAACATGGCCTTCCTTGTCTTCCAGTTCCTTTTATGCAAAGCAAACATATCTTGATTCCCCACCATTACTTCTGGAACGCTTCTTTGGCACTCATTCACTCACCATCAAGAAATGGCAGGATCAGAATGTTTGAAGCTTGAATACGATTTCAATGGCCTTTGATGTGCTTCTGGGCGTGGAGGAGCAACGGGTTGTGAATCCTACGGTTGAAGATTGGCTTGGAAAGCTAAACAATACCATTTATGACGCGGATGACTTCCTGTCTTTCCATTGAAGTTCTGAGGCAAGAAATGAAGATCCAGGATGAGAAGGAAGAAGAGTTACGCATATTCTCCAAAACAGCTTGGTTTTGGTCTTAAAATAGGCGAGAGAAGATTAAGGAGATTAGAGAGAGATTAGGTGTCACTGAACCCCAATAGGGAGTTCTCATTTGGGAAGCGCCATGACAAGCCACGGATCAGGTATAGGAAGTGGGATAATACCATTGTTATGTACCGTTCAGAAGAAGTTATTGGTCAAAAGAAAGAAAAGGAGGCAATTATAGGACTTCTAATGGACTTCCACTTGCAAAACTTATTCAATGATCCAAAAATTGAAAGACATTTTGACCTAAAGATGTGGGTATGTGTCTTTAATTCATTTGAACTGAAAAAAATATATATAAATGAATAAATTGTTGAAAAAATCTTAGAATCCGGGACAAGGATGAACTAGAAACTTTTGAATGATATGCGGAACAAGAACCACAAAAATTGGTATCAATTGTAAGAATATTGATGGTTGGCGGAAGAGGTAGCTAAATATTGGTGACTGCAAGTAGTAATTAAGGTTGTGGTGCATCCAAAAGAATCATATTGTTTAAAGAGTTTGGAGGATGACACGCCATGGGATTTATTTGACAATAGTTTTTTCCGGATGGGAAAGGATCAAAGAATTCAAGATCCGTAAGGAAAATGGGGAAGAAGATCTTAAAAACTATGCAGGTGACTCGTAGCCTTGAAAAGAAGGGGAGGATTGTTATGTATTAAAAATCTAGAAAGAAAATGGTAGGATTTTATTGACAATGAACTTACAAAACTCCCTTCGCTTTTGAAGTATTACTTTGCATATTATAATTTTTTTTCCAATTACGATAAATTAACAATAGATAACCTTTGGATAGCACAAAGGTTTGTTTAGTCATTATAGAAAATCAATATTTAGAAGATGTTGGCTAGATGTATTTTATGAATGTAATTTGGAAATCATTTTTCATAAGTTTAGATGAATAAGTTCAGTAATATAACTAGATGCAAGATGCATGATCTTGTGCATAATCTCATTATATCAATAGCAGGACCACTAATCACCTCAATGTACTATGGGGACAAAAGTTTTACAAAAAGACCCTATCATTTATCAATTTATAATGATAAATTTTTATTAGATGAGGTATGTAAAATATGAACATTTCTTTGCATGGCTTTTAAATGTGTGATTGACTGTGAATTTATTTTTTCAAACTTTAAGCTCCTACATGCAATGGGTTTAAGTAACTATGAGCTTCAATAAGTATTAAATTTTAACAATTAATTGAAGCATCTAAGATTTTTTTTATCTTTCTACAAGCTCCAAAATCAAGAAGTTGCATGATGCTATAACTTGGTAACAAAATTTACAAACCCTAAACTCTATGATTGTTAATCACTTTAAGATTTACCAAGAGACATTAGAAAGTTAGCCAACCTAGCGTTTCTTGAGCTTGAATATTGTCAGTTAGGCTATATGCCATACGGATTAGGCAATTTACTAATCTTCAAACATAGACAAGATTTTTCAATCAATTTGGGTTTCTCTCTCTAGGCGTAATAGTGGACTAACTGAATGAAGTGGAATAACTAATCTAAGAGGAAAGCTATGCATTGATAATCTAAGTCATGTTATAGGTGCTGCATGATAATATAAGTCTGTCAATTTACGTTAAAAACCCCATCTTGATTCCTTGGAATTAAATTAAATTTATGAATTTAAACATTGATGATTCTAATGATGAGGTGTTATTAGAAGGTTTGACAACCGCATCGAAGTCCAAAACACCTCACCCCATCAGGGATCAAGGCTTCCTTGTTGGCTTTGTAACTCACAAGTCTTGGAGAATTGATATTGAACACTCATAATAGATATTAATATGTACCTTTATTGTTTCAATTGCCTTTTTTCAAGCAACTTAAGCTTCCATATACGTGAATGCTATGGATTACATATCAAAATATAATGAGTTCTCCTTCTTCTCGCCATCACCAATAGCCTTGTTCCCAACATTGAAGGAATTCAAAACTCAATAAATGCCAAAATTTAAAGGTGTGGTAGAGGAAGAGAGATTCTTCTGTGGAAGCTGATGATGACATTTCAATAGAAATAACGATGGTAACATCTATGTTAAAGCATTGTTTACTCCCTTCACTTTCTTGTCTTTTAGAATTATGCGTCCAATGTGGTTTTTTATTGACTTCAATGCCAGTATTTCTACATATTGAAAAAGAGTTGCACCTAGAATATGTTATCTAGAAGCCATTCCAATAGACAATGATGGAAAATATGCCAACAACTGTCGCCTCTTCTATAGTTGGCATATTTTAGTTGCCTCTTCTGTGATACATCAAATATAATAAATATACCAACAATTTTACTCATTATTTTATCTTGATAAATCACAGAAATTAAGTACCCACTTTTTTCACCTTCATTTTCTTCATTTTTTATCTTCTAGTGTTAATTTCAAATGCAAAAGTGGCTAAAAGCAATTGAAGTACCAAAGAAACAAGAGAAAAGGATTGACCCAAGATTGATGCTTACCCATATATTCAGCCAACCATGCATCTTTACCTATCCTAATTCTTTATAGAAATTTGAAGTTCATAATTCAACCTTACCTTTCTTGTCTTTCCTCTCTGAATATTTCTTGGTCGGTAAGTTTCTGGTTTACAAGCAACAGAACGTGGAAGTACTCCAAAAAACAGAAGACACATTCAAAACTTATCCCAACAGTTTTTGCAACAAGACAACAACTTAAAGGTGATTACTATATCTTCCTTCGTATTATTCCACAGCCCAACGCGGAATATTCGCCACAGAACATGGGGAATAGCTAAAGGTCGGCTACAAAGCGGGTTTTGGAGGGGACAACAAAAGATTCCCTCAGCCTTATGGAAAGGGATCGATGTGGGACTGCTGGCCTAGAAATGTAACGCGGCAAATCTTGATACAGCTTAAGTGTTGTCTTCTTTGCTTTTTGTAAGTTGGCCTAGAGTTCCTTTTTGTTCTTTTCCTTTCCCATAGCCTAATGGTTGTGTACAGGCATCCGTGGATTTCTATAGAATATATGTAATCTTAATATAGCTTTAAGTTGTCTTCTTTGTTTTTAGTTAAGTTGGTCTATTGGTTCTGTCCAAGCATCTATGGATTGCTATAGAATATATGTAATATTAACATAGCGTTTTGTCTTCTTTGTTTTTAGTATGTTAGCCTTTAGTTCTTTTTTGTTCTTTTCCTCCTCCATGGCCTAATTTGTTCTGTCCGAGATCTATGGATTTCTGTAGAACAAAAGGGTAATGTTTTGGCCTGATCCGGATGGTGTCAAGGATGGTCACACAAGAGAAGAACATTAAGAAAATGGGTTTCAATATATTGGTTAAAACTCCACATACTATTCCCCCATGTCATTGTTTAGCGAAATGTCAGCTTGGAACTTACAAGTCTACCCTAAACAAACTCTTTAAAGAAAAAGGTGAATTTAAAAAAAATGGGACAAGTGCTCTCAAGTGGCAAACCAAAATGAAGCTAAGATATCCACTGCTACCACTTAAGAAACACAACCAACAGATTTTGGCACGCAAAATACAGTAAAAAGAACTTGTCAACCTGAATTCCTTCTGCTGAATGTTTAGTCTATTTACATGACCATTAGCAATTGTCTTTAGAAGCAGTACTGAAATGGTGTTAACCTTCTGCGGCTCTGGAGACTTTCATACAATATGTAAGTCATGAAATAGAAGCCATATCAGATTGGCAACGGATTACATATAACAAGAGAGGGAGGGTACAGTTGTTTGAGGTTTATCAACAGTTCTCTTAAATACCAGAGATGTCTAAATTCTGTATAGTTTGGCATCTGAAAATGCACAAAGTACTATATACATGAGATGGAAGCTCTGTCCGAAAATACCATTTTACTTGCCAGAAAGACAAATGATTGATGCACTTATAGAACTTAGTGCCATTATTCGCCCGTCATTTGAATATTTGACACGAACCATCTCTTGCTCACTAACCCTAAAAAGGAGGGGAAAAAATAAGAAAAATAAACTCTTGGTCATACTAGACAACCTTTGAACCCTTTTCTTAGGGCAGCTTCGTCTAAATTTCTCCCTATGAAGACCAGTTTGCTAATTCTCTTCTCATTGGGTTCCCATGTTTTTCCTGGGCAGCCATCCAATGTGGAATGCACCCCCTGAAAGGAAACAGCATCACAAGAGGACAGAATTAGGAAATGAAACTAACAGTATAATCAACACATTGACAGACGTGATATCAAAATGATATTTAAAGAAACACTAGGAGGAAATACGTGCCTGAAAAACATAACGTTGATCATAACCACTAACAGACAAGATGCCCTTCATTCTGTACAGGTCCTCTCCTTTTTCATCAATCAATCTTTCAAGCCAATCATCAACCTGAGACAGCAGCAACCAATAACAAAAATAAGAAACAAGAAATGTAACATTAAACATGACATGGAACGACAAACTATAGCTGCCATCTCTTGGCTTTTCTTTACTTTTTCCTTTTATTGGTTATAAACGAACCAAAGCCCTAACTTCTATGCCTTAACTTCTATGAATGTTGAATACTCTGAACCGCACTTGAGCAAACTAAACATCAAGGAAGGCAAGATGAGGATGCGTCCAAATGAATATCCTCTAGATACGTTGAATCTTAGGATGCCTATTGCTTGCAGGGAGGGATCTCTAAGATCAGGATACCCTCGCGATGCCTCTCCACACCAGGCTTCTTGCCTTGACTTCAACTATTGACCTGACCTTGCAGCGTCTCTATTATGTCACACCTCTGTAAATAGGGTAACATAGCACTATGGAGTTTTATGTCACTTCATATGTTTATGTACTAAGATAGCCCTTTCAAGTGCATTATCTTGCAACAATGGAAATGGAAACACTATTTCAACGAACAATTTGCATACGGGCACGAGAAGGGCTTGAAGAGACAAAGAGCATTAGAAGCCTCCCAAACCAACCTAGTTACCAACATTTTCTATTCATATTACTCCAGACGGCTTGGAGGTTTGATGTTCTAGCCAAATGGATTTTAGAAGGACTTAAGGTTTCCACAGAGATTGTGTTATGACACATATAATAGAAAACAGAACCAAAAGAAATTCGAAGTAAAATGAGAACTTGTATTACCTCATCAAGGTCGAGTGTTCCCTCATGAACAATACTGACACTGGAAACAGCGGAATCGTGTTTATGATCATGATGATGCCCTTCGTGGTGCCCTGCAATATTCAAACAAAATGAGATCAGAGTTGAAAATGGCATAAGAAGAGAAACTTGCCCTGGACAACAAAAAAATTCATGGGAAAGGGTGATGGTACATATGAAACTGAGAATAAAATGATATAAAAAAGTGAGCAGAAAGAAATACCACAATGCAACCAATACTATAATTTAAGTCAACCAGAAGCTTGTACAGCACAAAAACCCAGCCAGCTTCTTCTAATTTCCTTTTTTTAAAAAAATATTTTTGGACACCTCATGTGTCACTCGGCTAAAGGTTACAGTGCCCAACCAGTAAAATGGGAGGCATCCATGAACTAATGGGTAAAATCATTACTTGACTTCAGCAACGATATATTTACTTTTCTTTTTGCAGCTTTTATTTTTATAATGTCTTTATATGGTTTAAATTATTTGATTTATGCCAGGATTAATCTAGATTTCCTAGTTCAGTGAAAAGTTAATCAACCTTAATATTGACACATAACTAAGTATATGAAGAATGTCAATAAAATGCTTCCACTTTATCTCTTAAATTAGCCAAATCCGTTTTCAGAGAGGTATCTCTAAAATTGCATAACTAAGAACATAAGAGGAAACCTGTTCATGTCTCTTCATTGACTTTAGTCGCCCGAGTAACACCAAGTAATCAATAAAAACTAACTCGACTGTTAGAAACTTCTAGTACATAATTATGCTTCTATGATCCAGCCACCCAGATGTACCCTTCAACTTTCTCCATCCACACTTATTAAGTTAAGATCCAACACCCTGATACCAGAAAACGTTTTTGTAACGACCAAACAACATTCACATTAGAAATATGAATCAAACACCTCTACAACTAACCAAATGCAAGAAAACAAGTAGCAAATATATTGCTTTTCATCCTAATTGCAACTCATAAAAGTTCTCTGTGCGTAACAAAAGAAGAAACAATCATCCTCACACTCTTTTCCTTAAAGCTTAACTATTTACAACTGATAAAACAGGAGGTGATGGGAGAGAAAAAAGAACCTAAAAAGAATACAAAAGAAATAGATAAGATGTACCATGTCCAGTTTCATGTTGATGGGTGTCAGAACAGGAAGTATCCACATGAACCTGAGAGCCAATTCTGCAAAATCAAGTCATTTGACATATCATCATAGATGATTTTACATCATGCCACTCGAAATCCAATTATGTATTAGAATGTTCCAGGGCTTTGTAGAATAACACACAGAGAGTCCAGATATAAGTATTAAAGAAACAGATCATAGATCATACCTTTCAAGATCATATCCTCCAACACCCAAAACAAAATCCAGGTCAACAGATCCAAATTTGGCTTGCTTAATTTGTGCAAGTCCATTGATATGCTGGCAACAATGTACCAAACATGCAGAATTCAGATCGTGGTAACTCAATTTAACAAGCTAAACAGATGCTATCAATCATAAAGCAAGTAGGGAAGACATATTGCCAAGCTGATACTCAAAATTTATTCAAGATAATGGAATTACTCTACACAGCTTCAAAGGAGCTGCATAACATTTAACTATTCTATGGAGGTCTACATAGACAGCAACAAAAAGCACATCTCTCTCCTGGTGAATATGTACTTCATGAAGCATTCTTTGCCTCAAAACAGTCGTTAATACACACAACAAGAAGCTCTCAAAAAACAGTCAGGGTTGGCTTTATATATAAATTGAATGAAATATTTTCCCATATATCATGGTCTTGTAGCCTACTTTCTTCAAATATTATGGTCCCAAAATTTATATCTCATGAGCTTCTTACTGAGACTAAGAGATGAAAGTTATCATCCCACACAGCCGAAGGTAATTACACCTGCATTTATGCATGAAGCCCTTTATCCCAATTTATATGCATGTGTGCATAAGGAAGTAGACGTCCTTTATTTATCCCCACACGAACCCACACTGAATTTTTCCTAGTTATTCCCTAGTCCTCTCTATTCATACCCTTTCCCTACTTACCTGAAGCACCCCACATCTTTTGAACTGGATTGCAAAAGAAGCGGGTAGTACCAAACTCAACCAGCCATCTCTATACCTTTTCTGTTCTGCATTTGATAATCCTTTGCTCCATCAATTATTGAAGACTCAACATATTGTACATGTTATACAGAAAGACATACCTTGATTTTCTTGGTCAATATCTCCAACTCCGCCTCACTGACCAAATCAATCTGCCAAAAAACAAAACCATTGATTTGGGAAGGTAAAGTAGCCAGAAATAGATCTGATAACTTCCCAGCACATCGGAGACAGAGATTAACAAAAAAACCTGACCACAGCCTTCACCTTATTCAAAATAATACGGTCAGCAAAGGCAACTTGTTCTACTGCCTCATTCACTACAAATCTCGGTTTAACTTCATTCAAATGTTGCAATGCATGCTTGGAGTCAACCAAAGTAACTACTCCATCTAGCTTCACATAACGTGAAACCAGTTCGTCACTGCAGAAAGTCTCTATAACAGGAGCTGGCTTAGCAAGCCCTGAAAAATACATTTCATGAATAGAACACAGTCAGCTTTCAGCATCTGCCATGCAGTTGTTGAACCGCCATCTTATAACCCATCCTTCCAACAAGAACAATAGATGGAACAAGGCTCCACCAAACGAATGCTGAAGCTATATCAAAAATTTTCAAGGACCAAGAAAAAAAAAGCAATGCTACTTCCTAGCTTATTAAAAAAATTAAAATAAAAAAGAAGAAAGGAAAAAGGGGTAATGGAGGGGGAAAGAAAAAGGAACCTCTTTCGTATGCTCATCTATTACAGATTTGATTTGGCTTCTTTTCTTTGCATTTCTTTGACTTGGACCAATGGTGTTGAAACAGGATCCAAGATGATATTGTTTTCTAAAGTGATACCTTAGTTGAGAATTCAAACATTGCAACCAAGACTAAGAGCTTTCATGAAAAACCATTAACATACCTGTTGTTTCAATAACAATATGATCAAATTTGTCCCGTTTCTCCTTCGCCAATTTTAAAAGCATCTTAACAAGATCTCCCCGCACAGTACAGCACAGGCAACCATTATTAACCATGACGATGTCTTCTGACACTGAGGAATGACTAGCCACCAATGATCCATCAATATCCACCTCACCAAACTGCATTGACAGATTTTTGATGAATTACAAGACTAGCCTGAGAACTCAATACACAGAAAAACAGAATTAAACAAGCAAGAAATTTGAGAATGCGGATGATAATTCTTGGGTTCTCTCACATGTACATAGATATGGAAGGGAGATACAAACTTGGTGAGCATATTCATGGTGAATAATGCTCTAATAGTCACATTTGAATTGCAGAACTTTTTCAGATTGTATTTACATTTTTGTTGTCCTAGTGATAGTTACAAAGTCAGCTTTTGTCACAGTGGCTAAATATTGAAGTGACACTCTTCTCATATCAGTTTCAAGAATTACTTATGCAAATAGTTTGCAGCTTAATGGTTCATAGTCTTTTCCAGGTTAGTTGTCCAATGCTTATTGTGAATGATTGGAGTAACGCCAAAAAAGTGTATACTGAAATACTACTGAGCCTAATAATATTACAGATATTTGGAGTCCGTGATGAAATTCAATCAGATGAACCAAAAGAAATTAGAAAATTAACATACAAGTGAATAGTTAAACAGGAGAATCAAAGATCTACATTTGATTGGTAGGTCGATTCATCTTATGATTATTCTGGTTTTTTAACAGCTATTATAACTCAAGCATTTTCAGCTGCAATGATCACTGAAACAAGGTCTTACAAAAGACAAAGATGAATTTCTTGAGAGGTATTTACTTGTTAACATTAAAAGAGAAATTACAGCAGATTTAAGTACAAAAATGATAATAGATTATTACCTTAACTATTGTTGGGCTCGAAGGAACAAATGAAAAAAAGATGAAAGACAGGGAAGATCAGAGCATAGCACTGAGAAAACATTCAGTACCTCATTTTCTATGACAGCTATCCGCTTGCCATGTTGAGATGTAAGAATGTGATTCAGGAGAGTTGTCTGCATTAAACAGGATAAGTTGACATAAGCAAAAAGGCTCAGAAACGGGGCTTGTATATCTTTCTATCATGCCATAAAAAGACCATCTTTGCCTTTCAGATTCTCCATTTCTGAAATTGTTTCCCGTAAAGCGATTTACCGTTGGTTACTGATACAAACTTTCAAACAAAATCCTCAGGGCATTAATGCCCTGTTTCGTCAGAGAAACCCCCCAGCCTAAACCTCGACTAGAAGTGAAACAAAACCGAACCTTTCCGGAACCAAGAAAGCCGGTGAGCACGGTGGCCGGAACGCGGTTATCTGGGCCAAGTGCTAAAGCACTGGCTGCATCGAGACTGTCGTTAGGGGCCGAAACGAAGCCCCTGGAGTTTCTGGGTCGGGCTTCGTGGAAATCACTAGAAACAAACGAGTGAAGTTTCCCAAGGAACGGGGAAACCGGCGGGGAATGCTGGAAGCGAGATTGGAGGAGTTGGTATAGGCTTTTGGGTGATGATCTTGATGTAAGGAATCTCGTAGCCATTTTTGGGAGAGGAGTTGGGGGTTTTTGAAAGTGTCTGGATAAATCCTTAAACCCTAGCCATGGTTTCAAAGTCCCGAGTATTTATATAAGGGATCATCCTTCTCTTTCAAGCCTTTCGCTAAATTTCCCGATTAATAAAATTACTGAATATCGAATATGATATTGTTTTAATTAGTTAAAATTATATGAAGAATTGGCCCCAAAACGACGAATTTTTGTCATGATCGGAGACCATAGCAAGGATTTAGGCTTATGGGTTCAAAAAATGATTAGAGTTCAATTGAAATGGGATTGAGTTAGCTCTCAATTATGAGGCCTTTGGCATCATAACTAATCTCCTCACATTTAATACCAAAGTCAACATCATATTTTAAGTTTGAACCATAAATAGAATGACTTTTCAAAAATGGCTATATGGCACATATACATCACAAGTAATGTTGAAAGATGCTTAAATGTTATAGGTAGGACTACAGTGAAGCCATCATGAAGTGGGTCATTGGGGCATTGGCCGCAAAGCAAGATGTTTTGTCATAAGCCCAAACTGTGGCAAGGGTCTAGGTTTATGATTTAAGTGAAATGGGATTCAAATAGCCTTTAACTCTAGAGTTTTTAGCATAAGGCTTAGTTCCTAACTCTTTTCAAGCAACCAAATGGCTTTGTTGCTCTAAGAGTCATATCTAGCAATTACTAGCTTACACAATCTAACTTAGAGATGTTGAAAAGATCTTCAATTCAATGTTTAATTAAAAATAAGCCTAGTGATTGTTTGCTATTGTTTTAATATCTCACTTGGATAAGACCAAACATTGTTTATATTATTAATAATACTTGTCAATTTATGCACACCCTTATTACTATTCTTTAGCAAGTAGTCAAGCTAATTCTTCATTTCTCATGACAACCACCTATTATGGTATTCTAGTGACTAGGAGTCCTTCATTTGATCTATATGCCTACTTTAATTTTGATTGGGCCAATGATTGTGATGATAAATACTACATGTTGGATTTTGCATCTTCCTTAGCCTAACTTGATCACTTGATCCTCTCAAAACAACAAATAGTCACCTGCTCTAGTATAAAAGCTAAGTTGAAAAGTGTTGTCAACATTGCAGCCGGACTCATTAGGATCAAGGCCCTCCTATAAGATCTTTGAGCTCCCTCATGAAGGGCTTCCACTCTCTACTACAACAGTGTCTTGGCATTTCACTTAATTGCCAACCCTCTTTTTCACACTTATATCAGACACATAGAGACCAATATTTATTTCATTCAAGATTTACCAAGAGTCTTTCTTGTACAAATTAGCTCAAGGGAGTATTAATAAAGAGAGAATCCTAAATCCGCTAGCATGTTTTGCCACATAAGTTTCATTTCACCTGCCACGTATGCCCTATTGCCGTGTCAGCATCAGAGTTTTAGGTGGGGTGCCACATCAGCAAGCCATACCACGTCAATGCACGTCAGGCCTATGCACAGCCTTCCTTCTCAGATTGATTCACGTTCAATTGTAAACAGGTGTAAACAAGACGAAACAATATAAACTTTTCCCAATTCCTACGTTCTAAACCATTCACAGAAATAGAAAATCCTATTATTTTCATGTCTACCACCGTTGAGTTTTCCAACAAAGTTTCGCTTAGGTTTTTCGGTTAGATGGACAAATTTTAAGGCATAGCCACATTACCTCTACCTTTGTCAGAATAGAAGAACTCTACATCATTCTTTGTCTCTATTTTGAAAATTGAAGCATCATTCTTTGCTTTGTTAGACCTCATTTAGTTCAGCTTTTGTTTTTTATAAAAATTAAAACAACAATATTTGCTTCATTTGGCCTAAGTTGCTTTAGCGTTTCTTAAATAAAATTGAAGATTTTTAACTTATTTTAACTTATACAACTTATCCAAAATTAGGTATTCATCATTCATGATCCATTATTCAATAGACCTTAGAGCTCAAATGTAATGGATATAAAATTAGTTATTCATCATTCATTCATGATGTTATGAAGATATCAAGATATCTTGGTTGAGTGGTTGTAACTTATTCAGTTGGAAATATATAATGTTTGAGATTAAGAGGTCTTAAGTTTAACATGTGAAGGCATGTGAGTGGATATGTGAATAAAAAAATAAAAATAAAAAAGATATTGTGAAGGGTACATATACTCTTATAAATTCTTCTCTTTTATATAAGGTTGGATAAATCCTTTCAACTATATCAAGATAGATTTTTACCTTTTTATGTGGTGAATTTCTCTTTTATGTTCACTTCTTATATTGTTTTTTTTTTGTTTAAATATATAGATTTAAAGAGAATTTAGAAGGAAATATACTTTCTTTTCACTTGAATCAAAGTTATAACGTAAATGAAAATATTGGAAAAGAAGAAACAAGAAGTTGTTTCTATCAAGAGTATATAGAAGTTGAGTCCTCATAAAACTAATGAGTTTCAAAACATTTAAATTTCATGCTTCTATATATTTTATTGTATCTTAAGCCACTGATATGAATGGACGAGCTATGAAAAAAGTAACCCATGCCTAAAATAATGAGTTGCACTGAAAAGTTAAGTGCTTCCTTGTTAAGTTAGCAAATCCACACCAAAATGTACCTACATCCAATGGTTTATTGACATTTACCAATAAGTAAGTCATTGCCTTCCAAAGAAAATTTGAGTCATGATTGCGTAAAAGTTCACAAGCTTGAGAGTGTTATAAAGAAATATTGGCAATGTTTTCATGTTTTCTATTTGAGGAGTGAATGATTAGTTTTCATAGTTGTTTATTCTTTAGCTTTTTGTAACATTTTGGTTGTAATTTTTCCTTACACTTGCTTATGGAAGTTATTACTATATTTTATCGAGTATTTTTTATTTTTTTTGCTCTAATGACATAAAGAAAGGGAGAAAAAAAAAAACTATTTCCCAAACCCTTATATGATTTTATTTTTTTTTTGGTTTTACATATTAAATACAATTTTTCATTCAATTTATTAGTTATTAACAAAATATAAGACTGAAGTTTTAAGTTTATAATTTTTGCTAAGTTGGGCCTTGAGTTGAGCAAATTAAATATAATGATGTTAAAACCAAAATAAAACTAACACATGGGATTCCAAATTTTTTTTTTTAGTTGAAAAAAGCTACAAATACTCAATACATAGCTCTTTATACAAAGGGTATTTTGCTAAATTATGAACTTGATGTTTGACAATTATGAGAGTTATCAACTTGGCTTATCATATTGTAGTGACACAATGGATTGTTGACTATTTAAATACATAAGAATGATCTCATATTATATATCATAATTCACGAATTAATGACTCAATATAGAAAAGTTTTGTTTCTCCATATAGCATATTTATTAGTTATTTATAAACTTGAAATCAATAATAAATATGTATATATATGGTTTGAGTTAAAAAAATTTATATAAAAACTTAAAAACTTCATCATAACACTAATAATTTAACTTATATAATTTTAGAGTTCGTTTTAAAATATATCAAATCACTGCTAGACAAATATGGTGATTTCTTTCCCGTCAAAATGAGTAAGAAATTTCATATTGATAACCCACTCATCACCTTCCAAGGAGTTGCATCATTTCACTCAAGTCAATGCAGCAGATGAGATCACCTAATATTGATTAAGAAAGGTTCTGCCTAATCTAAACTCATTTTTTAGTTGAAAATAAGATTCCTTCGTTTGCATATTTGGCTTCCTTGCAGGCCAATTCCAAAGAATCTCTCAACGTCAACTGCTGTGTTTATATTGCTATCTTAGGATACTTGCGGCTAGCTTTCTTCTTCCCTTCTCTTTCTGCTGATGGAGTGCCACCAAGTGGATCTTTTTTAAGTATTATTTTATTTATGTGTATGAATTGATTGTTTTTAGTTAAAAGGCTTGAATATCTTACTCAAAAGCTAATTCAATAATACTTTATTTTTGTACATTCATTTTGCATCATATAGCCAATTCAACATAAGTTTTAGTATCAAATTAAAAGGCATAAGGATTGACTCGAAACCCAACTTAGCGAGGAAGAGATATCCCTTTCATTTAATTTTTATTTTATTTTTCTCCATGCTGTATTATATATTCACGTAACGTGGAAGACTTCCTTAGGTTTTACGTCAGAGATGGTGTTCAGAAGCAACGATATGATAGGTCGTCCTAAAAGAAAGGTCAGAAGAGGTTTGCATAATTTGACAACTCATTTGGCAGTGGCAATCACCAACGAAACTGTTGACTTCTTGAATAGGACAACACAATACAAGTATAATTAAAGAACGGCCATCCTTGATTCTCAGGCCAATTGTGTTATGACTATCCATACCTGCAGGTGAGAAGAGTGTATAAGCAGGGCAGGCGACCGTAGTTTAATTAAATAAAATAAAATAAAAAGAAATTAGCTTATAAATTAAAGAGATAATTTTTATTATTATTCAAAGATTATTTATTTTTTCAAATGGAATCTTAATTCTTAAATTTTTTATGTGCACTAAATATGTTTTGAACTCAAAGTTAATTTGAAAAAATTTTAAGTTGGATAGAAGTTGAAATGAATTAATATGATCTCTAATACTATATCAAAAAAGTTTAAATTTAATTTCTAAATTAATTGATAAATTAAAAAATATTTTTTTAATATTTATGTTGAAGATACTTGGATTCGTCTCATATTGAAATGAAAGAATATAAACTTAGACCTTATAAGTAGTGGCTCTTTCTTTCATTCTAAAATACTTTTTGGGATGATTATAAAATTACTTAATATTCTTAATAATTTAGATATGCTAAAACTTTGGTTACAAGAACCATATCCGAAAAGTTTGCGATTATAGTTTGTTCGCTCTCTCTCTTTTTTCTTTCTTTCTTTAAAAAGGACAAGGGAGATCATATGCACTGATCTTGCCAGATCATTTCCACTGTGACATCAAAGATCAAATCACAGTCCCAAGGCGACCAGACAATGTCACCTGCGAGCTAGGAAGTCGAAATCCTCCTTAAGTCAAACAAACAGATCGCACCTTCCTCGGGTCACCAGTAGCAGCTCGTCTTATTACTTTATAAACGGTGTCTAAATCAATATTAATGACATTTTAATCTTACCTCACCTCCAGAATTCAGTATAAATGAGGCATTCTGGTCAGAAGTACCCACATTCATACTTTCAGCAACTAGCGCCTCCTCATGGAGTCCCAAACCCCTCAAACACTAGATCCACATCCTGTCCAGAGACCTCATGAAACCGCTCATCAGTCCCCCACGGCCGGTTTTGCGGCCAAAGTTGTTGACAAAGTGAAAACCAACCTGGTTTTCCGGTCCAAATGGGCTGAGCTGAATGGGGCAATGGGAGACTTGGGCACATACATACCGATAGTGTTGGCCTTGACCCTAGTTGATGACCTTAACCTAGGCACAACGCTTATATTCAACGGAGTTTACAACATTATTACCGGTGCCATATACGGTGTCCCGATGCCTGTCCAGCCCATGAAGTCCATCGCAGCCGCGGCCTTATCGGAGTCTGGCTTCGGCGTCCCGGAAATCATGGCTGCCGGAATATTGACCGGAGGAATTTTACTGATTTTGGGCGTCACAGGGTTGATGCAGCTGGTGTTTAGGCTGATTCCTCTATCCGTTGTTAGGGGAATTCAGCTGGCACAGGGCTTGTCATTTGCGCTCACTGCGGTCAAATACATCAGAAAAGTACAGGATTTTTCGAAGTCAAAGGCTACAGGGAATAGGCACTGGCTTGGGCTGGATGGGTTGGTCTTGGCTATTGTATGTGCTTGTTTTATTGTTATTGTTAACGGTGGAGGTGAAGAATACAGGGAGGAAAATCATGATGATTTGGGCGATGCAGAAAGGGCTGCAAGAAAACGAAGAAATTTCAGAAAAATTATCTTCTCTCTTCCTTCTGCATTTCTTGTATTTGTACTGGGTGTGGTATTGACCTTTGTAAGAAAGCCTAACATGGTGCACAACATCAAATTTGGACCCTCTTCTATTGCAGTAGTCAAGATTTCGAAGCATGCATGGAAGGAAGGGTTCATCAAGGGTACAATTCCTCAACTCCCCTTGTCAATATTGAATTCCGTCATCGCTGTATGCAAGCTTTCCTCCGATCTTTTCCCGGGAAGGGACTTCTCGGCGACATCCCTGTCGGTGACTGTGGGCTTAATGAACGTGATCGGCTCTTGGTTTGGAGCCATGCCCAGTTGCCATGGTGCCGGTGGGCTTGCAGGGCAGTATAAGTTTGGTGGTAGGAGTGGCGGGTGTGTGGCCCTTCTTGGTACGGCCAAATTGGTCTTGGGTCTGGTATTGGGAAGCTCTTTGGCCAAGATTTTGAACCAATTTCCAGTTGGGGTCCTCGGCGTTCTGCTTCTGTTCGCTGGAATCGAGCTGGCCATGGCTTCAAGGGACATGAACACCAAGGAGGAATCCTTTGTGATGCTTATTTGCACGGCGGTTTCGCTGGTGGGCTCAAGTGCAGCGCTAGGCTTTGTCTGTGGGATTGTTGTGCATTTGCTTCTAGGGCTGAGAAATTTTAGAAGGGACGAACCACTTTCAAGGATATGGATGCATGGAAAGCCCATGATATTTATAGTTGTTTTGGTCATATTTCTTAAGTCTGCCTAAGGTTTCCCATTTGTTCTAGTGGCAAAAGGTTGAAGACACTGTATTTTCCCTTTGGTGTTTTTTTTTTTTTTTTTTAATTTGGCTTTTGATGGGGACTGCAATTATCGTTCCAAAGGACCTTTCAGAAAGTTGAATTCCTTGTTTCCTTTCCTTCTGCATTGTAGTTTGCCTCCAATGTATCCTGTAAATATTTGCTTGCTGTGATGATATGAATAAAAGCAGTCAGACACTTCGTAATTGTTGCTTCACTGTTTTGCTCCACTCGTTTCCTTATGCGTTTCTTATTCTACGATTGTGAATAAGGAACCTACCACTTTGTAGCACTGTAATTTGCCTTCGTTTTCTGTGTTTCTCACTGGAAATAACATTGTTTCAGCTAAGAAAGGGATAGTCATAGATATAGATAACTGGTAAGAAAGGAAAATGACGAGAACCCAATGCACCTCCCGTATCATATTTTTCTTTGGTAAAAACATCATTATTCATTTGGTCTATTGAATAATAGATCATTAATGATGAATACCTAATTTTGGATAAGCGTTTCCAAAAGCTTGGCTAAGTTGTATCTCATAGCATCATTACCTTAACTTTTACTTTCTATGAAAAAAGAAAGACATTCTTTGCTCCGCTGGGCTTGAGTTGCTTTAGCATCACAATGATATGAAGGCATTCCCTATTAAAACCAAAATTCTTCTCATTTTTGTAATTGTCTAACCAAATGGGTTTGCTGCTTTGGGAGTGGCGTGCAACAGTTTCTTCTACATTCTTCTACATTATGAGCTTACTTGATTTGAATTAGAAATGGCGAAGAACATCTTCGTTTTGATGTTTGTTCGTCGTTCCTTTTTTTTTTTTTTCCCCTATCTCCTTCACAAAGTCTTCCCACAAAGGCCATCTTGATTTGCCCCTCAACATAAATTCTCCTTTTGTTGTATTATAAAGTTCAACTCCACACCAATTTTTCACAAGTCTTCTTACTACAATAGTTCAACCTAAACCATATCTATATGGATGCTAAAGAAGGACTAAGCTTTGATACCATGTTACTAAAGCTCTATCATTTCATAAAAGCTAGGTCAAGGGAATGGGACATTTCTTACATATAAACATTCTACAAGCTCATTTCTTAGCAACGTGAGAAAACTCCATATTGGTTTTTGACAAATCCTTCACTACGGTAATCTAACTCAAACCATACTGCAATGATACTTTCATTGTGTGAACTCTAAGTCAAACCATACCCATATCCCATATCCCATAAGGGTGTTATGGGAGGACTGAGCTTTAATATGGACTTGTAAAGTTATACATATACAAGGCTCAAACAAATGAAACAATTCTTCTATATATATAACTCTGCAAGTCCATATCTTACAAATGTGGAACAACTCCACACCAACTTTTAACTTGATATATGGGCATAAAGGCTAATTCATACCCTTATGTCCCAAATTCATTCTCAAGTGTTCATGACATGACAAGGCATGTCTAATGGAGTTCTACAAAACTCACAATTTCAAGGTTGCAAGGGTATGCATCTACAACCTTATTTTGGCAAAGGGAGAAAAGACATCATCTTCTTTGGTTGTTAGATCCCAAACTTGGGAGTATGGATACAATTTAGCTAATGTCTAAACTTTTTGACATCAGTTTCCATATGTTCTCTCACTCCAACATAGGAACACGTATTTCAATTTAGACTATGATGTTATGTTAGAATATTCAATCTTATGCAAAAATAATCTCTGCTTCTCATAAAGAGAATGATCAATAAAATTTACATAATATAAATTTTTATCACATTATTCTTAACTTGCCCATCACAACTAACATGAACTTCAAGATTCATGTTGAAGGTATATATCTATTGAAATATAGTCTATGTCTCACATTGTTAATGTACCAGTCTATTGTACTTCTTTTATATGAAGATATTCTCATCTTTTATAAATCAATTTCAACATAAGAAGTTAGTCCTCTCACAATAAGCCATGCAAAAACCTAATTTGTGCAAAGCCTTTACCTTTGATAATAAAAAAAAAAAGATAGTGGACCAATTTAAAGGCATAGCATCACTTTATCTAGTCGCATTTCCTACAAAGATTTGAAGCATCATTCTTTTTTTTTATCAACCTCATTTACTTCTAACTTTCACTTTCTATGAAAAGTTGAAAAAACATTTTTTGCTTCATTGGGCCTAAATTGCTTAGCATCCAATTGATGCGAAGACATTTCCTATAAAAATCAACATTCTTGTGATAGTCTCACCATCATTAAAGCGTCTGAAGGCTTTGAGGAAGATCGATGATATACCATTTGTGGAGACTCCTTTGCATATCGCTTCTGCTGCAGGCCAGGCCGAGTTTGCCATGGAAATCATGAAGTACAACCCTCCTTTGCTAAGAAGCTTAATCAAAATGGTGACTCTCCGATGCACCGTGCCTTGAAGAATAATCAAACTTCGGTGGTGCTCCAACTACTTAATGTTGATGAAAGACCTTGTACGTGTCAATGGAAAGCACGGTCTTACTCCATTACATTATGTAGCTCAAGCGGAAAATCATGAACTTTTAGTTGAATTTCTAAGGGCCTGCCCAAGATCTATTGAAGATGTAACGAATCGAAATGAAAGTGTTCTGCATGTCGCCCTGAAAAATGAAAAACTTGATGCTCTTTTGTTGCTTCTAGGGTAGCTTCAGCGGTCCTTGTTTATGAACGCTTCTTTGGGGGAGAAGAAGTTGCTGAATTGGCAAGATCATGAAGGCAACACAGTGTTAGACACTGCAGTACCCAAGAATCTGCCTCAGGCAAGTTCTCGCCGTTCATGTTTTCAAATAAAGGTGTAAAGGGTCGGTTAAATGGATTCATATCTTAGAAACTAAGGATTAGGTCTTAGAAACTTGTAATGATTTTTTTTATTCTTTTTTTTAGGCTCAACTTAAGAGTTAGTTTAAAAATTGAAATATCTTCTTTTATTTAAGTTTCAACTTTTAAATCTTATCTTTTGAAATGAAATGAAATTTTTGTCTTGCACTCACTTTATTGTGATTTCATCCCACATGAAAAGTGTTTGGACATATGTTTGGCCTTATTAATGGCTAAGATTTAGGTTACAATAGATAATTTAGGTTCTAATATCAATGAGAAAATCCAAAAATTTAACCTAAATGTTAATTCAATATTTGAGCTTGATCTCAAAAATCCTAGAGTTTTCAGTAGAAAATCTTCTACTTTTCTTGTAACCTCATTAAAATTCATATCAGCAACATTTATTTAGTTTAAGAGGCCCTTCCATATAATTAATACCAATACTAAGATCTAGTTTGAAAATTGAAATATTTTTCCTTTATCTAAGTTTCAACTCTTAAATCTTATCTTTTGAAATGAAATTTTTGTCTTGCACATACTCTATTGGGATTTCATCCTACATCAGAGGTGTCTGGTCATATGTTTGACCTTATTAATAATTGAGGTTTAGGTTGCAATAGATAATTTAGGTTCTAATATTATATGAGAAAATCCAAAATTTCAACCCAAATCTTAATTCAAGGATTTAAGCCTGATCACAAAAATCTTAAGAGTTTTCAGTAAAAAATCTTATGTTTTTCTTGTAACCTCATTAAAACTTATATCGTGCAGATCGTTTGTCTCATTTTAAGGGGCCATTCCGTACAATTAATACCAATACCCAGAACTCACCGGGTCGCACAGCATCCGACCCAGCCCAAGGACACACATCGGAAGGACGGCACATAGAAGAAATGCTGCGAGCCAAATCCAAACGTACGAGTACTTGGCATTTTGAAGATTTATCTGCTGTAGACTTCTTTAAATCTCCTAAAAAACGTCATGAGGCTTTAAGCGTATTCTTTCTCCATCAGAGAACGAAGCTCTCAAATGACACCCACAATATGTTGGTGGTGGTATGTGCATTACTTATAACAAGTTAAAAGGCCTAAATGCCCAATTCAAAACTAGCTCAAGAGTTAGAGGATTTTTTTTTAATTTATACTTAATTCCAAATATCTTAATTTTCAATATAAGGCTCTCATCTTTTACACATACCTCCGCACATCAAGTCTTATTGGGTTCAAGGTTGCACAAGATAGAATAAATTTAATTTAACTCTGATACCAAGTTAAAAAGCTTAAAAATTTAACCTAAAAGTTAGCTCAAGAATTAGAGAGTCTTTTTTCAACTTATAGAGATTACAACATAGTCATCATGAATTGGGTATTGGCCTCAAAGTATGATGTTTTGTCATGACCCAAACCATGGCAAGGTTCTAGGTTTATAGGGCCCAATAGCTTATGATTTGAATGAAATGGGACTCAATAGCCTTCAACTCTGCAGTTTTTAGCATAAGGTTAAGTTCCAGACACTTATCAAACAACCAAATGGATTTGTGGCTTTAAGAGTCATGTTCAGCAATTGCTTATACATTCATCCGTAATTACAAGTTTGCAATTGCCAATAAACCACATAAGTTTCATTTCACCTACCTCGTATGCCCTACTCCCGTGTCAGCATAAGAGTTTAGGTGAGATGCCACATCAGCAAGCGACACCACGTCAATGCACGTCAGGCCTATGCACAGCCTTCCCTCTCAGATTGATTCACGTTCAATTGTAAACAGGTGTAAACAGGATGAAACATTATAAATTTTTTTCCAATCCCTACATTCCAAACCATTCACTTATTTTCATGTCTACCACCGTTGAGTTTTCCGGCAAGTCTCGCTTAGGTTTTTCGGTTAGATCGACAAATTTTAAGGCGTAGCACCACTTTGTCTCATTGCCTCTACCTTTTACAATCAAAGTTAGAATAGAAGAACTCTACATCATTCTTTGTCTTTATTTTGAAAATTGAAGCATCATTCTTTGCTTTGTTGGACCCCATTTAGTTTAGCTTTTGCTTTTTATGAAAAATTGACACGACATTATTTGCTTCATTTGGCCGAAGCCGCTTTAGCGTTTCATAAAGAAAATTGCAGCATCCTTCTTTGCCTCGTCAGACTCACTTTACCTTAACTTTTACTTTCCATGAAAAATTGAAAACATTCTTTGCTTCACTAGGCTTGAATTGCTTTAGCATCACATTGATGTGAAGCCATTTCCTACGAAAACCAACATTCTTCTCATTCTTGTGATTGTCTAACCAAATGGATGTGCAACAGTTTCTTCTACTTAATCTACAATTATAAGCTTACTTGATCTGAATTAGAAATGGCAAAGAACATCTTCGATTTGATGTTTGTTCGTCATTCTTTTTCTTTTCTATCTCCTTCACCAAGTCTTCTCACAAGGGCCATCTTGATTTGCCCCTCAATATAAATTCTCCTCTACTTGTGTTATAAAGTTCAATCCTTCAGGGAAGGAAGGCATTTGCTACATATAAACCATTCCGTAAGCTTATATATTAACAATGTGGGACAACTTTACACTAATTTTTTACATGTCCTCTCACTACAATAGTCCAACCCAAACCATACCAAGGTAGCAATTTTACTGCAAATTTTTTACTTATATGAAAAATTGTAATAACCTTCTTTGCTCCGGTGGGCTTATGTTGCTTTGACATCACATTGATGTGAAGGCATTTCCTACTAAAATTTGCATTTTTCTTAATAAGACTTTTTAAAAAGGAGGTGAACCTAAGTATTTTATATACGTCATTTATGCTTTCTTTCATCTCATTATCTTTGTCACTATTTCCTATAGAAAATCAAAGCATCATTCTTTACTTCACAGGGAATCATTTACTTTAGCTTTTGTTTTCTAAGAAAAGCTAAAACAACATTCTTTGCTTCACTTAGCCTAAGTTGCTTTAGCATTTCCTATAAAATAAAAGCTAAAAAAAAAATTGAAGCATAATTCTTTGTTTGATCAAATCTCATTTACTTTAGCTTTTGCTTTTTGTGAAAAACTGAATGTTGAACAACATTCTTTGCCTAATTTGGCTTGAGTTACTTTAGCATTTCTTACCAAAATTGATAACATTCTTCTCATTCTTGTGATAGTCCTCACAACAGCTTTCAACTTTTGCTTTCTATGAAAAGTTTTAATAGCATTCTTTGCTTCATTGGGTCTAAGTTGCTTTGACATCACATTGATGCAAAAGCATTTCCTACTAAAACCAACACTCTTCTCAATGAAGCCTTTTAAGAAGAGATTGACCTAAAACATTTCACATATTTCATTAATGCTTCCCTTCATCCGATTGTCTTTGGCTCTATCTCCTATAAAAAAGAAAAAAAAAAAATCAAAGCATCATTCTTTGCTTCGTCAAATCTCATTTACTTTAGCTTTTGCTTTTTGTGAAAAGCTGAATGTTGCTTTAGCATTTCTTACCAAAAATGGATAACATTCTTCTCGTTCTTGTGATAGTCCTCACCATCATTAAACCTTTTGAACGTGCTTCATCTTAATATTTTATTGAACTATCACCTCTCTCACAATGGATCAGATTCTGAAGGATGCTGCTCAACACGGAGACATTGATGGCTTGTACTCATCGATAGAAAGGGATGCATATGTTTTGAAGAAGATCGATGATATACCATTTGTGGAAACTCCTTTGCATATCGCTTTAGCTGCAGGCCAAGCCGAGTTCGCCATGGAAATTATGAAGTTACAACCCTCCTTTGCTAAGAAGCTTAATCAAAATGGCGACTCTCCGGTGCATCTTGCTTTGCGGCGGGGACAAACTCCAGTGGTGCTCCGACTACTTAATGTTGATGAAGACATTGTACGTATCCAAGGAAAGCACGGTCTTACTCCACTACATTATGCAGCTCAAACAGGAAATCTTGAACTTTTAGTCGAATTTCTAAAAGCCTGCCCAAGATCAATTGAAGATGTAACGAATCGAAATGAGAATGTTCTGCATGTCGCCCTGAAAAATGAAAAACTTGATGCTTTTCTGTTGCTCCTGGGATGGCTTCAGCGGTCCTGGTTTGCGAACGCCTCTTTGTGGGAGAAGAAGTTGCTGAATTGGCAAGATCATGAAGGTAACACAGTGTTGCACATTGCAGCATCCAAGAATCAGCCCCAGGTAAGTTCTCGCCGTTCATGTTTTCCAATAAAGGGGAAAAGGGTAGGTTAAATGGACATATATCTTGCTGTGCAAAAACGTACTTAAAAAATTCAATCTTGGAAACTAAGGATTCGGTCTTATAATAAAATTTTAATCTTACACGCTCTCCTGCACATCAAGTAACTTTAGGTTGTAAGAGTATCTAGGTTGTAATATTATATGAGAAAACTCAAATGTTAATTTAAGAATTTAAGAATTTAAGAATCTGTTTTTTTTTCTTACGAATATTTGAGTTTATTCATCTAAGAATAAGATAATATAAAAACTTAAAAATATACTCCAATTATAACACAACAAAACATTTACCTAAAAAGGTTTAATGCTCCTAAATAGATGTACTCTCCTATATACTTTTCTCTTAATTTTAGTCAATAAGATTGGTATTTCGACAACTTTATTTTTAAGAGTATTTTTTCTAATTTGAATTTCACCTTAAGAATTTATACCGTGCAGATCGTGCGACGTTTGTTACATTTCAGATGGCCCTTCTGTATAATTAATACCAATACCAAGAACTCACAGGGTCTGACAGCATCTGAGCTAGCCAAAGGACACACGCTGGAAGGACATAAAATACAGAAAATGCTGCGAGCCAGAGCCAAAAGTTCGAGTATATGCCCTTTTCAATATAAATCTCCTGTAGATTTCTTTATGTCTCCTCAAAAATTTCATGAGGCTTTTAGCGTATTCTTTCTCCGTCAGAGAACGAATCTCTCAAATGACACCCGCAATATGTTGTTGGTGGTTTCTGCATTGCTTATAACACTCTTCTTCCAAGTAACAGTCAGCCCTGCAGGAGCAGTATGGCAAGATAACAACCTTGAAGGATGGAAAATACCCAGCCGCATCAACACCGTCGGTTTCAGTAGTGAATCCATGTCACCGCCACCGCCACCACCGCCGCCGCCGCCACACCTGGTGGGGACAGCAACTATGGGAAGCAACATGTTCCTTACTGTTACGGTTTTGAACTCGGTGTCCTTTTTGTTGATGATCTTTGCAACCATCATCCTCCTCCCCATGAGACGTGGAATTTTCACCTTCCCTCTTTATATCCTCTGTACGTCCTATGCTGCAGCTATAGACATCACAGCTCCCATTGGAGTCCCCGGAGGTCCAAAGATCACCAAAGGAGACTATATTTTTCTTGCTTCTTTTCCTCTGCTTCTACTGACTTTTGAAGGCTTATGGAATCTGAGTCTAAGAAAGCTGGTATACTACTTTCATTCCGATGCTAAGGTGGTTGACCCAATTTTTTTTTATGCATATTGAAATATGTTTGAATCATATTATTAACTTGTACAAGAGATGCCCTTTATATAGTCTGTGTGATGGGCTATCTATAGTAACATTGTACTAAAGTTTTTATTTTTATTTTTTGACTTTAAACTATCAGAGTGTGCTAAGTTTGCCTGTAAGAATAAAAGGATTTGTGTTCTTAATGATGAATTGTGCTTGATGATTGATATAATGGCTGTAACCTCTCTTGAAATGTCATTGGTTTGTTATTTCAACAAAACTTGACACTTTATTATACTTTATCTTAAAAATAATATTTGCCACATTATTTAAATCTAATCTTGTATATTTATATAATAATAAAAAAAAAGATAACCTTCCACATGCTAAGCTATTCTTAAGGGCTGGCTTTTAAAAAAAGGAAAAAACGACTACGCTTACTCAATCAAACCCACAAATTCTAACATACTATAGTCATGGGAAGTCACATCAATAGTGATGCAATTAGCATCATGATTAGTTCCATGCATTGGAGGAAAACTGAATCACTTGCTTTCCTGTTGCCTTAGGGTACAAGGCGCAGCAGAAACATGCATAGTCCAAAATTGATAATCAAAGTTAGCATAAATAGACCAATTTTAAGGCAGAGCACCACTTTCTAGGGGTCGACTTTTTCAGCAACCAATTCTCTGCCTTCACTAGCTTCTGTGCTAAGCTCTGCCAATTGCAGATAATTAGAGTGAGAAAAATTGGGGGGAAGAGTCAAGAGTGGTTCATCCCCACTACGCTTTTGAAATGCCAAACCGAGGGCATATCCCAAGGCTCGTGCAACAGGGATAGCAACTGCATTTCCAATCTGGCAGTACCTGTGCAATGTACAAAGAAACTGTAATGACACCAGGTTTAGCTAGAGCATGCCTGCATAATTCATGCAGGAGATGATAAGAGATTGGAAACAAGAAGTCTAATCCATTGTTCTGAAAGCCCCAGTAAATTCTGCCAAAGGTGACAAATAATGTCAAGCCAACACTGAGACCGATACCATACAGAACTCAAGACACCATTAGCCAATTTTCTTAATTTAGCTTCAAGTCATCATTTGCGTGAGTAATATACCTCGCAAGAGCTATCCTAAGTAGGCCCAAGAAATCCCTTTGCTGTTGAGCCCTTTTATTGAAAATAAAGTAACAATGAAGTTTGGTGTGGAGTCCAATTAGAAGTAGGGCTAAATTAATAATTTTGTACATAAGGGTGAAGTAATAATTTTGTCAGTTAAGTATCACAGCCAAGGAATTTTTCTTTTTCTTTTTTTGTGGGATAACACACATCTGAGGGAGGAGAAGTTGCCAAACCCCCGATTTGTTGGCCTGTAAGCCAAGGGAAAGTTGACATCCAAGGGATTATGGGTGTGGACTGAGTACCAAAGTGAGCACCAAGTAGCAAAAAAAAAGTGTAGATTACAGAGTCAATTCTAAATAAAATTTCTTACAAGATAGAAATTAAAAAAAAAAAAAAGTTCGTAAGACCAAAACCTAAAATTCCTTTTTCAATGAAGGATGTTACCTAGGTTTCAATCATAAAAGAATTCCCCTTTTTCTCCTAGCCCTTACTTCCTATTAAATAGCCTTAACTCCTAGCCTAGCATCTAGGTTTTAGACTCCTAAAGTGACTAAAGTTTGACGATTCAAACCCTAAGTATTTAAAAGAAATAATAAACCAAAACCTAATTATTTAAAAAGCTCAACAATAACATAAAACCTAATAATAACTAATCAAATCCCAAGCCCATATTGTCCCTCTATGGTCTTGACATTAAGACTTTTTTCGTATTGCTTATAAATATGAAACTTTGGGAAATCCTAGGTGGGTACGATATTTGGTGAACCTTTACAGCGATCAAAGTGAGAAAGCCACCAAAAAGATAAGAAATTCTTAGGCAATTTTTTAGAGTATGAACATATTGATAACTTTTCCCAAACCATATAAATCCTAGATATTTTTTTGTACTTGTTGTATGTCTGTTTATTGCATGACTCCGTTATTATCCCAACAAATTGATTCTAATCAAATTATTATTATCCATAAGTCTCTCGCCTATTGGAAAAACCACATCCTTTTCACAGCAATGGTAGCCACATGCAATTTCATGACAAGAACAAGGGATATTGATGAATGCACTCCCTCAGAAAGGGAAGTGGGTGCCGGGGGAATACATGCATAAGCCTACGTACCTCTCTTTAACTGTACCACAGAATCTATAATAATCTGGAAAGCCTTGCAACCTTGCATATTCCCGCATGGTGAGGATACGGTCTTGCTCTGGATGTAGTGCTACCTACACAAGTTCGATAGTATATATGAATATCCAGAATATGTAATTCCGTTATAAAGTGAATCTGGAGAAGGATCAACCTGATTATGACAACTCGGGCAAGTGACGACCGTGGGCACTGTCTCATCCCACCATAACCTTGCAAATGGCCTAGATTTACACCAGATTATCAAACAACTGAAAATGCAAGAATAGATATTTCTTTTAGGCTATCAAGAGGAAATCTAACCTTCTTGACTTCCCTTGCTCAAAGGTAAAGGCATAATCTGGAACCTAAAAAAAAAATAAAACAGGATATTCATCACTATTTGCCGCCTCTGTTCGGTCTTCCAAGAAAAATATAAATGATTCTTACTTTTCTTTATAAATTTTTCACCCCATTATGTGATATTGCAACACCATAGTGCATTCAAAAACTAGTAAATAAAATGTTTATTGACAGTAGTATGATAATCACATTAAATTCCGAGTTTTGTAATGAAAATTTCATCAAAATGAAAATAATGATGTTTCCAGCCATCAGGTTACAAACACCCACCAATTGTTTTCCAGATGGCAACAGCTTTTGTTCTTTACTATATCGAATATTTAGTGACTCTAGGTTGAAAATCACACCAAATTGCAAGGTCTGTTGTCATGGGCAAACAAATTTCATTAAAACGAAGATAATCCTATTTCTAGCAATGAGGTTACAGACACTCACCAATGGTTTTCCAGATGGCAACAGCTTTTGTTCTTTAGGATCTCGCCGAACCACATTGTCAGCTCCTACAACTACACCAGGAAGGTCTCGAAAATTTGCTCCCTATAAGTTCTATTAAGTTAGAAACTGGATAGGGTTGAAGGTCAGATATGAATGTAAATTTTAAATTCATCACTTTTCTTTTTGGAATTTGGCAAACACGTAGGTAATCATCTTCAGTCAATGTCCAAGGCCGATGGTCGAAAAGTGAAGGCTTTGCTTGTAAAGAGCCACTTAATGCGGAGCCTGTCATCTCTGTAGAATCACAATTAACCAAAAAATAACAACAATTTTATTGGTCAACTTGGTTTCACTATCAAAGTACATAAAATAATAATTCTTCTAGATAAGTAATAATAAATAAAATAACTAGTATCTACGCAATCTGAACAGAAGGTATAACTAATAGAAAACTGTAAATCCATCCACAAGCAAATACCAGACAACTGATTCATATGTAACTTGTACATAATATGCTGATGCCTAACATAATCTTCTGAAGTACAATTACTTGTTGAATTTGATGAAATGATCTTCAAAATGGTATCGTATAAACTGGGGAACACAATGTTGCATAATACGATACTGCATTGTTTTGTACATTATGAGAGATTACAAGAAAACCTCTGCTCTAACAAATCAGTTTTGAGGGTATCCAAGAGCAAAACAACATCGTTTCACTTCGACTTTTACCACATATCTCAATAAAATGTTTTAGTCTACAAGTGATGTAGTGGAACATAATTCAATGACTAAAATTCCTCGTTATTAGCAGCTTGAGCATCTAAAATATGCCGTAATTTATCAAAATCCCTTTACTGCTTAAATCAAGCCCACGAGCACATCTAACAGAATAACCTAGTTGTTGTATTTCTAAAAGTTAGTATGCATCATCAACATCCAAAAATGCTGCCTAGACATCTAAATGCCAGATCAGATACATTTGCTATCCAACTAGAAATTAAGCCAAACAAAATAAAAATAGGAATGATGAGAACCCCTGTCTAGTTAGAAGAGCAACAAATTAAAGCTTGCATCCAGAACAGGCAATTGATGTGTATGAAGTATGCACATAGTTTTGAGCGCCAAAATTTACATTTGTAGGATAATAACATTACCATATTGAGTGGACCGTATATATCTTTGAAATTCAGTTTCTGGAGGCTTTCGGTATGGCATTTTTTCACGACCTTCAAAATTTGTAACCTGCAATGGTAAATTAGCTCAATACCCTTTTGAATGGATTAAAGGCAGAAACACAAGCAAATTAAATATGATGTGAGTACAGCTGGAAGATCAGAGATGGCATCTTGAAGAACAACTGCCTTTTTGAGTTCACGAATTTGGCCTTCATCATATGCGACAGTATTGCGCTGCACATGTATATGAAAATTAAATCACAAAAAGCAGAATTCCGGAAGGAAGTTTCAAAGTGCTGATGAACACAATTAGTCAATACCTCAAACTCAGGCGGAGGCCAATATCTAACAACAACATCATGTGTTGGAAGTGGAAATTGGGGAAGTTTCTGCAATCAACGAAAATAGATCAAAAATGAAGTTTTGGACGATTTTGGTTCTAACTTCACTTAGCATAAGGAATGACTTATGACACCATAACATCACTTTTTTATTTCGTCACCTGAACATAAGATCACTTGGAATAAATCAGAATCAATCTGTCTAATTATTCATTTTCTACCGGTCAGTGGACTATTACAGCCAAATGAATCCCCACTATCTTCTAATGGACCAAACTAACTTAAGTTTAAGCATTGCTATGACAAAATTTGGGAAGAATTGTATGAACGGCTGTTAGTATAGAGAAATTCTATTCCAAGAAAAAAAAAAGAATGTTTTAATACTAGTAATAATTCTAATAACAACATCAACAAAAACAACAATGATATATAATGTATCTTTCTTAAAGATTTATTATCAAAAATCAAAAGAAGCAAAATAAAAGAGAATTCACCTCACTTGGATGAGCACCCCACAAGAAGACACGCAAGCGAAATTGTGGAAGACCATAACAGCCAGCAGCCATTGTTCCAACCCTTGCTTGGTAACTCATATGTACCAATCGACTTAATGCATATCTTCCAAGGGAAGCCTTGTCAAATCTCAAAATATCAACAACGTTTTCCATCAATACGTACTTGGGCTTTAAATATGTTACAATGTCCATAAAGACTATGATTTGATGATTTCTATCATCAGCCAATGGTGAACCAACGTTTCTATAGCGATTGTAGCCACTTATACCTTGGCAAGGAGGACCCCCACAAATAACATCAACATCACCCTGGAATATATTTAAATGTCAAGAATCAATAAAAAAGGATACTGAAAGGTAATTCTTCCAGTACTTACCGGAAGGGGCAAGATTTTTGACTTCCACCCACTTTCTACAAAGTCTCGTATCCTTCCTTGGCAATTCCTAAAAGCATACATTTAACTCAAAAAGAAAACACAAAGTCAAGGAAAAAAGAAAAAAATTAGTCACTGTTATTAATACCTCAGCCCTTCAATTGATTCCCATGTATCTCCACTAGCACGATTGCCCTTCCATTGCACCTATTGAAAGAGCTAAGAGTAGAAAATCATCCTCACCAAACTACAATATCAAACAAGAATCAATGAACATGAATAAAATTCAAGACACCATGTAAGGAAAGAAAGAGGGTAAGGCAGGGGGGAAGAATTTGGCCAGGGAGAATTTGTCACCGACAATTTTCAATTTCACTTATGACCAGTGAAAAGAAATTGCGATCTCATTTTTAAAATGACTTATCCTAAAACTTAAGGCTTTAAGAAATAGGCTCACAATGTATATCAAGCATAGAACTAATTGAATAACACTCGCATATAGTCAAGGAAAATAGTAAATCATAGGGTTAATATATTTTCTGCAAACATATTACACTAACATTTAGAACGAATTTTAATAGAATATGCAAAGATTGAGGTTTAAGGAGGCCCAAGACGCCAAATAAATAACTGGTATGAATGAAGAACTTTTATTTATCATAAATCACATTAAAATACAGAATTCTCAGATACTGGCACCATATAGTGTTTTCTCAGAAAAGAGATTGCACACTTTACCTTAAAATGCAGTCCATGCTTGCCTGTATTATTGGGATCACCATAACATATATCAACTAGTCTAGAAATTGAATTTTCTACAGTGAGAATCTGAGCTTCATTCAGATAATTTTTATTGTATTTGTCTGCCCTTAAATTCATTGCTCTTGGTTGTCCTACATCTGTGACCTTGAAACGCTTGCAAAGCTTCTCCCATTCTTTCAACAATTTAAGGAAATCCTCAGCGGGTTCATTCCTGACCTACAAAATGAAGCATATTACTACTCAGCAATTCCTCCAAGAGGTTTTATCACACTATCACTGATCATACTTAAATAACAGAGGAGTTATACATACATGGGTCTCTGGATGATTTAATCTAAAACTCTTGCATGCTGACGAATCATTATCAACAGCCCACCTCTGAAGTAAAGGAAGGAAAGTTGAGATACATAAAGTTGTCCGCACAAGATGAATGAAAATGAAGAAAACTATTGAAAGTACCGTTGTGAGATTAACTTCAGAAAGTTTGGCACCAAGACACAAGCCAGTTGACATTCCACCACAACCAGAAAAAAGATCTAATAATGCTAATTTTCCTTTACACGTTTCAAGATTGGATCTGTTCTCCCAAAAATCAGGAGCAGCAATGGGAGGTGATGACAGGCCATGATTGTTAACAGAATTATCTGAAGCAAAATAGAAAATTTGACAATGTTAACATCTTTGATCTTAATTCCAGTGTGAAGTCAGTTTCCCCATAATGCTCAAATTTTCAGATCTTACAAGTCGAGATAAAAGTAGAAATCCATCAAGTAACACGACAGTTTCAAGGAACTGAAATGCAACTCAATGGTTAAGATCAATTAAAGTTAAACATCTCTCGTTAATGTTTTGACTAAAAGAAGTATCACCCCATACTGTACAAAAATAGCATTTTTTAGCCTGAAATCATAGTACTAATGAACCACACATAATATGATAAGGGAAAGAATTGCTGAAAAAGGAGAAAAAGAACAAGCATGAGTTTTATACATTTCCATGCAATTGAGTGAATCTTTTAATAACGTAGACATATTCCAAAAAAGTTGTTGTTCGCTCACCTAGGAAATAGAATAAATAAGTTGATTTCCAACTGCTTTTCCTCCCAAAACCCCCTATCCAATCAGGACTTTAAAATTCTCAAACCATGTCACTAATCACTGCAATTACTACTTCAAAGGGGGAGCAGTCTCATTCAGACCATTTATAAGAGGTTATCCTGACTATGAGGCTTCTGTAGAACAACCAAGAAAAATCTTTTCTCTCCCCATTGAATCAGCAGCAATCTTGACCACATAAAGACACATTTTTCCATCTATTTCCAGGAAACTCAACTATTGATGTCTTTTAGGTTTGGAAGTTAAACTTTAAAAACACTCTAACAGCAATAATGTAAGGGATGAAACGGAAAATCAACAGCCAATATTTTTCCATGCACATGCCAAATGAAACTTTTATCCACCCCTTAAAATTTGTGGCAAAAAATGTTCGACTTCTCCGATTAGATGAACAGAGACTAACAAGAAGGTATTATTCCTTTGAATAATACCTTAATATTAATGTCACCCAACAAGGTAATAAATATCATTAATTTCCCCCCTCTCTCTAGCATGGTTTCAATAAGCATCTATGCAATTGTGATTTTTCTCTACCTATCTATGTAAACAAATATTTGCAGAAGAAAAAGTCAAGGAACTAGCAATTATTATTCAAGAGTTGAACTTACTGGTCACCAAGGAACGAAATGTTGAATAATCAACACAGTATTCCATATCATAATACAAGTCAGATGGCGGGATAGAGTTCAATCTTAGACCTACCTGCAAATAGTCATAAATCACAAAGAACTTAGTGGTAGAAGAAGCAACCTAAAACTACAATTTCGTAAATATATACCTAAAGAGCTCAAAGATAGCAAAAGCAGCCAAATAAATGCAAATAAAAATCTTCGATTGAAAAGGGTACAGAAACGTTTCAGCATACCCTAGGTGTTATTTGTTTAACGTTGACTTTAGAAATTATACAATCTATCAGATTATCGTTCATTATTGTAGAATAGAATAAACGCCTTTTGTCATGGAAAGCACCTTCTTCTCTGATAACCTGACAAAAAAATGAAAGAGTTATATGCTGAATATGAGATGCAAGTTGCTGATCTCAAACATTAAGCACAATTTGTATACTCACTGTATCTTCAACTCTGTAAAACCACTGGACTCTGAAATAATTTTCACCATCAGTTGTTCTGAAAAACTCCAAGATCCTGCCCACGTGTTTTTCTCCTCCATCACCCTTAACAATAGCTTCGCAAATAAATCAACATTTCCAGAAGTAAAATTTTTGAAGTGATGCAACTAATAAATCATATCCATTCTCATTCAAGCGTCCTTAGCATCGAAATGCCCAAGAAGAAATGTACTAAAATTTTCCTCACGGATGCTTTGAAACATAACAAACTGCAATCTGCATTATAAAACATATACAATTTGCAAAGCACTACTAAAGTAAATTTAGTGATCTAAGAAGTTATGGAGGACCAGCAAATCCTGCACTGGGAATCAATCACTCTGAAAGAACAGAGTGAATGAAGCTTGTGAAACCGTTAATACCTCCAGATCTTGCATGAATAACAACAACAGCAAAAAATTCTTGTCTAATGGGTACTCCAATGAAATAAAGAACTTTTACCTGTATATAAACACAATCTCCCAAACTGAATGTGCAATTGTCCACCTCAGCCTGAGCATAATGGCACTGCACATTCCAAACAACCTCATCTTGGTCATCTTCGCTGCAAAATGCATACAACATTAACAAGTGGAAAAGAGACAGTATATTGAACCAATCTACACAAAGAAAGAGGAGAAAAAAAAAACACCAAAGGAACAAGCTTGTGATTATTTAGTACCCACATTTTTTTAGAGCATTGACCTCTAGATCTTTCACTCTGCAATTTCCAACAAAATAACAATGAGAATTTTAAAAAGAAAAATGCCAGATATTAATATCACGAAACTAAAGATACAATATGAGTTCAGACAAAAAAAGTAAAGGGTCATAGCCCATGAGCAGTTGAAAGATAATGAACCATGCCAAGTTACAAAAATTGCACTGTAAAAACACTAGTAAACTAGTCAAATCCTATAAAGGAATGAAAAAGCGGAAAAACTTCAGATGAGGTTACCATGCGCATGAGTTGTCCTACAGGAGGTAACCATACTTCAGAATATTGTATTTTATTATATAAATTTATTATAGAAACCAAGCCTCTCTTCTGTAATTATCTGTCCGGTTAGAAAATGAAAAAGGGTTTAGACAAAAAAAACTAATCGAAAACTACAAAAGTTGACCGAGTTCGTTGATATCACTGACATGAAAATGATACTTGGTAGAGGGGAAAGTGTAGTTTACCCTCGAATAAATATTTAAACACAGCAGGGCACTAAACTAAAATGTCTCATTCAGAGGACCAGAGAGTAAGTTCATTGATTTTAAATGCCTTCTCCCAAGATTTCACAATGTGGCCGAATTAAGTCATAATGCCTCTGTTTGCGATCAAAATAATGACACCTGGGTACTACTAGCAACCCCATCCTCATAAAGCAAATGAAAGAAGACGATTTGACTCATCAATGTAATAACATTAAATAATCTCGCAAGAAATGTAAAATTAAGCATGAATCTAGAAAGCATGCGTGACTTTAAGTAATCTTGAGGTGGTAGGTGAAATTCAGATGAAACAAGAACCATTGCACTAATCTGAAAATCTAATACAGAAAGATAAAGAATCATTTGAAAACTATCCTCGACACCACAACATTTCACAACTTTATAAGAACAAGATGCCTGATGATTTAAGAACCAAAATTAAACATCTTTTTTTGAAAAAACCATGACAGGTAGAGAGAAAGTAATCAAAGGGGGGCAACACTGACTCAAATATACAACCATCAGTGGAACGAAATCGAAAAACGCTACGCCGTCGCTAAATTAACAAAGATTGTGTTATGAACAACTTACCTTCAGTTCATAACGCCATCGCCACCTGTCTTGAGCTTCATCATCTGGAATTGGATCTCCAATGAAGAAAGCCGTATTTTTGCACTTTTTCTGTTTATTCTTTAAAGAAGCTGAGATCTTAAACTTCTTAGAAGGTTGTTTCTCATCTGACTCGGAAAATTCGATAAGAGAATTTTCTCTCTTGGCAAACAGAGTCGTTGCTGTTTTTGTAGATAGTTTCGAGCAGATTTCATCGGGATCAGATTTGATGTTATCAGACTGAGCATAATATGAGGATAGTCTTGAAGATCTTCTCAACTGACTTTTATCAACTACACTCAGACGAATTTTGGTCTTAGATTCATCACTGACATCGTTTCCATTTGCTGAAATTAATCTCCATGATCTCTTATCCAAATCTCCCAAGGGCGTAGATAACTTATAGCCATCAGGTTTTGATTCACTTGACGATCCCGATTCCATATTGAAAGCTCCCTGTGAGACTGCTTCAAGCCTGCCATACTCCAAAGATTCCACGATTCTCAACGCTTTCTCTTCCGATGAAGCTTCTACAAAACTGATAATCGTTCCAGAGCACTTCTCTTCAGAGCAACCAAGTCTCAAAACTCCCTTTCCTTCTTCTTCTTCTTCTTCAGCACTGCAATAACACAAACTTAAAATCAGCGAAAACAGCAGAAAACAGAAAATCTAGGTGAAAGAACAAGGTTGCAGATTTTCACTCACTTCGATGTCAAGCCTTCACCCTTGGATCTCCTCCTCTGTAAAACCAGAAATCCATGGTGAGAAACCAGTAAATAATGTCATCTTCACTAGTGAAAATAAATTGACATTTAAAATATAAGTAATATAATTTTTTTTAAAATTAAAAATTCCATCACACTGTGACGTACCCCTGGTCCTTAGGAAAGGTATCTTAGTATTTGGACGTATGTGCATATTTGATGGTACGGGTTTATGATGTCATTCTATATTCAGGACAAAATGGAGGTAAAAAGAATCTTATTTTGTCGAACTTGTTATTTTTCCTTAAACCTAAACTTCATAATTAGAGTTCTTACTAATTCATCAACGGTTGTGTCGCATAATATAACTCAAAAGACGACAAGGAGTCGATCACATTAGAAGCAATATAAATTTGGGTAAGAAAAAATGTCACGCTTTTTCCTACCGGGTAAAAAAGTAAGGATCTTGATCCTATAAAGGAATTTGGTAAATTGGGCTCCTATACCATGGTAGAAGCATAGTTTCTTTTGTAAAAGCTAACCATAGAGGAGAAAGCATATAACATATATTTTAATAATGTGGGACAACTTTTTCCTAAGTTTATGAAATATGATTTGGTTTCTCAAATGGGTGTAGATTACAACATATTCTGATGGTACAGTAACGGACAAAATGGAGAATAAAACTTTGTATTTTCTTTCATTTATGGAAAAGGAAATATAAACTTAAACTATCAACTCATTATTATATTAACATAACAAATAAGCTTAATTACTTTTTGTAGATAATCAGGGACTTTTCAACCAGCTCAGACAGAAAGAGAAGTTCTTTAAGGATCATCACTTTTCAGCTGGAAAAAAATGTACCTTCACAAGGATCGTTCCTCGGGTGCCATTCTGAGCCGACGCGAATCTCGGAGATCGTCTGAGCGAGTGTTCGCCGGAGACTCTACGGCCTGACTTCCGCGGCCTGTCGTCAGGCAATGTAGTTGCATTCAGTCTCGGCGACCTTCTCAAGCCGTGACCGGCATTTCCGGATCTTCCCGGAGATGACATCACGGTGAGAGCGAGAGGTTGCGGAAAGGAAGAGAGAGAAAAGGAAGAGGGGGGCGCTTTCGAATGGCGTTCGGGGGAAAAGGCATGCGTGCCTCGGTCCTGACACTGCACTGTGAGTGGAATGAATGCTTTTGACATAACTCTGTCTCTGCTTTTCACTGCAAAAGTGGTCGCCCGTGGTTATAATATTGGAACAGTGCGAAGTGCGAAGTGCGAAGAGTTTCTGGGGTCCGAGTGGATAAGAACCTGCGTACAGTGAACAGCAATCTTTTCACTGATTGGGACGTTGATCGGCGGTGGATTCTGTGTTCATACTTGTACATTGAGATTTGAGTTCAAGAAGAGTTTTCTTAACATGAAACGACACGACCTTTGGGTACTCTTACACCAAGTAATATATTGAAATCCTTACATAGATGTTAAGAATTATGGGTATTCTAGGTTTGAACATTTAAATGAGTTGATACGTGTATTGTAAAAAAAAAAATTAAGGATATTGACTTTTGTTATGAATGAATTTTTTTTCATTATTAACACTTAAATCAGTTTTCAGGTTAACTAATAAGTATCTTGATAGAGCACTAAATGAATTCTTGTTGATTGAGTTCATGCAATAATAATGTGATACAATACCACAGTAGTTTAATAAGGGCACCTATTAGGATATAGACAATAAATCTCATATTGAAATTCTTACTTTTATTCTAAGAATTATGGGCATTGAATTTTGTTAGGTGTAATAATAAGTTTCATGTTACTGAAGAATATATTGAGGTATTTGTTTATATAATAATAAATTCTAGTAATTCTTAATTTTTTTTAGGTTAAATCATAAGCATTTTGATATAATATTAAAGCTTATAATTTTCTTTCTTAACTTTCGTATGAGTTAATATTAATTAAGCTCATGCATTGTTTACATAATATAATATTATGATAGTTAGATTATTAAACCATTATAGTAAGAGCATATGTTACAAGATAGACAATAAATTTCATATTGCCAAAAAATTATGTTAAAATTCTTATTTATATATACTAGGATTATGGAATTCTTAAACACTTTATGATGGTGGGCGATGTTATGAATGATTTTTTTTATATGATAATAAGTTTTATTAACACTTAGATCAGTTTTTAGGTTAAATAATAAGTATCTTGATATAGCACCGAATGAGTTCTTATTGATTGAGTTCATGCAATAATAATGTAATACAATACCATAGTAGTTTAATAAAGACACCTATTAGGATATAGATAATAAATCTTATATTGAAATTTTTACTTTTATTCTAAGAATTATGGGCATTGAATTTTGTTAGGTAATAATAAGCTTCATGTTACTAAAGAATATATTAAGATATTTGTTTATATAATAATAAATTTTATTAACTCTTAAGTTTGCTTTTAGGTTAAATCATAAGCATTTTAATATAATATTAAAGCTTATAATTTTCTTTCTTAACTTTCGTATGAGTTAATATTAATTAAGCTCATGCATTGTTTACATAATATAATATTATGATAGTTAGATTATTAAACCATTACAGTAAGAGCATATGTTACAAGATGGACAAAAAACTTCATATTGCTAAAAAATTACGTTAAAATTCTTATTTATATACTAGGTATGGTATTCTTAAACACTTTATGATGGTGGGCGATGTTATCCATTCTCCCATGTTATCTTAAAAAGTTTCAGAAGAAAGACCGTTGTATGATTATACAGAACTTTATTGCTACAGGCGAGCGGGCTTTTATGGCAGCAATTTTTGGTCTGGTTGGTCGTTGGTAATCGTGTGGATGTAAGATTTATAATGAAAATATCAACGCTTCATTTGTTCTTTCTCGAGGTGTCTAGGGCAACACTAACTGAAGGGATATAAACGTCTATTTGCTACCATATCCATACTTGTCCTTTTGACCCTCATTGTTTGGAATATTTTCACTACCTTTTTCTGTATTTTTTAATTTTTTTATTATTTTTAAATATTATAATTCACACATCTAAACTCATATTTATCTACGAGTTAGTTGACTAAGCAACAAAATTGGGTAAAGTAAAGTGTCGTGGTATATGGGAAACGAACCCATTTTTGCAATGATAATTAGTATTAATATTTAAGAGGATAATTAGTATTCATATTTATCAAATAAGAGTTTATTATTATAGATAGAAAATTACATATATATATACCAGCATTTGGAGGAGTTCTACGTTTTTTAAGGAAAATTTTCAATCTCCCTTTTTGATAAATTGATTATGTACATGGTAAAAAATGTGATGGTGGCAGAAAAAATCCTCGGGCCTTCTAGTATATCCCACAAACAGGTTATTATTTTGAAAATAAGATATTATCAAAATATCGTCATAATGTCTCTAATTATGTATATTAGATATTATCAAGTATACAAGGTTTTTTTTCCAATAATTTTTTTCTTAAATAAAAAGTTGATATGTTCAACTTACTACTTTTTGTCGTAAATTTAAGCATATTTGATTTCTAATGAATTTAATGTTATTGGTATTGTTTTCTTTTTGTACATTTTCAAGATTTTGTAACTTCGTCAAAATTACTCAATTTAATTTATGTGTGATACTCCATAATATATCTGTAAAAAATTAAAAGAATTCAAAGATCCATTAAATAAAGGATTCTTACATTACTCGCCCCATCATCTTAATTAGGTTTTTCGTTATAAAGCCAAAAATTTATATTTCAAGAAAAAAATACAATTGAACTTGCATTTGGATAGAAGTAATTCAAAGTGCGAAACTTGGTACTCATGTGAAATTAGTTATAAAAAAAATGCTTTTGCTTTATTGGTTTTTTAAGACATGTTTTTTAACATATGAATTCTAGGGCTTAAAACTCAAAAACCACTTACTTTTGGAAAAATAGTCATTACTCTTGCTTTCTATTTTATTTTCATTATTAAATAAGCAATATAAAATTCTTACTTCAAGAATTGTCTTTTGTCATTCCACTTGTTGATAAGAATTTTTTGTGAGAAATATCTTCAAACACTCAAAATAAGTCTACATAAATAGTTTATAAAGAGATAAATTCTTTCACCTAATATTTTAAGATTTAAGTTTGATATAAATAAGTTCTATAGTTTTTAATAGTTATATATTTTTTTTACTAGCTTTTAAAGATTAATATTATCAAAAATAATTGAATTTGTTTAAAACAAATATATGAGTTTATTACTAATATTAAAATACATAAGTTTATGAACATTCTCCAATATTACAAAACCCAGAAAACCAATGACTTATCAAAATATGACTATAAAAAGATTTAACAAGATCAAAATGTCGATTGCTTTGTTCTGAAACTGTCTATAATTATTCTTAGTATATATACAATAAACACATGCTATGAAAAATAGTTAGTGTGAGTCTAATTGAAAGTTGTGGATTAAGTACTAAGCCACCGACTGTTCAACTTTTACAATATAATTAAGATTCGTTTTCATCTTAAAGCCAGGTTTAATGGTGTGTTCAAACAAAAGGTTTGTGCAGAAAATGAGGAAAAAACAACTTTTGAAAGATACAAAATTCAACGAAAGCGTCCACCACCATCCATAAAAGCACAAAAAAGATCCAACCATAATGTCCTTGGATTCGGTGTGCATAGACTGGGGACCCCTGTTTGTCTGTTGCTTTGGCCACCTGGTCCACCTGGTCCACCCGGTCCGCAATCTTCTCAGATAATGTGCCTTTAAAGCCAAAGCTCGTCCTTTTATTAATTGCACCTACCGGAAAAGATGGCCATCCTTCCCACCTTGGGTATTTTGAAAGTTCAAACTTGGACCCGTGAGGCTGTAACTTAACAATCAAATTGATGAGGCACCCAATTCTAAAGAATGGAAAAGAAAAGAGAGAGCCTTTAAGGACAAACGGTGGCTTTTGGGATTTTGGGTTTTTTTTTTTTAATGGTTGATTTTGTTCTAATGTTAGAAGGTTTATTTCTTTTTATAATTTTATATTTAAGAAAAGAAATTTTTTGACATAAATGTGCAAGAGCTCTAAATTAAAAAGTATGACCCATGATGTGAAATTTAAATAGAAAAAAGACCTTCAACTCTTAAACTAGTTTTTAAATTAAGTTTTTAGACATTTTAATTTGGTAATAGAGCTTAAGTTAGATTTGCTTTATGCCATGTAACCTTGAACTACCTTCTAGGTTAAACTTTTGAACTTTGTATAAACTCTGTAACATAATATTATAGCATGACCTTATTTAGTACATTTATGAACATTAGTAAGCCTAAAGTTCACATGGTAAAAGTAGAAACATTGACACCGTTAGATGGACCAAATTAGATCATTGAGGTGGTTGAGCATATCAAAAGTATAGTTATTTAGTCACGCATTGCCAAGAAAAAATCTTGTGGTGAAGTTTTTATTTTTTACTTTTATCTTTTATAGAGTTTATTTATTGAAAAATAAGAAAGTGCAAGAACTTAAAAGCATATCTTAGTATTACAATTTATCTAAAAAAATCTTGTGGTGAAGTTTATATATAATGAATGTTCTCTTACCTTAAGCTAGTTTATGGTAAGATATGGGTTGCTTTGGAACATAATATTAGTAATATTAAGTCATGATTCTTCTTAGCACCCCTATAGATATTAGTAAAACTAATATTTATATAGTAAAAGTAGCACCATTAAATGGTCTAAATATAACGTCAAAGTTAATGTACACATTGAAAGTATGAAAATTTAGTCTTATATTACTAAGAAAAAATATTGTAGTGAAATTTACATGTAATAAGTGTCATTTTCCATGAACTAGCTTATGGGTTGAATATAAGATCTATAATAATAATGTGTAACATATATTAGATTTCAACAAATTTAAAATAAATAAAATTTTCTTTTTGTGTTAAAGGTGGCATTCCACAGGCCTGCTTACCAAGTTGACTCATAAAATTAGGATCACGAAGAGGTGACCTTTTTATTACGAGATGACTTCATTGTTTATAAAAATTGTGGTCCAAAAGACACCCTTCTGAGATATTGGTAGCTTATCAACATAATAATTTAGTGGCTTCTTCCATATCTTCTAATCATAATGGCCACAAACCATCATGGCTAGCTAGGAACTAAACTCTGTTTATTGAAAGATAACTTAATTGTTTTCTAAAAATGGTGGTCAAAAGACACGCTTTAAGATGATGCTACCACATAAACATTATAATATAGAGGGTTCTTCCATGCCTCCCAATCAGCGTGGCCATAAACCATCATGAGTAGTTATGAACATAACTGTCCCTTTAAGCAATGTTTCACAACCATGGCGGTCCACCCTTTCTTTCCCTTAAACTTTTCATAAGAATAAGTAAACCTATTTTCCTATTCTTTTTAACAAAAATACTAATACAATTTCTGAATTTAAGTTAAGTTTATCACCATTGAATCTCACTTTTATAAATAAATTAACACCTTATTACTTAGGTATTATCAACTTTTAATTTAGCTCTTCACTTTTAATGGGTAAGAGTTAGTTTATTTTTAAGTTCAAATAATTTTTGTATCTTTTTTTTTAACTTGGCCCATAATTTTTACAAATCTTATAAATTTGATATCATCTATATTCATCCTCGTGATAACTTGAAAAAAGAAGCAAAAAATTCCCCAACGAACCTCGGTCGCCTCCAACTTCCAAATACAAAAGCAAAAGAACAAGAACATCAATTCATTTGTTGATAAGAATTTAAGGATTCCTGCTTTGAGTGGCATTGCGTCGCATATTCAAGAGACAGAAAGATGACATCTTAGATTGCCAGTTGGGAACTCATCATGACAGCTCTTGCATGACAAACCTTACTGTCTCAATCGCCCTTTTATATTTCCAAAGACTTTAGAATGTTGATTTTTCGTGTACAATAGAATTTTTAAAAGTCAAATAAAATGTCACTTCGTAATACTGAAAAGTTATTAAGTACATTTATTCGATACAAGTAAGTACAATTAAGTACAATTAATAGATTAGATTACTATGAGAAGTTATGTTAATGTTTTAGAGTCTTAATGTCTAGCTTTTCAATCAAACAAAGTATTCATACATGTTGATAAAGAAATACCAGTTTAGAAAGTTGTGGAGCAAACTCACATATATTCAAACACTTCTATCTTACATCTTAGCAATGTAGAATTAATCAATTCATTAGTAGCTTAATAGAACTAGAGGCCTTAAGTCTTATTTTAAGGAGATCTACAGTCTCACACTCATTCCTTACACTCCGTATACCTAATTTTAAAAAATAATGATATAGGACTAAATGTCTACATTAATTATACATCTCTTGCTTTAATGGTGCAAACCATTCTATGGTCCTGCTTTTTCTATAAAGTTTGAAGTTATTTACATAAAAGTGTTAAGGAAAAATTTGGTTGTGATACAATACAAAAAAAAAAAAATATAAATATATATATTTTACAAGTTCAAAAGCTACCCACGTAATGACTAATGACTCTAACTTACATCATAGTAACATGAAAATTGCACACTCTAAACCCTAAACCAATACAATTAAGCACAATTGATAAATTAGTTTGAAGAGGTTAAATTAATTTTTTATGGCCTTGAATGGGTAGCTTTTCCATAAAAAGATTACTTACTAATGCTAGTATGAAAGACCATTTTCCTTCTCAAAAGTTAGTTTAGTAAGTGAAAATACAAATCTACATCTAACCAAGAACTTCAACCCATACTTTATTCCTAGTCCTGCTGAGACCAAATTTAAGTTTTTAATTATTATGTTTAATTTTATTGTTATTAATAAAATCAGTTAAGATACTGTCTTTTATTATTATTATTATTATTAACTCGGATCTTAACAATGTACACATATACATGGACAACAATGACATATTGTTTTAAGTTGTCTATTTTTAATTATATGATTAAGATATGAATCAACAATGTAAGTCTTGTTTATTTACTTAGAGCTGTAACCTTTGCCCTTTATGTAACGGAAAATTCAAACGGCTTTTTTTCTTTTCTTTAATAGAGTCGTTGTGCATACCGATGAGTTAATTTATTTAGAATCCATGTTGATTAATAAAGTTCTTGAACTATTCCATGCTCTGAAAAAGATACACAGATAAAGAGGAGGAAGACAACGGGCGTCAAGGGTTATTCCTAGATACCCTCTTGTAGTTCAAACCGAGGGGGTTCACTTCTTTGAGAGCTTCGCAGTCCAGCTGTGTTTTCATGCTCAACCTCTCTTAAATCTCCATCTTCGTCTCTGTTTCTGCAACTCCACCTCACTTTTCTTCGCCGATCTGGGTTTTGTTCAGAAGTTTGAGTGTGATGGACCAGCACACGCCTGATATCGAGACTGTGCAGGAGACCAGGCCGTCGCCGGGGCCTGGAAATGGCATGGCTGTGGTGGATGTGAGCAAAAGGGAAGGGAAGGGCGCGAGGTCTAAGGAGATTTACATGGCGTACACGAGGGACGAAGACAAGCCTGGTGGTTTGGAGGTGTGGGGGTGGTACTCTTATGGGTTCTGCTCCTACTTCATTCTGTTGGTTCTGGTACCCGTCGTGTTCCCGCTTCTTATCAGCCAAGTCGTGCCGGACCCGCCGGGGGTTGTGAAGGAAGGGTTCGTGAACTCCAAGGGCTTGTTCTGCAGGAGGAAGGAGGTGATCCTGTAAGTTCTTTCTTTAATTTTCTTGGCCATAGAAGCTGGATTTGAGTGTTAAAGCTTTGTTTTGTGTGTTTTGAGCTAAAAAGGAGGAAACTTTGAACATGGTCTGTAAATCTGAGTTACTTGGCCGTCCGGCGAGTTTTCAGGGGTGAATCTTGAGCAATTCTGTGGTGGTGATTGTAGGTACCAGAGACTAACAGACCGTTCATGGGACATCAGCGGTTCAAAAATCTCTGCTTTGGAGTGGACATCGATTTCATGGGCTACAGGGCTACTCTTTGCTGCTCCGGTGCTCGGCCTGGTTTCCTTCCATCTTGACCACCGCCAGCTCCATTCAGCCGTCGCCGCCACGGCCATTGCTTTCGGAGCTGTTTTCTGTCTCCCCGCCGGATTTTTCAGCACCCCGTGGATCTTTTTGCCGTATATTGCAGCCGTTGTTGCAGCTCAATCCGTCGCCGGCGCCTGCCATATCCGCCACCTTGGTTTGATGATTCGCGGCTTTACAGGAACGATCTTTGGAGAACGCCAATTCTCTGTTAGAAGAGATGTCTCCGGCTGGCTCTCTGTTTACGGCACTGTAGCCGGCTGCACGGGTTCTGCCATTTTTGCAGCTTTCACTTTCCACATGCTCCGAGAGGCGCCGGATCACGAGTTGACAAACCTTTGGGTCGTCTCGATCTTCAGCGGCCTCATATGGCTCGTCGGTATTTTCCATGTCTTCAGCTGCTCCGACAGAACCTCTGCAATGAGCATTTCCGCAGAATCAAAATCCCATGCCTTCTCCGTCTTCAAGTACCATCACGCAGTCGGAAGCCTGGTGGGGGTCTTCCTTTCCTCGTTCACGACGATGTGCATCTTCTCCGGCGCTGTCCTTTTCCTCGTCGGCCAACTCTGTCTTAAGCCGCCGTTTTTGCTTTTCTTTTGGTTGATTTACTTCATGTTTCCCATGTTTTCTCTTCCACTATTGCAACCATTGCAGCATCTCATCAAGGCAGACTCGGTGAAAATGCAGCAACTCGGTTTCATTCTGTCGGCGATCACCACAGCGGCCGGATTCTTTTACCGGAACAGCAATTGGCCGAACAAGTACGTTTTGATTCTCGCCGCCGTTCAAGGCACTTCCACGGCGCTTCTCCATGCCTACAGCCAGATTCTGTTGCTGGACTGCTCCCCACCCAACAAAGAAGGAGCTTTCTCCGTCTGGTTCTCGTGGATGAAAGCCGTCGGGACGTTCGCAGGCTTCACCGTCGCATCAGTGCACGCCGGAAAGCTTGGCGCTTCTTTTGGCACTGCATTCCTCACCTCCATGCTTGGAGTAGTCTTCCTCATCTTCGCAAACACCAGCGATCTTGGGGGAGCTGTGGCTGCCGGACATGTCAGAGAGTACAGTGAGAGGGGATCGCCGGGGCAGGAAGTGGATACGGAGGCTCAGAGCAAGGACATGGTGGCCGTAGGGAATTACCGTAGGGAAATTTAAGCAGCTTGGCTTAGTAATTGTGTGTTGTATGCTTATTCTTTACTGATAATCAATGCCCAAACTTCGTTTTTACAGGTGATGTATATTGCAGATGGTTTTGGAATTACCATTGTTCTTACTGTTGAGTAGCAATCTGTGCTTTGTTTGTAATAATGTTTGGTTTTAATGTATTCCTGAACTTAGAATGAATCGAATTTGAAGTTTTCCAAACTCCTACAAACACCAAAACCCTACCCTTGTTAACTCAATGAAATTGGGGAATGCCATGTTTGATCCTCTAAATTCATCCCAACAAAATACAATGTTTGAAGTCGAATGCAAATGTTAGTCCAAGTTGATGGGAGGCAATTTTCACCTTCAATACTTCTCTTTATAATGAGTATGTCTTGACTTCAATGTTACCTGATTAACTTAAAATTTAAAATTTAACAAAAAATTAGATTATAAGTTGAATGACTGGTGAACTGAATATATAAGTATAATTTAAAAATTAAAGTTTATGAATTAAATAAATAATTTTATATCTAAATATTATCAAAATTTTTTAGGGATGAATTCAATCATTGATAGTTGGCTCGTTCAAGAAAGCTGATAATCTTTATTATGAAAAGTTTTGAGAAATATGCTGAAAGCAAGAGGATCATAGGATCAAGTGCCCAAAGTACAAGTTAGGTTATGGGGAAACATTTTGTTCTCATGCTTCTTAGCAAGTGAGATTGTATGTCTTCTTGGTTTTGATGCGAGGTCATGTCAACAACTCCATTTCATTAACTTTTGGTCAAAAAGGCTGCCAACCGTTTAAGTATAATGACGGGTCGTTAAGACTGTTTTGGAAGCCATAGCTACATGGAGACTCACGAAGGGATAAGATTTTTATTTTTTATTTTTATAATTAAATATTTTTTAATAAAATCATGGTACTAGTTGGTATATTATGTTCAGTTCATATGTAATAAATACAAACTAAAAAGGCTAACTCAAGAAATATTATAGCTAACTTGATAAGTTCTATCAAATTTCTATAGAAGACATTATTAGTTTTTACAGTTTTTTAACTCCTTAATTAACCAAATGAATCTAGAGGAAACTTCAAGTTGATAATAATGAAGTTTGAGAAAACATCTCTTTATTATGATATCACAATAATAACACTTATTTATAAGAAGTTTAATTTGATAGAAACGAGATGTAAAATAATTTTATTAGTATTATAATATTAACGATGGCTCCTTTAATTTCAAATTTTTGGTTACTCTTTATTTATTAAATGAATATCTCATTACTTTGATTAAGAAAAGTTTCAAGTTTGCCTTATGCTTGAGTTAACTAAGATATTAAACGAATAAAGAAGATTATTGTCAAATTTTAAGATCTTAAAAATACTAAAAAGAAAAGTTAGAGAACAAGTTATCAAAATCTAAACATTCTTCTTTAGTTTCTACTTAATAACTTTGAAAAAATGAGTCATTTGTCTGGTAGCTCAAGTGAATCTATTAGGGGACTCTGGACTAAATTTTCAGGGTTTAAAAGCATAAAAGAGACCAAATGGAAAACAGCCTGCCAAAAAAAAAAAAAAATAGCATTAATGGCCAAGAGGCACCTTCCAGCCGGAATACAACATAATTTGGAGAAAGTGGTTGTCATGTTTTCATATTCTTACCTGGCCTTTTTGATGGTGCTATGACTATGTGGTGGAGCTGAAGAAGCTCGTCCCACTTGAACTAGAATATTTTGGTTGCATTTTAGCCCCATACGTCCAATGTTATGGGGAAATGCACATCCTTGAAAAATCAACTTTGATATAACATTTATCTCCAAACCAACAGTTCAGTAGTAGTGCTAATGTTTGTTTTGTTCTAAATGGGTGTGACCACTTGTCTTTTGCATTATTTGTTACTATCTCTCGAAAGGAAGTTCAATGAAAGGAGTGGGCTTGGATTCGTGTTTTATATCTCAAAAAGCATAGTAATGAGAAAAAAAAATATTTTTTTAATAGGTAAAAGGGGGTTTGGAAATATAAAGTGTTAAATTTAATACTTATGTCTTGGACGGCTAGTAATCAACCACTATACTATAGGCCTATTGATTAGCTTATAAAATAAATTCACATTTGCTACCTTATAAATTAATTTTAGGATTTCCTTAAAGTGATTTGTGCATGCTATTTTTTCTTCATTTTTGATTTAGCACAAAGCTAAGGTTTCTACTCTAAAATTTTGAAAGATATGTAATTAGCAAGAAGCATTCTACACATATCAAGCAGGCCAATCTAGGAAATTGGACTTAATGCATCTTAGACAATGAGATTGTCTTGTTCTACTTAAAAAAGTTAAAACAAAAGGGCAAAACAAAGGAATTAATCGGGACCATGTTGATAAATAGTGAAGAGAGTTAATACTATCCAGCGAAAATGAAAAAAAAAATAGAAAAAAGAAAGAAAAAGAAAATACCAGTCGTCTTGGTCTCTGATCTTAGTAGAATAATTTTAGATCATAGCATCTTATTTTTCAATTTTTTTTTTTCTTTCGGTTTCCAATTGGCTTCAATGTTTATATAATGCAAGAGGACCAGCTTAACTTTCCCAGAATATGTTGATTGGCTACTATACTGAAGGGTTGTGAATAGTTTCAAAAAAACTATATTTAATTGAATAACAAGTCTTCGACCCAATATAATGCATGCCCTTTTTGCCTCTCAATGCTGCAAAAAGGTAAGCCCAGTAAATTAGGCTTTGAACTTGTTCAAAGTCTATAAGGACGTGGATTGCTATAAGTCTTATTTTTGCTATAAAACGACAAAAAATGGCCCATCGAAATTCCCAAGAGGCAAATATATCCTGGTTTTCGGCTCCTGCTAAAATAGCAATATTCTCCTTTCACAATCAACTAGTTCTTCAAACATGGCTTCTTGAAACTTTGACAGCTTTTGAGACTAGTCTACCAACCAAATGAACCCAGATGCAGAGTTTCAAGGCTACATGTTTTGTTTAAGAAAGTTCTTAAGGATAAAAGTTCTATAGAAAAATAAGTATTTTTTTGGTAATATTTAAATACAACAAATGATCCTCTAGCGAGCTAAGTTTCAACTCAACTTGAGGTTTATTTTTAACATAATATCAGAATTTATATTAATTCACTTTAACTCTTTCCCAACTTTAAGCCTACTAGGTGTTTGTTGTGTAAGAGAGTTTATTTTACCACATTTAAGCTTATGCCTAGGGTAATAGTATATCCCTTACCCTCCTAATGGAATTTTTTTTTGTTCATCATAGGCTGAAAAAAGAATAAAGACAAACTCTTTGACGTTCACTATATTTGAGGTTGCATTTTTTATTATGGGTTGCCCTGTACAAGTCATTTTTTTGGAATGAAGTGGTTGCATTGAAAATATCATCCATGTCCTTCATAAGTACAAAGAAAAGTATAGACAAGGCATTAGAATAGTGAACTTCTTTATCATTTCTCTAATCCTAATTCACCCATAGAAAGCAATTTACTTTTTTACCCTTACTTTATTGATCTTATCATCACCACTAAACACAGTTTGATATGAAATTCCTTTTTTAGAATGAAAACCACCTTATCAATTATTTTCTAAATTTGGAGGAACCAATTTTATGTGTTAATTTTGTTAAAAGACTCATTTTCTCTCTTAAATTAACTTGTAAAATAGAATAAGACATTTACATATAAAAAGGTTCAACATACTAGTATATTAAAATAGTAAGACATGCAATAGAATTTTAACACACCTTTTGTTTTTTTTGAGGGGAAGGAATATTTCCCATTCAAAGTTGAAATATTCTCCAAATTAAAAATGTTAAAAATGGTGTGAAATGAATTTACGTACATCTTATTTTAATTTTTCTTTAAAATAGAAGTTATGCTTCTTTCTTGACAAGATAATTTTAAAGAAAAAATGAATTCTTTTAATATTTCATCAAAGCTTAGGCTCACTTATGATACCTATTTCTTCATGGTTGGATGCAAGGTCATGTCAACCAGTCCATTATTTAAAAACATAATTATAGACTCTCTAGTGAATATAAGAATTTTGACATAAAGAGAGTTGCATGAAGAAAAGAAAAAATGTAGAAGTAAAAGAGAAACAAGAAGAGAAAAGGAAAGAAAAAAGAAATGCCATTATCATAGGGCCAATTGGCCCTATTACGATATGACATGAGAGTAAAACATATTCTTCAGCTAAGATTTTATTTTTTGTTAAAAAACAAAACCATAATTTACTTTTATACATGATTTTAGGCTAGATAATAAATGTAGTTATGACAAGGGCAGTAATAAAGAATCTTTGAGGCATTAATGTGTAGGTATAGTTAGTAATAGATAATCTTGGTGGTGATCTCTTGTTAGATATGTGCATGTAATTTACCTTACTTCTTTAGTTCTAATATCCATTACATTAACTTTGGCTAAAAAAAGGCTATTAGACATTTAGTATAATGAAGGGTTGTTAAGAGTGTAATGGGAGAGCTTGGAAGTGATAAGTTTGCTGTTTTCATAATTATCCAACATTCAAATGATAAGTTATATCAAATTTCTATGGAAAGCATCCTCATTTTAATGGTTTTTCCTTTCCCTAACTAACCTAATGGATCTAGAGAAAACTTTATGAAAAAAGAATAGAAGAGAAGCTTTTGGTGTAGCTTTTTTATTTTCATGAATAATTTTTTATCAAAAAATTCCTAAATCTTCATATTTTTGTATTTACCAACATAAACCTGTTTCAAACAATAATATTTTCTAACTTCGAACTTCTTTGCCAAAAATTAAAAATACACACGTAATCTAAATATTAGGGAGTTAATTCCATTGTCTAGTGAGTTAATATCATGCAGTGGACTAATTGTTATTATTGGTGGTATTCTTTTTATAGAAAGTAATAGAATTTGTTAAAAATGCTATGACATAAGTCCCACAATCTAAATCTTGTTTGAGATTATTTACTCTTGAGTTGGTTTTTGATATAAACGAACTCTTTAACATGGTATTAGAACATAATTTCAAGTGCATCACCTATTTCTTCATGGACAAAAATCTAAATGAAATGAACTTCTCCACGTACAAAATGAGCAAACATAATAAAAATGATGTAATCTAAGTCTCATATCACTTAAATATTATTTAAAATTCCCTTTTATAAGAAAAAACGCATCCTTACTTGGTAAAGGCATTGCCCACAAGCTCACGAAGTCCACTCAGAGCAGGGATCAACAAGCACAGACCGTCCACATCAAAGGGGAAGGGGCAATATACAACAAAGCTGACCCCAGAAGTTAATGAAACATCGGATTCATATACCATTATTAGAGAAACTTTGTAGATAATAGGCTGCATTAAAGTAAAAGAACTCTTCAGCATTTATAATGGTTGGGGTCTCCAGCTTCAATCATCAGAACTATGAAGTTATCAGTATAAATATCGACAATTTTCATTCATATTTTGCAGAATGACCTGAGAAAAAGCATGAATAAGAGTGTTAGATCAGTGAATTACTTTGCCGTCTTGGTGATCTTCATCCTCCTCGTGAACACAGGTGAGTTCTTTATTCCTTTCATGTTATGCATTTTTCTGCGTACATTCTGAGCTTTGTTTTTTGGCTGCCCTTGTTGTTTATATCATGGTAGTAAGCTCAACAGAGTTGGAGCTCCGGAAGTTTAAAAGTGAAACGTGGTCAGGACCATGCTTCAATATTCGTGGCTGCTACGACCAGTGCGTAATGTGGGAGGATGCAGACTATGGACATTGTCGATGGTTTGTCTGCTACTGCTACTTTCTCTTACCTGTAGAGGAAGAGGTTCAAGTTTAACATGCTGAACACAATTCAAGAGACTCTTATCGAGACGCTGTAAAAATAAGATGTGTGCCAAAAACTAGTAGCCATTATGAGCATTATGGTCCTTGAATGAATGTTATTATTTTCTTTTACAAAGTAAAATGGATTTATCTATCTAATAAGTAATTGTATATGACAAAACTAGATGTTTACCCATGGCGAAGACTGCATACGACGTCAAATTAAATACAAAATTACCTTATTTAACCTTCAAACATATAGAATAATTAAGTTTTCAATTGTTTCTCTAACTAAGATGGAAGAAAATTGTAATAGTTATCTCAATTTATGTAATCTTTTAGACATTGTTGACAAATTAGTGCTGATGCAGTGTTTTTATTAACAAAATGTGTTAGGGTTCTGCCCTTATTCTATTTAAAAAAATGTCATAGGTGGCCAATAATCAACTACTAGACTTACTAGTATGTTGATCAGCTTACAATCAATTCACATTTACTACCTTATGAATTGATTTTGGGGTTTCCTTAAAATGAATTTGAAAGATATGTGATGAGCAAGAAGCATTACTTACACACTTCGCAGGCCAACAAAATTGATATTGAATTCATCTAAGAAATTTTACTTAATCTATCTTAGACAATGAGATTGTCTTGTTCTACTTAAAAGAGTTACAACAAAAAGGCAAAACAAATAGAAAAAAAAGTGAATCAGTCGCGACCATGTTGATAAATTGTGAAGAGAGTTAATACTATCCAGGAAAAAAGGTAAAAAAAATCAGCAAACAAAAACAGAAAATACCAGTCGTCTTAATTTTTGTAGGATAATTTGATCATAGCATCCATTTTATGTTTTCCCCAATTTGCTTCAATGTCTATAAAATGCAAGAAGACCAGATTAACTTTCATAGAAGAGCTCGAATAACTAGTCTTCGACCCAATTTGCTGCATGTCATTTTTATCTTTCAATGATGCAAAATGGTAGGGTAAAAGTCAAGAAAATTTAGTTTCGAACTTGTTTAAAATCTATATGGATGTGGACTTGCCATACAAATAAGACTTGCTATAAATATTTTTTTTCTTCAATAAAACGACATAAAATGGCCCATTAAAATTTTTAACAGGCACATATATCCTTGATATCAATTCTTCATTTTTGATTTAGCACAAAGCTAAGGTTTCTACTCTAAAATTTTGAAAGATATGTAATTATCAAGAAGCATTCTACACATATCAAGCAGGCCAATCTAGGAAGTTTGACTTAATGCAAATTAGACAATGAGATTGTCTTGTTCTACTTCAAAAAATTAAAACAAAAAGGCAAAAGAAAGAGAAAACAAAGGAATTTATAGGGGCCATGTTAATAAATAGTGAAGAGAGTTAATACCATCCAGCAAAAAGTGAAAACATATGAAAAAAGAAGGAAAATACCGGGCGTCTTGATCTTTAATCTTTGTCGACTTCCCCTTTTGGTTTCCAGTTGGCTTTAATGTTTGTATAATGCAAGAGAACCCGATCAACTTTCACAGAATAGCTTGATTGGCTACTATACCGAAGGGTTGCGAATAGTTTCAAAAAACTATATTCAATTGAATAACAAGTCTATGGAAAGCATCCTCGTTTTAATGGGTTTTCCTCTCCCTGACTAACCTAATGGATCTAGAGGAAACTATATGAAAAAAGAATAGAAGAGAAGCTTTTTTGATGTAGCTTACTTATTTTCATGAATAGTTTTTTATCAAAAAATTCCTAAATCTTCATATTAATGTATTTACCAACATAAACCTCTTTCAAACAATAAATATTTTCTAACTTCGAACTTCTTTGCCAAAAACTAAAAGTTCACACGTAATCTGAATATTTTGGAGTTAATTCCATTGTTTAGTGAGTTAATATCATGCAGTGGACTAATTTAATTATTAGTGGTATTCTTTTTATAAAAGGTAATAGAATTTGTTAAAAATGCTATGACATAAGTCCAACAATCTAAATCTTGTTTGAGATTATTTACTCTCGAGTTGGTTTTTTGATATAAATGAACTCTTTAATATGGTATTAGAACATAATTTCAAGTGCATCACCGATTTCTTTATGGACAAAAATCTAAGTGAAATGAACTTCTCCATGTACAAAATGAGCAAACATAATAAAAATGATGTAATCTAAGTCTCATATTACTTAAATCTTATTTAAAATTCCCTTTTATAAGAAAAAACGCATCCTTACTTGGTAAAGGCATTGCCCACAAGCTCACGAAGTCCACTCAGAGCAGGGATCAACAAGCACAGACCGTCCACATCAAAGGGGAAGGGGCAATATACAACAAAGCTGACCCCAGAAGTTAATGAAACATCGGATTCATATACCATTATTAGAGAAACTTTGTAGATAATAGGCTGCATTAAAGTAAAAGAACTCTTCAGCATTTACAATGGTTGGGGTCTCCAGCTTCAATCATCAGAACTATGAAGTTATCAGTATAAATATCGAAAATTTTCATTCATATTTTGCAGAATGACCTGAGAAAAAGCATGAATAAGAGTGTTAGATCAGTGAATTACTTTGCCGTCATGGTGATCTTCATCCTCCTCGTGAACACAGGTGAGTGCTTTATTCCTTTCATGTTATGCATTTTTCTGCGTACATTCTGGGGTTTTTTTTTTTTTTTTTTGGGGCTGCCCTTGTTGTTTATATCATGGTAGTAAGCTCACAAGAGGAGTTCCAGAAGGTTAAAAGTCGAACGTGGTCAGGACCATGCTTCAATAGTCGTGGCTGCGACAAGCAGTGCCGGGAGTGGGAGGATGCAGACTATGGAGGTTGTCCATGGTTTGTCTGCTACTGCTACTTTCTCATACCTCCTCCAGAGTAAGAGATTCAAGTTTAACATGTTGAACACAATTCAAGAGATTCTTATCGAAACGCTGTAAAAATAAGATGTGTGCCAAAAATTAGTAGCCATGATGAGCATTATGGTCCTTGAATAAATGTTATTATTTAAAAAAAAAAGTAAAATGGATTTATTTATCTAATAAGTAATTGTATATGACAAAACTAGATGTTTACCTATGGCGAAGACTGCATACGACATCAAATTAAATACAAAATTACCTTATTTAACCTTCAAACATATTGACTACTTAAGTTTTCAATTGTTTCTCTGACTAAGATGGAAGAAAATTGTAATAGTTATCTCAATTTATGTAATCTTTTAGAGATTGTTGACAAATTAGTGCTGATGCAGTGTTTTTCTTAACAAAAGGTGTTAGGGTTCTGCCCTTGATTCTATTTAAAAAAAATGTCCTAGGTGGCCAATAATCAACTACTAGACTACCGGTATGTTGATCAGCTTACACAATCAATTCACATTTACTACCTTATGAATTGATTTTGGGGTTTCCTTAAAATGAATTTGAAAGATATGTGATGAGCAAGAAGCATTACTTACACACTTCGCAGGCCAACAAAATTGATATTGAATTCATCTAAGAAATTTTACTTAATGTATCTTAGACAATGAGATTGTCTTGTTCTACTTAAAAGAGTTACAACAAAAAGGCAAAACAAAGAGAAAAAAAAAAGTGAATCAGTCATGATCATGTTGATAAATTGTGAAGAGAGTTAATACTATCCAGGAAAAAAGGTAAAAAAAATCAGCAAACAAAAACAGAAAATACCAGTCACCTTGATTTTTGTAGAATAATTTAATCATAGCATCCATTTTATTTTTTCCCCAATTGGCTCCGATGTCTATAAAGTGCAAGAAGATCAGATTAACTTTCACAGAAGAGCTTGAATAACTAGTCTTCGACCCAATTTGCTGCATGTCATTTTTACCTTTCAATGATGCAAGATGGTAGGGTAAAAGTCAAGAAAATTTAGTTTCGAACTTGTTTAAAACCTATATTGATGTGGACTTGCCATAAAAATAAGACTTTCTATAAATATTTTTCTTCTTCAATAAAAAGACATAAAATGGCCCATCAAATTTTTTTAAGAGACACATATATCTTTGATATCAATTCTTGTCTAAGCTCTTGAAGAACCAAGTTTTCGTGTAAGTTTTGTTAAAAAGTTTACTTTCTCTTTTCAAATCGACTTATAAAATATGAAAAATACATTTGTATATAAAAGGTCCAACATACTAGTATATTAAAACCATAAGCATATGTAGAATTTTAACATCCTTATTGACAATGTGATAGACGTACCAACCAATGGATGATAATATGTATCTACTTGTACTGAAGATTTCTAAGTAAAATAGCAATTTCTCCTTCTATTGTGACGGAATAAAACTCTAATTTTGGAAAACTTGCAATATTCTCTAAATGTGTTAGTTTAAAAATGGTGTGCGTATTAATAAAACGAGGGGTTGTTAAGAATGTAATGGAAGCTATAGCAATTTGGAGAGTTATGAAGGGATAATTTTTTTACTTTCTCAATTATTGATGTTCAAATGATTAGTTCTATTAAATTCATATGGAAAACTAAATAATTTCTTACCTAATGAATTGTTAGGAAACTTTATGAAGAAGTACAAAAGAGAAGCTTTTGGTTTAGATTTTTGTGTTTTCATGAATAATTTTTTATCAATAAATTTCCTAAATTTCATAATAAGTTATTTTTCAACATGTTTGATGTAATTAATGGTTGTAATGTCTTTTCATAAGGATATGTCCCTAACCAAAAAAAAAAAAAAAATTATTTATCAAAATTAACCTCTTTCAAACAATAAAAATTTTCTAGCTTTGAATATTTTTACCAGTGAAATTGAAAAAAGAAAAACACACACACATGATATAGATATTGTGGAATTAATTCATTTTGTATGGAGTTAATTTCAATGATAGGACTAATTGTTATACTGGTGGTATCATCTTAACGAAAAATGTAGAATCCATTAGAAGTGTTATGGCATAAGTTCTACAACATAAATCTTATTTGAAAATTTTCTACTTTTGAGTTGAATTTGGACATGAATGAGCTCTCTAGCATAGTATTAGAATATATGGTTAAATGCAATACCCCTTCCCTCATGGATAGAATTTTAGTGAAAAACGTTTTTCCATACATAAGATGATAAAATATGTTAAAAAATGGTGTAACATAAATTTCATATTACTTATATCTTACTTAAAAATCCTCTTTATAAGAAAGAGAAACTTTTCTTATCCTCAAATTATAAAAATATTACTTGAAAAATTGAAAGGATACATTGGAAGAGGCATTACCATAAGCTTACAATGTCCACTCACAGCTAGCAACAGTTAATGTAGCTAGCCGAAAAAGTACTTGACTTTGCGAGCGGGTGTTACTTGGGACCTTTTAATATCTGGTTTGATAATAGGTGTGTGTATGAGAAAATAAAAGATAAAAGATATATTATTATTAGAAAAACTTAGTAGATAATAGGCTACACCAAAGTAAAAGAACTCTTCGGCATTTACAATGGTTGGGTCTCCAACTTTAATCATCAGAACAATGAAGTTATCTCCATAAATATCAACATTTCTCATTCATATCTCGAAGAAAGCCCTGAGAAAAAAGCATGAATAAGTGTGTTAGATCAGTGAACTGCTTGGCCGTCTTGGTTATCTTCATTTTCCTCGTGAACACAGGTGAGTGCTTTATTCCTTTCATGTTATGCCTTTTTCCCCCATACATTCTGACCTTCCTTTTTGCTGCTATTGTTGTTTCTATCATTGTAGTAAGCTCAGAAAAGGGGAAGTATGATTTCCGGAAGCTTAAAAGTCGAACGTGGTCAGGACCATGCTTCAATAACCGTGGATGCAACAACCAATGCCAGCGGTGGGAGGATGCAGACTATGGAAGATGTCGACGGACTTTGTTTACCTGCTTCTGCTACTTTGTGATACCCCCTTGATAGATCAGAGATCATTGCTTAACATACTGAACACAATTCAAGAGACTCTTATCCAACGCTGTAAAAATAAGATGTGGGCCAAAAACTAGTTGCTACGATGAGCATTATGGTCCTTGAGTGAATGCTATAACTTTATATATAAGGAATATGAATTTATTATGTTCATTTATAATCAAGTTTAACTTGGAGAAAGTGGTTGTCATGTTTTCACATTCTTACCATGGTTGCTTGATGATCCTATAAAAACGAGGTGGAGCTAAAGAAGTTCATCCTATTTAAACTACAGTATTTGGTGGCAATTTAGCCCTAGACATCCAAATTTATAGGCGAAAGGGCGTTCTTGACAAAACAACTTTAATTTGACAGTCTTGTGGTATATTTTGACAAAAGGTTGCATGAAAAAATAAACGAGACATTGCATGAAGAAAGAAATGAAAGCTGCGTGAAAGAATAAATTGATTATAATAACTCATAAATGAAATTCTGCATAAAGAAAAATTTAGGAATCGAAGTCTCCTGAGGATAATTATTGATAATAATATTATGTAAAAAATATTTGTAGGAGTTCTCAAATTTTTCAAAAAATATTTTTGAGCTTAAGTGATAGATGTTTTGTTTTGAATTATACGTAGCATCATTTTATAATATGTCTCTAACTTTCTTAGAAGATCAAGAAAGTGTCAACCTTCTTACTTATAAGTCTACTGCTTTTCTCTCTCTCTCTCTCTTTTTTTTCTCCAATGTGGAACATTTTCTCAACAATCTTTCTCGGGTTTTGATACCAGTTGCATTGCTCTTGGGTCTCCAGCTTCCATAAAAGCATGCTCAAGGAATTTTCACACCCTTTCTTCCAGATGCGGAATGTTTCTCAGCAGAAAACAGAAGCACTATAGCCACAATCATAAGTTTGATTTAGGTTGAGCAGAATAAGTATTTTTGAACTGATTTTTGCATGCTATTTATCCAGCACAATGCTAGTATTTGTTCTTTAAAATTTTGAAATTTGACAAGAAGTGAGAGCCTTCTACACAACAAAATTAAAAATGGATTTATATGGAACACGAAATAATCTAATAGATTCGATTTATGCACCTTATAGACAAGAGTTATTAGCTTCTGCTCTCAAGATTCTCTGTTCAAAGCCCTTCATATTTATTACTTAAAAAGTTACTCTTACATAAAAAATTGTTTGTGTGTTGACTATGTTGAAGAGTTGTGAACAGTTTCAAAGAAGCTATAACTAATGAATGACAAGCCTTGGACCCAAGTTGTTGCATCTCTTTTTTGCCTTTCGATGCTCCAAATGCTAAGCTAAACAGTTAGGAAATTGGGCTTTGAACTTGTTCAAAGTCTATATGGATGTGGACTTGCAATGATAAGTCTTATTTTTTTGGCTAGAAAACGACATAATATGGCCCACCGAAATTGCCAACTAGTTCTCCAAATATGGCTTTCTTGAATCTTGACAGTACTTTAATGTTCTCTTCTCCAGCCTTCTAATGAAAGAAGATCGTCATAGGTTAAAAAATGGAAAAATGGTAAATATTCTGTTTGTGAAAACAGGACCCATAAAAGAAAATAAGATCCATTAAATATTCTATTCTTTAGCCTCCTAATGAAAGAAGATCATCATTGATATTTACAATGTTTTAGGTCGGATACCATCTTATGGGTTGCCACATCCTATTTAGAAATAAAATGGTTTGCACTATAAATAGCGCCAGCTTATATCCTGTTTAAGCATAGAGGAAACACAAGGACAAGGCTCTTTGAATAGTGAAACCCTTCCCCATTTTTCTGGTCCTCATTCAGGAATATAGTCTTAGGAATCTTAAAATAACACATAAGAAGGTACTTTCAAAGATATTAAAAAGACATGCAATTGAAACATGCATTTTCAATTAATAAGGAAACCAAATTCAAGGAGGGGGAGATTTTTCTTTAAACCTAAAGACAATTCCAAAAGTTCTTGAAAAGACACATCAATATGTTATTTCAATTATATCTAAAAGGAAAAGGGTCACTAAATCATATATCATTATTCTTGGACTCTATCTCTTTATGTTATAGTTTAATGGAAGTTTTTCTTTTCACTTTTCCTTCTAAGTGAGGCAATTTTGAGGATCAAAATGATATTTTTTTAATGAAATGCATCCTTCATCAAATACAAACTCATAAAAACAAAAAATATCCATCAAAATTACGTAATTTACAAAAGAACTTAAAATTACAAAAGAACTTAAAATAATGTATGTAATTATGAAGTACAACCACATTAAGTGATTTGTCATTTGTATTTATGTTGCATATATTATTATTTTGGTGTCAAGGACTATGTATGTATGTTGATACATTGATACTATGATATGTATATATGTATGTATCGATGCATGCATGTAAATATGTACTTATCTATTTATTGCAGAAATAATTTTTTTTTATTTGAAAAAGGTTTAAGAGTATAACAAGATTTAAGTTTTGAATAGCTAATAACTAATTACTAAACTCTTGATTTAATAACTAAACATTATGATACTTAATTGACAGCTTATTTCACCATGTATTAAAAGGTCTCAAGTTTAATACCTAATTTTTATATATTCTTATTTATCTTTAAGGAAAAAAGAAAACTAAAGATGTTCTTCATGAAACCTTCTTTAATAGAACCTTAAGATCCCACCAGTTTCGCTTGTTGGGCCGGGAATGCCGGCTTCTCAATTTTTCCGGTAAATTATTAGGAGCTCCTGTAGCCTACGGCCGGATTAATCTTATTCTGGGCCGGAGCAGTGAACCCATTTGGACGGGCTCATTTCGTCCCAGAAAACCCCACGTACTATCCAGGGTTTAGCCGTTTCGAGCTCCTCTTGCTTCCCCCATTTCGCAGAATCGTATTTGTCTCAGGTCAGTGGTCTCTCTCGCTTCGCAAAACGAACACAATCAGACGAACAAGCGAGGGCTGTAGGCTCGCCGCTTTATTTTGAACAGAAACTTCCAATTTGTGTTGGGTCTTTTTTTCTCCTCTTTTTGGCAATGTTTAATGAGAAAGGTTTGGAACTGGTAACGATCTAATGTATTGGCAGGGGGGAGAAGATAAATTCAGAGATGGCTGCTGGTCTGGCTTCCAAATGGTCTCGCGGTATGTGGTTCCTGGGGTTTTTGCATTGTCAAATCAGTTAGCTTTGGTTGATCTTTTTTTCCCCTGTTTTGCTCGTGTTAAATTTTTCTTGTCCATAGCTTATTTACTGTGAGACCCTTTGGTGATTCTTTGTGTTGTTATCCTTGAGAGTTTGTATAAATTTTTCTCTCTATTCATATATGATGCTTGTAATTAAGCGTTTGATTGCCAAATGATAAAATCTTGTGTATCATCGTAGTCCTTGATTATTAATTTTATTCTTGGGAGGAATAGCTAGTTGTTGTTGTAACTTAGCTCAAAATGGTGTTGGGTGCCAGAAAGTGATTGCAGTTGTAGTGTCAAATGCCACTGCTTGAAATGGCTAACTAAGCACTGGTTTTCGATTTAAGCTGCTAGCCAGTCCACTCTTTGATGCCATCCCTTTTGTTCAATTGGGTCATAATGAAAGTTCATTGAACTTTCTGTTTGTTGGTTTGATATGACGACTGTAATGTGGTAGATGTTTGTTGAAGGGTGTTAACTAATTTTTTCGTATTCTCAGTTCTTATGTTGATCTGCTTTTGGGAAGAAGAAATAAGAAGTGGTTATTGAAGTATTATTTTGTGTGGGTTGAAACTTGAGCTGAGATTACTTTTGAATGAGCTTGGGTTTGGGTGACCGGATGTTGAGTCTTGATATTGTCAAACTCACTCTGTCTGGTAGGAACTAAAATATCATCTTTTGAACCTAATGGTGCTTAGTTGGACTTGAAGGACTCAGAAGTTCTTAATCTTCCTTGTTGGCTTTACTTATGTTCTCTAAACTTTTCTAGATGACAATATTGCATATTCTTTTCTTTTTGACACACTGTAACTCTTTCTCTTTTTTGGGGAAAATAAACAAACTGGCAATAGGCCGTTCATTGCTGGGGGGCCTTGGCAACAACTTGTCTAATTTACTGAGCACATCACATGAGGCGGCATGCAACAATTCCTTATCTCAGGTTTGTATTTTTCTCCATCAAAATTGTTACTTTTGGACATATGTGAAGATTATAAAAGTCAATTAGATGTTAAAGAATTTAAAGCCATGTCCTCATGATCTTGCAAAAACTATTGTGCATACAATAGGTCAAGATGGACCAAAGAGGGTGTAGCATTTTTTCAGAATATGCTAGTAAAAGATAAGAACAAATTGAAACCTAGCAAGTAAAATTTCCTCTTCCACTGCATCCTCCCTCTCCCCTCCTCTCTTTCCAATAAGGTTGCTCATAAGTTCCATTGAGATATACCTGGCTATCTTCCCCCCTCTCCTTTTCCTCCTCTCTCTTCTCTAGAATAGAGGCCAGTTGGTTGGGAAATCTTCTTTTCTTCTATGAAAAGGCTGATAGGAGATCAATTAGCAGCAATGAATGACTTAGAAAGGAAGAATCATCTTAATGTTTTCCTTAAAAGGCTGATAGGAGAGAATACTATAGTGGTGTAATTATCTCTACGAGACATTGACTTAATTTTCTCCTATGAAACTTTACAGCAGCTAAGGACTTTCATTCAGATGAGGACGGTTCTCAAAGTTGTAGACAATTCTGGAGCCAAAAAGGTTATGTGCATACAAGCTTTGAAGGGGAGAAAAGGTGCAAGGTTGGGAGACACAATAGTTGCATCAGTGAAGGAAGCCCATCCAAATGGAAAAGTCAAGAAAGGCAAGGTTGTGTATGGTGTGGTTGTCCGTGCAGCCATGCAGCGTGGCCGCTGCGATGGCAGTGAGGTCAAGTTTGACGACAATGCTGTGGTACTTGTGGACAAGCAAGGCCAGCCAATTGGGACAAGAGTTTTTGGGCCCGTCCCTCATGAGTTGAGGAAGAAAAAGCATGTTAAGATTCTTACTTTGGCAGGGCATATTGCATAGAGTATGGGGAGTCTTTGGACTCCAGATGCTGGAAGGCTAGCATAGTCATGGTTTGGATAAATCTGGCATATGCTTGGTTAGACCCCTCAATTTTACGAGAATATGTATGCAATTGATAAAGAAAAGATAGAATGTTTTCTTTATCTTTATCTTTGTCTCATCAATCTTCAAGCAATGAGATAATAACCAAGCAACATGTAACTTTTAGCTAATTGAGTCCTTTATTGCTTGTGATTAGTTCAACATACTTTTGTGTAAGATGACAAGTTACTATCTCTTTTGTTTTACCATTTTGCTACCATTATTGGGTCCCCAGCTCTGAGAAACAGTGACTGTATTCTGAACTTGAATAAAACAATCAAGGGACTGGCTGGTTTAGCATATTTTTGTAAAGTAGGTTGTATATTCTTTGGTCTTTTTTTTTTTTTCCATTTTTTTTAAGTCTCCAATAGACAGAATGATTCAACAATTTTTTTCCTTGTAGTTTCGTCATTTCCAGCGAACAAAATCACAACAAAGGTTTCAACTAAATAATGCAACTCTTGGTCATTTCCCCCCTTTTTCATAAGTTTGATTTAGGTTGAGCTAAATAAGTGTTCTTGAACTGATTTTTGAAAGCTAATTTTCGTACATTGTCGATTCAGCTCAAAGCTAGTTATTTGTTCTATAAAATTTTGAAAGGGGCATTTGACACTAGTTTCTTGTATTTATTTCTCTTAATTAAAAAATAAAATATTAAAAAGCACATCCTTTCATGAGCTTACCTAACTTATGACACTCATTGTTTGTGTATGCAAGAGGAGAATATTAGCTTTTAGAGGAGAGGTTGTCGATTTTGGATTATACCAAAGGGTTGTCAAGAGTTTCAAGGAAGCCACCAGAGGGTTGTCAAGAGTTTCAAGGAAGCCATAGCCAATTGGATAATTAGTCTATTGTAGGGACAAAGCATATTCTTTCATCAATTTATTAGTAATTTAGTGGAGTTACTAATATGGCTTGAAGCTTTTTTTATTTAAGATGTCTCATATTTGACACCCATTTTTTGTACTAATTTTATTAATAAAAAAATAAAAAAATAAAACAGCAGATTCATTCATGGGCTTCTCTAACTTATGACCCAAGTTGTCTATTTATTTATTTTTTATTTTTACATATTATTGTTGACTTTCGGTACTGAGAAACATTAAGTTAATATTGCAGAAAATTAATCTTTCAACTCGTTCAAAGTCTACATGGATTATAAGTCTTCTGCTATAAAACGACATAGAACGACCCATCAAAACTCCTAGAAAGCAAATACACCCCGCTTTTCGGCTCCTACAAAAATAGCAATTTTCTCCATTCACAATCAACTTTTTCCTTGAAACTTTGACAACCCTTTGAGAGTAGTCGACAATTACTAACCTTTGAACCCTTGAAGGCTGCATTTTCTGTCTAAGAAAGCTTTTCAGAAAGGCAAAGAACTCACTCTTCCATACATATCTTTTGTACTAAAAATATCCTAACATGTTATCCTATCTATTGGTAAATTCTAACATAACCATCAAGTTTCTCATTCTTTTAACCTTTTCTTTTCAAGAAAATTTAGAATAAAGGAGCCTGCAAATAAGTGCTTCCAGGAGTTCAAAATGAGGGCAAATTCAGACCAAACAAAAAATAAAATATGTTACAATACAACATAAACCTGTAATCTTATTGCACACATGTTATCTACTATATCAAATGACTACACCTACTTTTAATACTTTGGTTATTTTTAATTGAATTTTTTTCGATGATTAATTAAGTAATAATATTATCGTCACTATAATTTTTTGTAATGGCGAAAATTATATTTGGAAGAGACCTAATTTCTTGAAAAAAGTTGAAATGGTAAATATTATGTTTGTGAAAACAGGACCCAAAAAAGAATAGAAGACCAGCTAATATTCTACTCTACCCTCCTATGAGAGAAAATTTTCTTCATCATATGCTAGAAAAATAAAAGAACAAAGAAAAACTCTTTGATATTTACAATGTTTGGGTTCGCATAGTTTATTATGGTTTGCCCTATCTTTGTCTCATTTGTTTTCAAAATGAAGTGGTTTGCACTATAAATATTGCTCATATCTTGTATAAGCACAGAAGAAAAGCATGGATAAGGCTTTCAGAATGGTGAAACTCTTTGCCACTGTTCTTATCTTCATCCTCCTTGGGATAGGTTAGTCTTCTACCTTTACATTGTCCATTCAATTATTATAGTATAAGTGCTATATCAAATTACTATTTATGTAAAAAATTTACTGTGCACATGAATGTTATCTCTTGTCAAAGTATTCAGCCTGACTCGAATTTGAGATATCCGAAAATTAAGACAAGATAATAAAACTCTATAAGGGAAGAACATAAGGATTTATATGGTTCCGCTTAATTCAAGCTTACATTTAAATCAGAATTATAAGATCTTTATTGGTACAACTTAGAAGTACAATACAGTGTTTCTGTCAAATCCAAATCCCAAATATACCCATACTTGTATGTTCTTAGTTATTTTTCTTTCCCAACCCTCATGCTTTTGAAATCATGAATCTATCTCTCTATTTATAGAAGAGATTGCCAACAAAAATACCTCCATTCTCATGAACAGTATGAATGTTTCGGCAACAAATTCTCTTTCAGTAAGGAGCTATGTCGGCAATGACCATGGCGACCAAGCAATTATTAAGGAGCTTCAAACATGGCTCCCTTGTTGGCCATGCTTGCCCACCAAGTCGACAAAGGTGGCTTGGATGGCTGACGTCAAATCCCTTTGTTAGAATGAAACTTACAGTATCCTGGAGGAACCAGTTTAAGGTGTTCGTTTAATGAAAGACTGCACTTTGACCTTTTGTTTTTCGTGATGTTTAATGATACAGAAGCCAGCTCAGGAGGATTCCAAAAGCGTAGAAGCCAAACGTGGTCTGGGCCATGCTTCTCTGATGATAAATGTGACAGAAAATGCAGAGAACGGGAGAATGCAGACCGTGGAGATTGTCGAGGGACTGTCTTTGCTTGCTCTTGCTACTTTGAAATCGACAATGACAAAGGTAGCCATCCATAATTAGAAATTATGAAGGCGGCTTATAGCAGCAAACAAAGTAACAGTAAAATCTATCCCATGACATTCCATGGCCTTACGCTTCTCCTTTTCATTATTTGTTGTATCTTATGATCTATACTTATTAGATGATTTTCAGTGAAGTTAATTTCCCATGATTAACTGTAAATTTATATCATCTTTTTATTTTTTATTTTTTTAACTTAGAAACTTACTCAACGTCAAACTTGATACTAAGAGATTCCAGATAGCATCTACTCACCACTGAGTTAGGTGTTTGCTGACCATCATTGGTATTATTATTAGTATTGTTTGGAAGCATTTGACTTTATCGGTCATCCATGCCATTTGGGGCCAAAAAGTGTAAGAAAATGTTGATCATGTGGATATACCCAATTCAGGAGCAATGTTTACTTTCTTCTTTAATAGACTTTTGAGAAGATAAACACCTAAACATATAAAAGGTACCAAATTCCGACAATGTTAGGAAAAGCTGCATTTTGATCTTTGTTTTTCGTTATGTTTGATGATATAGAAGGACCTTTAGAAGGACACACCAAGAGGAGAAGCCAAACATGGTCTGGACCATGCTTCTTTGATGAAAAATGCGACAAACAATGCAGAGAAAAGGAGGATGCAGACTATGGAGATTGTCGAGGGACTATCTATGCTTGCTCTTGCTACTTTCGAAACAAAAATGACACAGCTAGTCATCCATAACTACAATTTGATCATGTATGAAGGCAGCCTATAGCGTGTAAAACAGCAGTAACTCTTATCTAATTACAAAATTCTATGGCCTTCCAGTTTTTCATGTACATTTCTGGGTAGGTTCTTTGTAATGTCTATCAAAAGTATTACAGCTTCAGCGTGTGATAATATGTTATCTGCTACGCTGAAGATTTTTATGTATAATGGCAACTTCGCTACCATTGTGAATGTCAGAAGACTCTACTCTTGGAAACGAGAAATATTGTTCATAATTATTGTGTTAAAAATAGTGTACGATTGCAATTACTTACATTTTCTTACATTTTATTTTGATATTTAAAAAAAAAAAAAAGTTATGTTTCTTTTTTGACAAACTAATTTTAAGAAGAAAATATAAATATTCTAAATGTCATTTGAGTTTATTCCCACCAAAAAATCAGCCTTGTTAGGAGAAATACCAAGCTACTCATAAATACCAAGATTTTCTCATTCCTATCCAATGTAAGACAAATGTCACAAACCCTCTTCATTGGGTACAACATTTTACTAGTTCGGTAACATTCTTTACCTTTTAAGTCAGCATCCTCTTGACATGACTACCCCTAACAGCTTTGGGGTCCTTTTGCCTGTAAATTTTGGGAGCTTAGCACTAGCATTGGAGTTGGGGTAAGGTGACACTAGCACTATTGTCACAGGTTTAAGTTCCAACCCAAAAAATTGGCCTTGTTAGGACGAGTAATGAAGCCTCATATAAACACTAAGATCTTTCACTTCTATTCAATGTTGAGCAAATTCCGCCAACTTTCCTTGGGCTAGGCCTACTACCAGCTCGTAACAATAGGCTCACCCACAACACTTAAATCTGGATTAGGTTTCTAGAAAAGGTGTTTTCCTATATTCAAAATAAGGGTAATGTTGAAAATAATATATCTTATATTATTTAAATATTGATAAAAGAAATCTTTTTTAAAACAAAAGATACATCTCTACCACACTCATCTAACCAACACGTCCAATCTTTTTCGCCTGTGCTTTCTAACTGAGCACATCCAAACATATGATAATTCTTGAAAGATACGAAAACAATGGCAGCTCAATAATTTTATTATGATACCGGTCCTTTGATAACTTCTGCATTAGCATGAACTTTGAAGGATCCTTTTTTGGTTGCCTTTATTCGAAATTTTGAATGTAATTTCGTTTTCTCTTCATTCCTTGGTACTTACCAATCCTACTGCGTCATTTTGATGCTGCAGGGGTCTATTTTCAGAAGAAACCATGTGAGTTGGTTTCTTGGTGTTTTCCATCGTCCAAATTTTAAAATTTGCTAAATGTGTTGTTGGGGTCAAAGATGTGTATGAAGCGTATTTCCTAGGCTTCTATTTGGTTCATAATTCTTGTTAGTGTCTAAAACATTTGACAAGCTGAAAGTATCTAGGAAAGATGCTATTATGCTGTCCTATAGGATGTAACCAATATGTAAAGAAGGTTAGTGTAAGAAATCTTGTAAAACAAATATACCTTCTGTTGAATCCATTGATTGCATTTCTAATTAACTTGAATATGTTTTGGGATGTGCCTTTACTCTTTGGTTTAAACAAATAGGCAAAAGGTCTTTGGTTAATTTTTCTTCTAAAGACCAATGTGTGCTTAATTGACTACTAAGAGTAATCAAAGATGCTTATTATTTTGCCTAACTACAACTCTACTCAAAGTATCTCATTAAAAAGACAAGTGGTCTAAGTTTGTAGAACATTATAAGGATTTTACTTTCTAATATGAAATTCTCTATATAATATTCTCTTATAATCCAAGCTTGGTCATTTTACTAATGAAGGATTGGCTTACTTTTCATATTGAGTTGGATCAGTAGAAATACAAAAGTAACTCTCATACCATGTTAAAAGTGTAAGTCCACATTTCCTCAACAAATCTGATTGAAAAGAGAGATTATCTAAACTTATAACACACACTAGAAGTACTCTTTCTTCTAAGGTGAAATTCTTTATCCAAAAACTTCACCACCTTTATTGTTCAAAATTGAAACACTAAAATTTAAAGCCTAGCTTTGCCCCAATACATCCCTTCTTCCCTATATGTTAGATGAAGAACAAATCTCAAAACATAAAGCAAATCCAATAAAAACACTAAATTCTATTACCACTTGGTATAATAACATTTTTCAGAGCTACACCATCATCCACTGTAGTACTGACCCATGTCTTGCAGTCGGGTAAGGTAGATACTTGGATATACTTAAATATTCTAAATCATATATGTAAATATATCTAGTAAAGTAACTTGTGAAGTATATTGAATTTGGTTTAATCCCACTTTCCGTGGCCACACAACATATGGCATTATAATGACTTACGAACATTGTCCGTTCCCCTATGCTCGTCGTCCTCACCCACCTCCTTTTAGAAGAATCCATCCGCATTACAACAAATCCATAGACCTCCGTACAAAACGATCCAAACATCATCCGACGAACAGAAAAGAGTTCACCTTGACATTCAACAAGCAAATCTGAACAAATTCTAATTTCCGGCGGTGCTGGTTTTGGCCAAGGAAACTCTTCCGTAATTTGCTTTCTAAACTGCAGTGTTGAACCCAAGAATTCAATAGTAAACAAAGCATATTCCTCCGTGAGGCAGTAAATGGTTTTTTCAACCACTGTTGTAGCCCCTAATCTCGAGCCATCACCGCTTACAAATTCATGTTGTTGAAACTCAAGATCACCTGGCTTGCAAACCATAAAGTACTGGTCTCCCAAATTGACGAACAAGATATGACAACTAGGATCACTTGGAGGGGATGATAGAAGGCAAACATCTAAATGAAGGCTGTCCAAAGGTGGGAGCTGAACCTTTTCTAAAGTGATGGGATTCCAAAGACAACAATCTGTGTTCTCGTCAATCAAAGCCATCCATCCATGAGCACAACGGTAAATTATTTTGTTTCTCATCTCAGGAATTGTTTGTGTGTAGTAACGATTTTCTGAGATGTTGAACAAAGTTTGCCTTTCTCCATCCTTCGGGTCAGAGATTAGAAGCCAAGGATATGGTCGAGGGGCAAGAACACCACAGGTATCTTTAGGTTGTGTCTCGTTTTTCACTGGTTCCATCATCTATTCCTATCAACAGCTGATTAGTAGAAGACTTCTAATTATTATTATATCAACATATGATGCTTAATAATGAATAGATCATTATGAACATGTGTCACACCTAAACAATTATGGGTGTGTCATGAATATCAAAGTAAGTTTTTGATTGGTAAAAACAACTAGATTATGTAGTTAATTTCAAATAAAATTCCTTCTAAGATAGAAAAATAAACAAAACTTGAGATTGTTAATAAGGATGTGGTTCAATTGAGAGTAGGTGTTGCTTGACAAAAACCTAATTTTTCCTTTAACTCTTAGTCTAGTACGATGTGGTTTCAAATTCCTAATACAACTAGATTTTAACCATTTAAATTTTAAATATTGTCTAAATAAAAAAAAAAGTAAGACCTAATAATCTAAAACTTCGAATAATAACATAGACCCAATAATAACAAATCAAAACTCAAGTTCATATTGTTTCTCCACGGTCCTAGGAACACCTTAAACCCATAAACTATAACGGAGTACTTGGCTATTTGGACGACTATTATTGTATAGCTCTATGATGGATTCCCATATTCAGCCATCAAATGCACTATGTATGATGAAGATTTCAAACACCAGTGCAAAGAAGTTAAGGATCTCCAAAGCAGTACATATCCACGTAATTTTTTGGGAGGAAAAACTAGAAGATGCATGTGTTGTTCCAAACATCACGTAAAACATAAGAGAAAAAGAAAACATTAATTTAAAGTCGAAGAAAGATTATGGTCTACTGCTTCAAAAATAACAACAATACTAATGATGATTTTCTCTTACTTGTTGGAGCACAAACAAAGAATACCTGAGGTTTATGCTATGCGGCGCCGAGGATCTAAGACGTTGTTGAACTCTTGAAGATGGTTGATAGATGTGAAGCAATTAGGGCCAAAGCTTTATATAGTAATCCGGAAGTAGGGCAAGCCTTGTCCTTCTATGAAGTAAGGCTAATCCTTGTTAGTGTTGGATTAGAATACATTAAAAAATTCCAAGTTTATCCTTGTCAGAACTATGGAAAAAAAATATAAGTTATGGGTTTTTAAATAGTTAGATTTTATTTTATTATTCATTTTAAATAATATATCTTATATCGTTATCTTTTTTTTACAAAATAAAACATATATTTCTTTTATTACAAGTCAATTTTACAAACTAAATATAAAAAAATTCTAACGCACTCATATAACCAACACGTCCAATCCCTTTCACTTGTGTTTTCTAACGAAACACATCCAAGCACACGATGATTTTTAAAAGATAACAAAACGACAGCAGCTCAACAATTTCATTGTGATTCCGGTCTGTGGATAACTCCTGTACTAGCATGAGTCTCGAAGGATCCTTTTTTGGTTGCTTTCATTCTAAATTTGAATGTAGTTTCGTTTTCACTTTAGTCCTTGGTACTTTCGGTCGTCCAAATTTTAACATTTGCTAAATGTGTTGTCGGGGTCAAAGATTTTTATGGAACATGTTTTCTGAGCTTCTATTTGATTCACAATTCTTTTTAGTGTCTGAAACATTTTGACAAGCTAGAATTGTGTAGGAAAGTTGTTATTATGCTGTCCTATGGAGTATAATCAAGATGGTACGGAAGATTAGTATAAGAAATCTTATAAAACAGGTATATTCCCGGTTGAATTCCTCAATTGCATTTCTAATTAGCCCGAGCATGTTTTTAGATGTGCTGTTACTCCCTAGTCTAAACAAGTAGGCAAAGCCTATTGGGGATTTTGAATTATTAAAAAAGTACATAAAAGAGTTTTTGTTTTCTAAGTAACCTTCCTAGAAATTGTCATGGGGTTCTTATAATTGTATTAAATAAAACGTGCACCAAGATCTATAAAGGGTCTTAGTGATTTTTTTTTTTTTGGTTAATTTTTCTTTTGAAAACCAATATGTGCTCATTGACCATTGAGAATAGTCAAAGTACTTCTTTTTTTGCCTGGGTGCACCTCTTTTTAAAATGTTTCATTGAAAAATAAGTTTTATTAATTTTCTAGGGCATAGTATAAGTATTTTACTCTCAAATGTGGGATTCTTTGTTCAATATTCTCCTATAGTCTAAATTTAATCTTTTTATTGATAAATGGCTCATTTATTTTTTATGTTGAGTTGGATTATAGAAAAGAATGATTCACTTTGATATCATGTTAAAAGTTAGGTCTACCTCTTTTTAAAAAATCTTATTAAGAAGAGAGATTACCAAAATTATAAAATACATTATAAGTAATATTTTCTTTAATGCGAAATCCTTTGTTGAATAACTTCATCACCTTTATTGTTGAAAATTTGATGTTTCACAATTGAAATACCAAAATTTAAAGCCTAACTTTGCCCTAATGCATTCCATCTTTCCTATATGTTCATGAAAAACAAATCTCAAAAGATAAAGCACATACAATAAAAATACTAAATTCATCACACTTGTTACAGGAACATTTTCTGTAAAGTTGCCAAAGCTACACCATTATCCATCGTAGCATTGAATTTCGTCTTACAGTAGGGCAAGGTAAAGATTTGGATATACTTAGATATTCCAAATCATATATGTAAAGATATCTGGTAAAGTAACTCGTGAAGTATATTGAATTTGGTTTAATCCCACTTTCCGTGGCCACACAACATATGGCATTATACTGACTTACGAACATTGTCCGTTCCCCTATGCTCGTCGTCCTCACCCATCTCCTTTTAGAAGAATCCATCCGCATTACAACAAATCCATAGACCTCCATACAAAACGATCCAAACATCATCCGACGAACAGAAAAGAGTTCACCTTGACATTCAACAAGAAAATCTGAACAAATTATAATTTCCGGCGGTGCTGGTTTTGGCCAAGGAAACTCTTCCGTAATTTGCTTTCTAAACTGCAGTGTTGAACCCAAGAATTCAATGGTAAACAAAGAATATTCCACCGTGAGGCAGTAAATGGTTTTTTCAACCACTGTTGTAGCCCCTAATCTCGAGCCATCACCGCTTTCAAATTCATGTTGTTGAAACTCAAGATCACCTGGCTTGCAAACCATAAAGTACTGGTCTGCCAAATTGACGAACAAGATATGACAACTAGGATCACTTGGAGGGGATGATAGAAGGCAAACATTTAAATCAAGGCTGTCCAGAGGTGGGAGCTGAACCTTTTCTAAAGTGATGGGATTCCAAAGACAACAATCTGTGTTCTCGTCAATCAAAGCCATCCATCCATGAAGACAAGGGTAAATTGCTTTGTTTCTCATCTCAGGAATTGTTTGTGTATAGTAACGATTTTCTGAGACGTTGAACAAAGTTTGCCTTTCTACATCCTTCGGTTCAGAGATTAGAAGCCAAGGATATGGTCGAGGGGCAAGAACACCACAGGTATCTTTAGGTTGTGTGTTGTCTTTAGCTGGTTCCATCATCTATTCCTATCAACAACTGATTAGTAGAAGACTTCTAATTATTATTATATCAACATATGATGCTTAATAATGAATAGATCATTATGAACATGTGTCACACCTAAACAATTATGGGTGTGTCATGAATATCAAAGTAAGTTTTTGATTGGTAAAAACAACTAGATTATGTAGTTAATTTCAAATAAAATTCCTTCTAAGATAGAAAAATAAACAAAAGTTGAGATTGTTAACAAGGACATGGTTCAATTGAGAGTAGGTGTTGCTTGACAAAAACCTAATTTTTCCTTTAACTCTTAGTCTAGTACAATGAGGTTTCAAATTCCTAATACAACTAGATTTTAACCATTTAAATTTAAAATCTTGTCTAAATAAAATAAAAAAGTAAGACCTAATAATCTAAAACTTCGAACAATAACATAGACCCAAGTTCAAAACTCAAGTTCAGCTCCTAATAACATAGACCCAGTAGAAGATGCATGTGTTGTTCCAAACATCACGTAAAACATAAGAGAGAAAAAAAAATTAATTTAAAGTCGAAGAAAGATTATGATCTACTGCTTCAAAAATAACAACAATACTAATGATGATTTTCTCTTACTTGTTGGAGCACAAACAAAGAATACCTGAGGTTTATGCTATGCGGCGCCAAGGATCTAAGACGTTTTTGAACTCTTGAAGATGGTTGATAGATGTGAAGCAATTAGGGCCAAAGCTTTATATAGTAATCCGGAAGTAGGGCAAGCCTTGTCCTTCTATGAAGTAAGGCTAATCCTTGTTAGTGTTGGATTAGAATACATTAAAAAATTCCAAATTTATCCTTGTTAGAAGTATGGAAAAAAAAAAATAAGTTATGAGTTTTTAAATAGTTAGATTTTAATTTATTATTCATTCTAAATAATATATCTTATATCGTTATCTTTTTTTTTTGTTTTTTGGATGAATATGTGAGTTTATTCATAGAAGAATAAAGAAGTACATAAGCTTAAGGGCATACCCCAGCATTACAATTCATTTAGGAGAAAATAGAATTTAGAATTCTCTAATTATGACATACCAAAAATTTGCTTGAGAGAGTTTAATATTCCTAAATAAAGATGCTCTTCCATGGACTATTCTCTTGATTCTAGCGAACAAAATTGGTATATCAACAGTCTTATTTTGAAAACGTCTACAATTTTATTCAAACCATATACAATAAAGACAAGTTAAGAAAAAAAGTTTAAGAAGCTTTGCAGCTAAATCCTTTCCCTTAGTTGTTTTAATCATCCATTGCAATTCAGAACCCCAATCATTGATGACCTTATGAATGCCTTGTTGTGTTAGAATACTTCTCCAAATCTGGCTAGTCTAAGTACACTAAAAAAACAAGTGTGATCTACTTTCATATTAAGGGCCACAAAAATTACAATACAAATCAATTGAGGGGAGCCATCGAGAAACCACTTTTGCTGTAGGACGTTTGTCCCTACATATGAGCTAACCAATAAAGTTATGTTTGTTGATTCCTCCTGACCATATCAAATTATACCATTCAATCTCAGTATTTGCTTGACACAATTCCTTGTACGTTTCTGTACAACAATAAGAAGGTTTGGAAAGTGTAGAGGTTAGAGTTTGTCCTAATTTTAGAAGACCTCTCCAACTCCATGCCATATTTCCTTTGATGTCAAGATACATAATTGAAGTTCTCCTGCATTTAGTACTATGAATCCATTTACTTCATAAGGATGAACTTGGACAATTGATGAGATTCCACAGATTCCGCCCTAACAAAACCTTATTCCATACTTTAAGGTCTAGTAGTCCAAGACCTCCTTCCTTTTTAGGTGAACAAACAACTTGCCAAGCAATCTTATGAGTTTTATGATCTTTTGAATTTCCTACCTAGAGAAAGTGCTTAATTTTCTTCTTAATCTCATAAATGATCTATTTTGGGAGAAGGAACATTTGCATCCAAAAAGTACAAATAGAAGTAAGAACTGATTTTGCCAATTGCAATCCTCCGGCATAGCTTAGATGTTTCATTCCCCATCCATCAATTCTTGTCATGATTTTCTTTGTCAAAACTTTGTAATCAGTGTAAGTAAGCCTTTTTGTAATAAGAGGAATACCAAGATACCTAATAGGGAGTTTTCCTTCGGAGAATGGAGTGTGATCTAGTATCAAAAGCTTTTCTTGTTCAGTAATCCCTGAAAAAAATATCTGACATTCGTTAGGATTAAATGTAAACCTATGAGTGTTGCAAATTCCTCCAAAGCATTAGTGAGACATAATACTAAATTAATATCCCTATGTGCAAATAAAAATAAGTCAATTTCACAAAATAAATATAAAAAAATTCTAACGCACTCATATAACCAACACGTCCAATCCCTTTCACTTGTGTTTTCTAATAGAGAACATCCAAGCATACGATGATTTTTGAAAGATACCAAAACGACAGTAGCTCAACAATTTCATTATGATTCCGGTCTGTGGATAACTCCTGTACTAGCATGAGTCTCGAAGGATCCTTTTTTTGGTTGCTTTCATTCTAAATTTGAATGTAGTTTCGTTTTCACTTTAGTCCTTGGTACTTTCCGTGGTCCAAATTTTAACATTTGCTAAATGTGTTGTCGGGGTCAAAGATTTTTATGGAACATGTTTTCTGAGCTTCTATTTGATTCACAATTCTTTTTAGTGTCTGAAACATTTTGACAAGCTAGAATTGTGTAGGAAAGTTGCTATTATGCTGTCCTATGGAGTATAATCAAGATGGTACGGAAGATTAGTATAAGAAATCTTATAAAACAGGTATATTCCCGGTTGAATTCCTCAATTGCATTTCTAATTAGCCCGAGCATGTTTTTAGATGTGCTGTTACTCCCTAGTCTAAACAAGTAGGCAAAGCCTATTGGGGATTTTGAATTATTAAAAAAATACATAAAAGAGTTTTTGTTTTCTAAGTAACCTTCCTAGAAATTGTCATGGGGTTCTTATAATTGTATTAAATAAAACGTGCACCAAGATCTATAAAGGGTCTTAGTGATTTTTTTTTATTTTTTTATTTTTCTTTTGAAAACCAATATGTGCTCGTTGACTATTGAGAATAGTCAAAGTACTTCTTTTTTTGCCTGGGTGCACCTCTTTTAAAAATGTTTCATTGAAAACTAAGTTGTCTAAGTTTCTAGGGCATAGTATAAGTATTTTACTCTTAAATGTGAAATTCTTTATTCAATATTCTCTTATAATCTAAATTTAGTCCTTTTTACTGATGAATGACTCACTTATTTTTTATTTTGAGTTGGATTATAGAAAAGAATGATTCACTCTAATATTATGTTAAAAATTTAGGTCCACTTCTCTTCAAAAAATCATACTAAGAAGAGAGATTATCAAACTTATGAAATATATTATAGGTGTGAAACTCTTTGTTGAATAACTTCATCACCTTTATTGTTTAAAATTTGACATTTCACAATTGAAATGTCAACATTTAGAGCCTAACTTTGCCTAATGCATCCCATCTTTCCTATATCTTTCCTATATGTTTCATGAAAAACAAATCTCAAAAGATAAAGCACATACAAGAAAAATACTAAATTCTTCACCACTTGTTACAGAAACATTTTTTGTAAAGTTGCCAAAGCTACATCATTATCCATTGTAGCATTGACTTTCGTCTTACAGTAGGGCAAGGTAAAGATCGGGTTATACTTAAATATTCTAAATCATATATGTAAAGATATCTACTAAAGTGACTCGTGAAGTAAATTGAATTTGGTCTAATCCCACTTTCCGTAGCCACACAATACATGCCATGATTCGAACTTACGAACATTGTCCGTTCCCCTATGCTCGTCATCCTCACCCACCTCCTTTTAGAAGAATCCATCCGCATTACAACAAATCCATAGACCTCCATATTAAACGATCCGAATGTCATCTTACGAACAAAATAGAGTTCACCTTGACATTCAGCAAGAAAATCATTATTAAATGTAAATTCCGGTGGTGCTGGTTCTCGCCCAGGTAATTTTACCGTTATTTGTTTTCTAAACTTGAGACTTGAACCTAAGAATTCAATGGAAAACAAAGTACAGTTCCACGTGAGGCAATAAATGGTTTTTCCAGCCACTGTTGTGGCCCCTAATCCCGAGCCATCACCGCTTACAAATTCATGTTGTTGAAACTCATGATCACCGGGCTTGCAAACCAAAAAAGAGTGATCCACGAAATTGACGAACAAAATATGACACGCCGCATCACTTGGAGGTGATGATAGAAGGCAAACTTCTAAATCAAGGCCTTCTAGAGGTGGGAGCTGAACCTTTTCTAAAGAGACGGGGTTCCAAAGATAACACTCTGTGTTCTCGTCAATCAAAGCCATCCATCCATGAGCACAAGGGTAAATTGTTTTGTTTCTCATCTTAGGAATTGTGTGTGTATAGTAATAATTTTCTAAGATGTTGAACAAAGTTTGCCTTTCTTCATGCTTCGAGTCAGATATTAGAAGCCAAGGATGTGGTCGAGGGGCAAGAACACCATGGGTATCTTTGGGTTGTGTCTCGTTTTTAGCTGGTTCCATCATCTATTCCTATCAACAGCCAATTAGTAGAAGACTTCTAATTATTATTATATCAATATATGATGCTGAATAATGAACAGAACATTATGTAACACCTAAACAATTATGTGTGTCATGAATATCAAAGTAAGTATTGAGTGATAAAAAAATTAGATTATATAGTTAATTTCAAATAAAATTCCTTCTAAGATATAAAAAAAAAAGAGTTTCATAAGACCAAAACATGAAGTTGTCTACAAGCATATGACTTAATTGAGAGCAAGTGTTGCATGAAAACGTTTTGGTTTTAAGTTCAACACTTTAGTATGTGAGTATCAAAAAAGAAAAAAAGAAAACTATAGTTCTTGTAACTCTTAGACTAGCACAACTAAATCTCAAATTCATTATATAACTAGATTTTGACTATTCAAATTTTTAGTCTCATCTAAAGAAAATACAAAAATAAAACCTAGTAATCTAAAAAATCGAACAATAACCATAAACCCTAATAATAACAAATCAAAACTTTAGTTCATATTGTTTTTCCATGGTCCAAGTAACACCTTAAACCCATAAAATATAATGGAATACTTGGCTAGTTGGACGAATAATGTTCTCTAGCTCTATGGTAGATTCTCATATTTAGCCATCAAATATACTATGTATGATAAAGATTTCAAACACCATGGCAAAGAAGTTAGATATCCCCAAACCAAAACTTATGTATCAACGTAATGTTTTGGGAGGAAAACTAAGAAAGAATACATGCATTGTTCCAAACATCACATAAAACATGAGAGAGTAAACAAAACATTAATTGAAGGTTGAACAAAGATTATGATCCATTGCTTCAAAAATAACAACAATATTAATGATGATTTTCTCTTACTTGTTGGAGCACAAACAAAGAATACCTGGATTTATACTATGCAAGGCCAAGGATCTAAGAAATCGTCGAACTCTTGAAGATGCTTGATAGATGTGAAGCAATTAGGGCCAAAGCTTTATATAGTAATCCGGAAGTAGGGCAATCCTTTTCCCTCTAGGAAGTAAGTCTAATCCTTGTTAGTGTTGGATTAGAATACATTAAAAAATTTCAAATTTATCCTTGTCAGAATTATGGGGAAAAAAAAGTTATGGGTTTTTAAATAGTTAGATTTTAGTTTAATATTTCTTTTTTAATAAGGTTTAGGGTTTGAATATAAAACGATTGAATTAGACATTTGTCACTAAAATTATTTAATAAGAAACAAGACGAAGAATATAAACTAACACTGGCTGTGGGACAACCCAAAACCAACCCAAACAGACCTTTACCCGAGTCTGTAGCATCCCAACCCGATTCCGAACCATTGATCCGAGTTCTCCCCAAAACGAGCAAAACGAGAAACCAGAGTTCAGTGAGTGCATAGGCCGGCCATTGCTGACGACCATGATGCAGAGATGGTGCGGCAAGCTTCGGTCTTTGGCCCTTCATTCAGCCCAGACTCTGCCTTCGCAGTCTTCTTCCATTTCACGGCGCCTCGTCCACACGTTCCCGCAGCTCCACCAACCCCTCCATTTAGCTTCGAGTAGATCGAGCGGCACGGCCCTGTTCAGTGCCCCGTCAGCAGCCCGCTCTTCATTGGCTTTGCAGCCGTTTCTTTCTCCGATTCCTCCGTCTGTAAGTTGGTTTGTGTTTTTTTTTTCTTTCTTTCTTTGTGACTTACCATCGTTGTCTTGGTTGTCCCTATGGTTACTGAGAAAATGCCTGATAGAGGAAGACCCAAATTGATGTTATTTAGAGTATTGGCTTTGTGGGATTGGCTACTTCGTTTCGAGTATTGAATTTTGAAGTTTTTAGTGTCCTTGTGCTTGTAAATGGAGTAACTGTTTTTTGTTGATATGCTTGTAGGTGGCACAAGTGAGACATGTTTCGTCGAGAGAGCGAAAGAAGAGGAGAAAGCCAATGACACCGGTCACGTCTAAGTTAAAGAAAACCAAATTAAAGTTTTATTCGTAGGTGCTCGGGTTTATACCTCTTCGTTTGAAACGACTATTGTTCTCTCGGGGAATAAGTGATTTTGATATTTCTTTTTCAGGTCTTACAAGTCCAGGTTTAGGCCAATGAATGATGGGAATATCCGGCGGTGGAAGGAGGGAAAGCGGCACAATGCGCATTTGAAGGTTTGCATTCTTTAATGAAAATTGAGCTAGCAATTCCATATCCAATCTATACTGGTTTTTGTTGTCTTGGTTTCTCTCCTGGTTTCCTTTGACCTGCACTAGGTACAGTAGTCAAAATTTTTGATATGGAAATGAAATTTGAGTTAAAATCCATAGTATTTGTCTATCCCAGGTGAGCTGATTTTAAAAACACTTTTGGATTCATAACCAGCTAGCTTACTTGTGCCCTTGCTTTTGGTCTTTCTATCAATTTCGAAGAAATGCGTTCATTATAGTGCTGGAATAACTAGGAAATGTTAAAATCTGTTTTTGGGTGTTGCTTTTGAGGAGTTTTAGAGGATCTTCATCTCATTTGGTTTGGAACAGTATAGGGCTACTTTTTTCTAGCCCATGTTTTCACATATTGGTAACCTTCCTCCAGTAGTACGGTAGAGGTTCTCATTGATGGTTGCTCACTGATCCTGGCTTATTATATACATTACAAATCTGAATACTGTCTCCGGCGTCGATGCTCAAGGGGTATTTTGGGTGGTTGGGTGAAATGTTTGGCTATTACTTTGAGTGGGATAGTTTTGACAACTTCCTGAGAGTGCTTTTTCTAGGGTTATTGTCTAGATCATGATAGGTGATCATTGGATTTCGGAGACTTAAGTATTCTGTGGGGCATGTTATGCTGTTTCTCGCTTATTGTGGGTATGTTCTCTCTTAGATGGGTTGCTTGTCCAAATTGAAGATAAAGAATTTGCACGTCTTCACTTTGCTGCATGCTTTTGGGCTTATTTTAAGTTTTTATTCCTTTAATTCCTGTAGGTTTCTATTTCGTATTATTCTTAGGTTGTTTTTGGTGCCTTTTGTTTAGATCTAATCATCCTTACCATCTGTACCTACCTTATTCTTGTTGTCAGAAATGGTGGTAAACTTTTTAATGGGAGATGTTAATGTTACTTGGAAGAATGGAAGACCCGCTGAAGTTGTTTAGATCAAAATAAAATATAAGTAAACAAAGTGCAGAGACACCAAAATGTCACAAATGTTCAAAGTAAATACAATCATGCAGGCTGAAATCGTTGCAGGGGGGAATGAATTATTTGCATCTGAGAATTTGGGACACTTCTTGAAATACAGGAATTTTTTCATATATCAGTTTTATTGAACCAAATGCTTCTTTATGCTGATATTTGTTGCAGTAGCTTTAACCTTGTAGTGGTATGTGATTGAAATTTTGGTTCCTCATAGACTTAAGAAGTGCATAAGTATTTGATTGTCTATTCAAGTCTGAACTTGTTTTAACCTTGCCCTTATCATAAAGGTTTTTGGTCTCCATTTATTTTATATTGGACCACTGGAGGCCCTGGAAACATCAAGACCATATGGTAGAGTACCTGAGGGTTTTATGAAAGAAGCCTTCTTTTATTTATTTATTCTTTCATTTTTCAAAACCGGGAGATAGCTGGATTCCAACTGATTGATTGACATGACATTCATCTGCCATGGAAAAAGGGGAACAGGGTTTCGTGCTTGGTATTATGCTTATTAGAATAATCAATGCAGCCCATCCATTTAAACTGATATGGAAGTTTGCAAGTGAATGTTACGGATATGGAGAAGAGTCACAATGGTGAATACGGTGTCAGTAGGGGTTGGATGCATGTGCCTAGAAAGATGTTCTCCTTAATTCTTTAGTGGGAGAGTGATATATCAAATGCCCTTAAATGCGTCCAGAGCACTGTTATCATCTTAAGTTTCAAATGTGACTCTTTATTCGTCTCTGAATGTGCGATTTTGCTTTCCATGTTTGGTTACTATTATAATTTCCTTATGTATCTTTCTGGTAATGCAAAATAATGAACTGTGAATGTGGCTAAACTGAAGGTGATAGAATTTTGAGTAATCTATGAGATTGGTGAAATTAATGAAATGTGGTATTTCATGCAGTCAAAGAAGTCAAAACGCAGACTCAGACAGCCTGGTATAGTCCCTCCAGCTTATGCCAAAGTAATGAAGAAGCTCAATTTTTGTGCTTAAAGCATCACATCCACTGTAGCTGCAGCCAATTCGTGGGATGAAAATGGGAAAAGCTCTCCTCTGGCCTTCTGCATTTGGGTTTCTTTTGTCATGTTGCATTCAAAGGTCCCTAGAAGAAGCAAGTTGTAGAGAATTGATAGAACTCAAGTTGAGCTCTGACTTATAAAAATGATGCTCTTAATAAAACATTCTAGATTTTTTGGGCTGCTCCTGAAAATTAATTGCTGTATGCGAGCATTGCTGTATTCTTAACTGATTTTTGCTATCTGTTACGGCCCTTTCAATTTAATCACTTGGTAGTTGCCAATATAAGCTTTGTGTGCCGTTTACCTTATAACAAGACTCATAGAGGTCTGTGCTTGATCTTCACACTATCAAGGACCATTTTGCTCGAAATATATTTAGTTCCATACATTAATGGTGTTCTTCTGCAAAGGATTAGCACTACATGTTATATATCATTATTTATGTTCTGCTGAATGCTTCTGCCATTGAAACTGAAGAAGGGCGCTTCAGCTGATTGACATGTTCTTATGAATCTCGTAACTTCTGGTTCTAAACATGCATGCTCATTAGCATTTCAGTAATTATTAGGGGCTGAACAGCCCGATACAAGTTCTTGTAGTTCCTGAATCGACGCACGATGGAGTCAAATTTGAGTTGCTTATGGTGAACTTGACGTTCACAGTTAGGAGCTGAAGTGATTAATTGTGTTTCCAAGATCTATAGTGGTCAGGGCCTCTCTAGTTCCCTTGGATCCATATCTGATTTTATTGCACATCAGGCTTTATTCATTTGTAGGACACCTTCAATTGATTTATAGGGACCACATTAGAGAAAGTAGGGCTTTACTGACATCTTTATCATCCTTTTCAGTAAAGCCAACATTCAAAGTTCTGAAAGTCTTTAACATTATGCATCCATCACATATTTTTTATTATCTTTTCATTCTTCAAATCTTTAGGGGGGTAAGGGGTTTAAATTTTTGTTTCAAAAGTCTTGAGGGGCCAGGGCCAGTCTCTCCCATCCTTGAATCCATCTCCGATTGTATTACAGGTCAGACTTAGGATTCATTCCCTTTCTAGTTTTACCTATCGATTGAAAATGGGTTTGGCTAACTCTTGTTATTTCTGTAATAGCATGTGTTTCACCTTATGTGGTTTTAAGAAGAGTGTTTAAATGCTGTGCATTACCTGCAATTAGCAAGGAATCCTCCTAGTTGAATCATCTTTACAAACCAACTTTAAATTGGGGCCTTATAACACTTCTACTGTTGCACTGTAGTCCCTTTATTCTTTAATTCTTGCTAAATCTTTATGTTAAAAATAACTTTAAAGTTTCATTCAAAAGTTAGTTCATAAATTATGAAGATAATTTTTATATTTAAATATCACTCAAAAATTGTTTATTTACCATATGAGAAAGCCTTTTAAAAGGAGGGATGTTTTTGCCAACAAGGAGATGCTTCAGTAGAAAGCGAGAACAGGCTGCTCTGTGCTTACTGCGTGGATTGCAAGGCAAGGCACACGAACCATCTGACGGCTCAAATAACTTGTTAATGATCACGACGTGATTCTTGCTGATTTCACATTTGAACTCTCAATCCGTTGGATCCAGCTTGTGCATTATCCAAAGGCAGGAAACGTCTGGAGGAGCAGTGTAGACGCACACAGAGAAGTGAATGGCAGTATAATATGTTTTTTGTTGTGGTTGGAACATTTTCTTGAAGGAATGGCTAGAATAGGCTGTTGGAGGATCATTTCTGCAACAAGGATACGGTGTGTTCCATGCATCAAGCTTTTGGAGGGCTTCTCTGTTTGAAGAAGCCCCACAAAAGTATTGGACTACTATGCAAAAAGGCAGACATTAATTGCTGATATGGTCTTTTGCTTTGCCTCTTGATGTTCCTAGAATGAGCTGTTTGAGAATCATTTCTCCACCAAGGGATTCCGGGTGGTGTTTCCATTTTTCTTTTTAATAACTAGTTTAAAACAAAATTGGATCATTTTGAACATGATATACATGAATAAGCCAATTGTTACCATAAAAGCTAACTTATAGGAGGGATACATGTTTATACATTTAACTAAATACACCCAGTTATACATTAGTAATGTGAAGTTGAACATTCATTCCATGAACATGTTTCTTTACGTCAATGGTTCAACTCAAACTATTTTATGATGTCATTTTTTGTATAAACTCTAAGTTTACCCATATCCTTAGAAGTGCTAATGAAAAACCTAAAGTTTGGTACCACCTTAGAAAATTATTCTCACCTTAAAACAGACTTATAAAGTGAAGAGACACATTATATTTAATCAAGTATATACACTTATGCTTTAATAATGTGAAATTAGACATTCACATCGTAACAATATCAAAACTTAGGTTCACATATGGCACTTTATCATGAATTGGTCTATGTTTGGAATAAGAAACTATGTTAATATCTTAACATGAAATCTTCTTTGTAAGCATCCATATCCTCTTCTCTTATAACTATTTTAAAAGAGAAAATTAAATCTTTTCTAATATTCTGATCAAAGAAGCCCAAAAAGTTTTTGAAATCCAGGAGAAAAAAGGCAGCCATTGATTGCTGATATGGTCTTTCATTGTCCATTTTCATCTTCCAAGAAAGAACGAGTTTGAGAATCACTTCTACAGAGATTCTATGCGCTCCATGTACCTAACTTTGGAGGTTTGTGTGTGTGTAAAACCCGACAAAAGTTTTGGAATATGGAAAAAAGGTTGTGATTGATTGCTATCATGGTCTTTCGTCGTGCCTTTTCATGCTTTTGAGAGAGACCAGCAGTTTAATGACCTAGAATCACGTCAGCTCTTCTCTGTTCAAAGAAACCCACAAAAGTTTGAAGTACAAGTTAGAAAACTCAGCCATTGATTGCCGATATGGGCTTCCATCATGCCTCTCCATGCCGTAAGAAACACACTTTCTAACAATGGTTCAATGAACTAGAATCACTTCAACTCCACCAACGTGCTGAAGAGATATATCATCAAAACTAGGAAAACTCTTAGCACGCAAGTCTTGCTCAAAAACAATAGGCAAGCTTGTACTGGTTCGTGTTGCGATGTCCGGTGGTGTTTGTTATTGTTATAGCTTTTTTTTTTTTTTTTCAAATACATGCACCTAAACTCACACATTTAAGTATCAAACTTAGAATTAAGAGATTTTAAACAGTATTTTTTCTTAATTGAGCCAATTGCTTGTTCATTGATAAAGAATCTTTTATGCAATTCTTGTCATCTTTTTGCAAGCATTATTTTCTTTGAGTTAGACAGAAGGAGTATGGAAAATGAGTGTTGAACCATAAACTTCTTAGACAAGGAGTCATTGATTGCTAGCTTTATTGGACTCTTTACAAGTTGATGTCATAATATTCAAAAAAATTGGTTTTTAAACATAATATCAAAATTCACTATTTAGTAAATAAGATCTCATTGTAGTCCAAGATTTAAATGTAGAATCTCTTTTGTACTATTACACATAAAGCTCATAATGTCATTTCACGGTAGTAATAATGAAGATACTAGAATATTCCTATCCAAATATAGACTTCCATTCCTATCTAATATTGGCTTAAAAACAAGTAAATCTTTCTAATTTATAAAAATGATTTAAGCAAGATTTAGATTACCTAAAAGTTATGACACTATCTAACATGTTCTTTCAAGTGTGAAATGGAAGGATAGGACAAGCATTGCAAGAACTTACATCCGTGATGAGATACCACACTTACAACCTAAACTCTGAATTCTTTTGAACTATTTTAAACAAAATTTAAAAGAAGTACTAGTTTTTCTAAGTGGGTTTTGATAATCAGACAAACTTTTGTAACGAGGTGGTGGGTGACAAAGATGCCTTTCAGCCGAAAGCAACACCACTTTTGTATTGAAAGAAGTCATCAGAATGCCCAAACACCACTCCGGATGGGCCTTCTATGTCTCTTTCAGGAGGAGAAACCAGAAGGTGGATGAAGACAAAGGTATGATTGTGTCACGGGAGGAATCTGCCGTCTTATATCACGAGGACACCGAATTGCTGAGAGGGCAGCCAAGAAAACCACCCTCTTGTGTTCATAGTAGGTGGGTGGTGAAAAAGTGGTAATCAAGCATTATTTACAAGAAATTACTTCTTAATTACAGCACCACATGGGGGCTGCAACTCTATCCCTTTTTGGTGCATGTGCCTTTGCACTTAGTCAACCACTCATTAATTTAAACAATTAATATATCAATACAATGCTACTTTATATATTTGTTGTTCCTAAAAAAATAAATCCAATTTTTGTCTTTTTAAAAAAAAAATATAAATAGTGCAAATAATGTAAAATGTTATTATATCTCTCTCTCTCTAAAGAAAAGAGTTAAAAACTTTTCACCCATCTGATGATAATTGAAAAACTAATATTAAATAAACAGGATAGAATTAGTATTATATATTATTAACGAATTTATTAAAAAATTAAAATTTATTTTTCACCATTTCACTTGTTGATAAATCCTATGTCTAGAGTAATGAGTGAGTTAATGTTTTAAGGTTTTAGATTGAATATAAATTATTTTTTTATCATTTCTAACACGTATAAATGTGTTTAATTTAATATTTACAAAATATTACATAAAAGAAACCTTTAAAGGTGAAAACCATCATTTAGTTTATGTTTGAATTTTATTGTACCAAAGATCAAAATTCAGAAAAATCAAGACAAATGTTCTTAAACTTCAAATTTTCTTAACATTTTAGACTTATCAGAGATAGCATCTATTTCTTTCCATTGTTGAAGTTGGCTTTCAATGGAAAAAAGATACTAATATTCTTACGTTACTTTTCCTAATTATGAAATAAAAATAAACAGTAATCTAAAAGGAAAGTATTCATAACCTTACATATTTGCTATATTAAAAATCATAATTCAGAAAACAGAATCAGATGAACTAACTTACACTTTTTCACCAAATCATGAATCTTACACTTTTTCACCAAATGCTGTTGAACTTGAGAATTTTCTACACGTTTTTGACTTATTGGGGGATAGAATCTAATTTTTGACTTACTAGTAATTACCTTTATCTTCAGTTGCTTTCACTAGTTCAACTTTTTTGCTTGTTACAGGTCCAATGATCCTCAAAATCTTGGCCTGCAATGTCAGCACCGGGTTTTCTGCCGTGATGGAGTGACCTAATAATGCCATCCAGCTCTCCACCGCGTGAAAATGGTGGGGTTGCTGAAAAACGACAGACAGAAAGAGGAGAGAGAGAGAGAGAGAGAGAGAGAGAGAGAGAGAACCTTTTTCTTTCTCTTAAATGGTGGAAATCACAACCCTACACGCAAAAGGAATTCCAAAAACCAAGGACTAAAACCAGCTCTCTTAAGTGTGGAAAGTCTTCTGCTTGCACATGGAGGCCTTCCTAGTGCTGCCATGTCAATCCTCAGAACCCCAAACCAATAGTTAAAACAGATTAGTACAAAAGGTGAACATTAAGAATCAGAAACGCTTACGAATTTGATAATGGAAGCCTTAACAGATCAAATCCATGATATGCCCACTTTCCTTTTATTAAAATACTGAAAAAGACATGTCCTTTACCTTCATTGTCTTCTTTCCTTTCCTTCCTTGACCACCCAACTTTGCTTCCTTTCTACACATATCCTAAACGGTTTCTCTCCCTTTCCCTCCCTCGCTTTCTCTGTGTATTCTTCTGAGTTCTTCAATGGCTACTCTTGAGGATATTGGCGTTTCAGCTTTCATTAACATACTCACTGCCTTTGCGTTTCTGCTGGCCTTTGCACTCCTGAGAATACAGCCCATCAATGACAGGGTCTACTTTCCCAAGTGGTACATCACCGGAGAAAGAAGCAGCCCGAGGGGCGCCCGGAACTTTGTGTCAAAATTTGTCAACCTCAATTTGAAGACTTACTTCACTTTCTTGAACTGGATGCCTCAGGCTCTGAGGATGAGTGAGGCTGACATTATAAACCATGCTGGTCTGGACTCTGCCGTTTTCTTGAGAATTTACATTCTCGGGTACGCCATCTTCACTTACTTGTTTTGGCGTTCTTTGACATTTATGGGCTGCATATGTTGTTTGTTTCCCGAGAAATTGGAGTTGGTAGGCACTATCTTCACTGTTTGGTGTTAAATATGCCGGTGAAATTATTATAAACGTTTGATGAACACGGAGCAAAAAAATTAGTGTTTCTGACACAGACTCATTTGTCATTTTCTTTCTTCCTTCCTTAATTGTTTGATTTCTTAGGAAAAGTTATAATCTTGGAGCATTTACACGGAGTTTGCAATGTTTTTAACTATAATATGCGGTTCATGTTGTTCATATAAGATTCTTGACTAGTCAACCGAGAATATAATTTTTACTTATGTAGTGAGAAGACCTTGACGCCGTTGACCTCTGCTGTCGAGCTTAGACTTCCATTTTCAAGTTGTTTACCCATTTTTGTCCTGCTTTGTGCCTTTGCTCTTCTTCTACGTGTTTTGTTCTGTTTGTTGCTTTCTTGTAGAGATTCTACAGATTCGAACGTATGAAAATTTTCATGATTACCTTTGATTATGGGCTTTGTATTTTGGGGTTGTGGAGAGGAAGAAGAGGAAGGGAACTCTTGATATTCTTCTATTAGGCTTCTAGTTTCTTGAGATTTAGATTTGGGAGTTCATGTCTTTTCACTCATTTTCGTAGCACTATGGCTACTAGTTGTTTTTGTTTGTTAAAACAACCAAGCAACCAAGAGTAGCAAAGCCTGCAGGCTTAGTAGTAAGTGAGCAGTGGCCATTGACCATTAGGTTGGGGGTTCGACATCAGGTGCTTGTGTGGGTATGTGAGTTATTTAAAAAAGAAGGGGGGACCTCTTAGAAGGACAAGTTCAAAAATCTTTTGAGCTTTCCTTGTTCATGTACTATCTTTTTCTTTTCTTCAATGATTAGCATTCTCAATTCACTCAACAATGGCTTTGAATATGTAGGTTTATTTCCTACTATTTCTTTGTAAAATAGTGTATGACTACCCTGTGTAGCTGTGAAAAAATACACAGCTACGGATTAAGATATTTTGCATAAAGTTCTAGATATTCATTAATCGCAAATTACTGGTTTTCACAAGAAGTTAATAATTGTCCTTGTTTTTGTATTGGACATGGATGCTTGAGCTTTTGTCTACAAGAAGGGAGGCTTCTTTCAGTTCTTGGGGTTTTGTACTGAAATATAAACATTTGAATTTCCAAGTTCCTCAGACATTTTTCTTCCCCATCCTTGTTTTTTCTCTGTTTGTCTTCATAATTTTCTTTTGCCATTTTTATGCATACTGGTTTTCAAGTGTCCCTTCCCACATAGTTTATTCACAGTTTCATGATTTTGGCATTAAGAATATGTCTTGAATGCTTTCTTGTTCAAGATTTTCAAGAATGAAATATGGTGCTGTGTTGTTGTGTTATATTACTTGAGTCTTTGGATGGAAATTTCATCTTTTTGATCAGATGCGGTCCATCTGATTCAGTTTGATCTTCTTTAAAGTTGGAATCTTTGGATTGTATCATCTGATTGACATTCACTTTGCATGATTGTTATTTGCAACTCCAAAGATTTGACTTGTAGTGCAAGGAGAAATCAAAATAAAAAGGAACCTCAATACAAAAGAACACTGGTTTTCTAAATTGATTCCTAAATTTTCTCTGGAGTTCACAATCTGAAATAAGTAATATTCATCATCTTTTCTATTGATCCACAACCTTGGCTGAGGCTCTGAGATATAAAGTTCTGCATCTCTTGGCATATTTTTAACTGATTTCCTTTTGTTTCTGGTTGACAGGTTAAAAATTTTTGTACCAATGACGGTTCTTGCACTTCTTATCCTCATTCCAGTAAATGTATCAAGTGCAACATTATCTTTCCTCAAAAATGAACTGGTCGTAAGTGATATTGACAAGCTTTCAATATCAAATGTTCGCGCTGAATCCATAAGGTAATTTTATGTTACTTCCAATCTTTGGTATGTGCACAAATACTGCTAAAATATTTCCATTCTGGTTCCTAGACTCAGTGTTGAGTTTATTTGAGTTTGTAAGATCCTACTGAAGGCTGTTTGTGGATGACAGAATGGTCATACTGGCATCTGACGTAATTTAGGAAGAATAAAATGTATTCTAAAGGCTTAGTTATCTCAAATATTATGCAAGTAATGGTATGAAAAGTATTAGTTGAGTATGGGTATCAACTTTCTGTGATTGTCATACTGTCCTTATCTGCATTTCTTTGCATTATTCTACTGCTATATTATAAGGAGAAAAAAAAGGAAAACAAGAAAAGAAAAGGATTGTAATGAATGTAATCAAACTAAAATTGCTTGGTAGGGCAATGGCCACAAATTCTTTAAACGGTTAAGTGTTACCTGTTGTATGTTTTCCTTCAAGACTCACCAACCTATAAGTAAAAATTGTGTGCAATAGGAAGAAATCAAGTTTAAACTTTTTACATTTCATCTCTTTCTTATTTGTCATGCTTCTATTATAGTAAATACTTCAGTTAGGACTACCTATCTGTGCAAACATTGGCAATAGTCTGTGCCTAGAATGTGTCATTCTGGGTAGAAACAGGCAACAACAAGCATATCTTGCGTTGTGGGTCTTTTATCATGATTGCTGTGTGATGCGACAAACCAATTCGTAGAGCTCAGGTCTCTATACCATTCAATCTGTGATAGAATTTTTGAAAAATAAACTTTACAAGGAAAGCAAATTCAAAATGAATCCTACTGAAAGAAGGAAGAGAATCTGTTAATTGTAAATATCTTTTCTAGAATTTCTCTTGAAGTCAATTTTGCCCTGGCAAGAGATGGAACGAAATGTGATGACAAAACATACGTTTTAATTAGGGTATGACATTGAACACTGATGGTCAGTTCTCACAAAATTGTATTGAGATTATGTCTCCCTAGAGGTCTTAGTTTTGCATGATAGTGGTTAAAAAATTCTGCTCCCAAATGGGCGAAAAAAAAGAAAGAACAAAATAAGATGGAGGAACTTGATATGACTTAAGATTTGTTGAACTTTGAAATGCTGAAATTTATAGTAGCATCATTACATGTTTCTCTCGTTCAATGAATTTCTTCATACATGTTCTTGAACTCTTTTTTTTTTTTTTTAAAACAATTAACCCTCTTTTAGAATTGTTTTCATTCTACTTAATTTCCGTTGTCTGAAAATTTATGTTCTGTAAATTTCAGGTTCTTTTTCCACATAGGATTGCAATACTTGTTCACAATATGGACTTGTTACATGCTATACAAGGAATATGATTACGTTGCATTAATGAGGTTGCGTTTCTTGGCTTCACAACAAAGGCGTGCAGAGCAATTCACAGTGAGTCCCTGACTAATAATTTCTGTAATACTCTGATGAAAATTTCACCGATTCTTTACAAAAGAAAAGAATCATGTGATTATCTATGAATTCGTTTTGTTGCATTCTTTTAGCTTCATTAACAGTAATAAGTACAAAATTTTGTATTTAATCACTCTTTGTTAGTCCTCACCATACTTGTCCACTATCACCTTACTTGATGTCCAATTATACTAAAACTTGCTTGTAAGTTGGAGCATCCTTGTCAATTCCTATTTGAAAATGATCCCAGTATCTGGTTTCAAATCAATTCTCTTTTTGGCATAATTATTTTTGTATTTGTGCATATCTATTGTTTTCGGATACCTTCCAATAAGTCAATGCTTATGAGTAACTTATTGTTGTTTGTGCCTTAGAAGTGCTATTATGATGTCGATTATTTTTTGATCACGAGGCAGTTCTGTGACGCAAACTTCCCTCCTTAAGCGTTGGAAGCACAAATTGAACTTCAGTTTTAAGCCATTATTCCATGTTTAAGTGGTATAGCTATTGACTGTATTTGGCCTGCCGTTGTGCAGTCTTGTGGAACTCCAATAGAGGATATCCATAGGATACATCAGTTATGAGTCTTTCTTAAGTTTTGATTATAAGTGTTCCAGGACATCTGTAGAAGCTTAGTTGTTCTTTACCAGACTTTACACTTTTTACTTTCTTGCATTGTACATGGTCTGATGGAAATAGTACTAGTGTCATAGATTGATGATGAGCATTCAAATTGTTATTGTAAAGGTATTATTACAAAGAGCAATATTTTTAACTTTAACTTATTGTGAAACACATTCATTAGTCCGTGAAAAATTTTCTGAAAGTCTTGTGTGTCATGGTTTTTGCTTTTTATCTTTTTGCAGGTAGTGGTAACAAATGTGCCACATGTTCGTGGAAAATCTGTATCAGATACTGTAGATCAGTTCTTTCAGACTAATCACCCAGATCATTATCTCTCTCACCAGGTATTATATAATTATGGTGATCCAACTCCGATAGTTTAACGAACAAACAGTATAATGACAATCTTTGTGTCTTTACCTTCCCAATATATAATTGGTTGGTTTATACATTCTCCATGATGGCTAGCTTTGTCTTTATTCAGGCTGTCTACAATGCAAATAAATATGCTAAACTTGTGAGGAGAAGAGAGAGGCTGCAGAATTGGCTGGACTATAACCAACTTAAATTAGAGAGACACCCAGAAAAGAGGCCCACTAAAAAGGTAGTTTGTTCTCATGAACCGAGATCTCTCAATTTCATTTGTTTAAATGCATGCCTTTTCAATCATGTCATCTACCAATAGAGTCTGGGGGCTTTGTGATGGTTTACTTTATTTTCATTGTCAGATTGGATTCTTGGGGCTTTGTGGTAAGCGCGTTGATTCCATTGACTACTTCAAACAACAGATTAAGCATCTTGAAAAAATGGTAAATCATGCCCTTTTACTCATAACCTGTCTGTTTCAAATGTTGTTGTACTTTGCTTTTTTACTGGTTAAAATCCTTCTTAGAATGAGTTACGTTTGACTCAGCATAAGCTTTAGTGTTCTGGATTTCTTTTCTTATTTTTTGATTTCTGTAATCTAATGGCTGCATCTTTTGTGTGATAGTTGATATCGGAGCGGCAGAAAGTTATCAAAGACTCAAAATCTATTCTGCCTGTTGCTTTTGTTTCATTTGATTCCCGTTGGGGAGCTGCTGTTTGTGCACAGACACAGCAAAGCAAGAATCCTACGCTTTGGTTGACAGATTGGGCCCCTGAACCTCGCGATGTTTATTGGCGGAACTTGGCCATAACGTTTTTTTCAGCATCCGTCCGAAGACTTGTAATAACATTGTCAGTGTTTGCTTTGGTGTTCTTCTACATGATACCTATTGCTTTTGTGCAATCCCTTGCAAATTTGGAAGGTCTTCAAAGAGTTGCTCCTTTCCTCAGGCCTGTGATAGAACTGTAAGTGAGTTAATTGGAATTATATTTTGTGAAATATATGATTACGCTAAACCTAAGTGTTATGGTAGCATATATCCTGATATATGGATGCCTCTTTTGTGAAAGTTCTTTACTTCAATTGCTTGAAACGTGCTTTGTGCCCTTTTGATCACTTGGCACAGACATTTATACCTTTCACAATGTGACAAGTGTTACTCTCTAGTTGGTATCCCACTGAGTAAAAGAATATGTTGCCTTTTTCCTTCTCTTGTTCTTGTAATTTACAAATGTCAAGAGCATATGGTGCTTTTCTCTTCTATCTTTGTAGTTACATTGAATGTTTGACTTAGACTACCATCATAAAGATCTGTTACGATAGAGATTACTAAAAAAGATCTAGACTAGAAGGCATCAAAGTTATGGATCCACCACGCCTTACTCAATATGAAAACAAATGGAAGTTTCTCTTGATGTTGGAATGATAACTGATACGATTTTCTCATTTCTAATAATACTTGTAAATCGGAAAAATATTTTTGAAGGCCAAAAATCAGCATAAATCATTAATCCAGTTATGTAAAATGATAGTTACTTGGTCGTTCCATGAATATCCAAAAATGGTTGATGAAAGCCACTTCTATCCACTTATTTCCCATTTTGGCTTTTTAGCTTATTCATCAACAGGGATTACTTTTTCTTTGTGATGATCTTATTGAATGTGCTATTTGAATATCTAATTTATATTTCGTATTATACTTTGTTATGCTTCCTTTTAAACCTAAAGGGACTTGCCATGTCCATATTGGTTATCATCCTATCCATTTTCTTTTCCTTTGTCCATTGCTAACTGGAAAATTGTTTCTTCAATCTTGCGCAGGAAATTCATTAAGTCCTTCTTACAGGGTTTCCTTCCAGGTCTAGCCCTCAAAATCTTTCTGTATATTCTTCCAACGGTTTTGATGATCATGTCGAAGATCGAGGGATATATATCATTCTCAATGCTAGAGAGGAAAGCAGCATCAAAATACTATTATTTTATGCTAGTGAATGTGTTCTTGGGAAGCATTGTTACTGGAACAGCATTTGAGCAACTGCATTCATTCCTTCACCAATCGCCTACCCAGTAATATTCCATTTCTTGTTACTTAACCTTTTAGTTCTCCTGTGTTTAGAAATTTTACTAGAAGTGTTATATGGCTGTCTTGAATTTGTAACTTTCCCTCTGTGTTCCATTTAATACTGCCATTTATCTATAAGTTTTCAAAGCAGACCCCCTGTTATAGAAATTTCAATTGAAAATAACTATCAAATTCCTGACGTTATTTTATATTTGTGCCTTATGAAGTGGCAGTTCGAGTGGAACAGGATGAAACAATCGTTTAGAATGCTTTTGATATTTTATATTTCTCATTTGCATTCAGAAAAGGCATCTATGTGCAGAGTTGCTTTTAGAAATATACTTCTGATATTGATGGATACCCGTTTTGAATCTCTCATGCAATTAATTTCTTGATACATCATAAAGTCATTGCAATCCTTATTGTATCTGATATCTGTCATGCAATTGCTCTATCAAATTTGGTATCATATCTCAAAGCAGAAGGATTTCATACAATTTTAAGTGTTGATCAAGGCACCTAATTTGATGGACTTCTTTTGCTCTTCACTCTTTGTTACAGGATTCCTAGAACCATAGGGGTCTCCATACCGATGAAAGCTACTTTCTTTATCACATATATAATGGTTGATGGGTGGGCTGGCATTGCCAGTGAGATTCTCCGGTTAAAACCCCTGGTAATATTCCATCTGAAGAACATGTTTCTGGTGAAAACTGAAGGAGACAGAGAAAGGGCAATGAACCCCGGGAGTGTTGATTACCCAGAGACTCTTCCAAGTCTCCAATTATACTTCCTGTTGGGGCTGGTGTATGCTGTGGTTACTCCAATCCTTCTTCCTTTCATTCTAGTCTTCTTTGCCTTTGCCTACTTAGTTTACCGCCATCAGGTCAGTTTACATAGTTTATGCTTGCTTTACTCTTTGCCATCTACATTAAAAGATCTTCTTAATTTCTTGAATCAAACCATAATAACTATGCGGTTCAAGAAGATATACAAACCTAGAAATCGGGCTTAATATTTGTAACTGAAAAAGTAGACTATCTAGGCTTTGGTAAAGATAAAAATTTAGGAATGAGTAAGCAGGATTCTCAAGGATGAGTAAGATGCAGTTAATATTGAGTAGCAGTCAAATGAAATAATTCAATATTAGGGAAAGTATATATAAGATAATTAGTTTATAATTAAAATATCTGCCATTTCCATGATCATATTTTGTATCGTACTTTGTGGTCCTTTTATTTGTTTCAATATTTCTTCTTCTAATTTTAGATGCCATTTGATTACACAGATAATCAATGTCTATAATCAACGATATGAGAGTGTTGCTGCATTCTGGCCTCATGTCCACAGCCGCATAATTGCAAGCTTGTTGATATCCCAACTTCTCTTGATGGGACTGCTTAGCACAAAGAAAGCTGCCAGTTCTACTCCTTTGCTTGTTGTGTTGCCCATATTGACAATAGCATTCCACAACTATTGCAAGAGACGCTTTGAACCTGCATTTAGGAAATACCCACTTGAGGTAAAGCTCCAATTTATGTGAACAGTTTACTGCTAAAGCTTTTACTATTTACCTTTTCCCGGTACATGCAGCTAGTAATAAATATAAGCTAAACTGCTATAAAGATGAAATTTGTGTGGATAATGATTATGATAAGATGAAATGAACAGTGCTCTTACCTAAGGCTTGATGGTAAAATCTACTGACAGTTTTACAAGTCTCTTCAAGACATAGGATTTTTCTCACCCCCTCCCCTTTTGAGCCCCCCTCTAAATACCTACGGGTTAAAAGATGGGGGAATACTAACAAAGCAACTCTCCCGCTAGTTTTTCAGAGGTTTAAATGAACCTGGCAAGCCAATCTTAACACTGGTTAAAATATCTGTTCTTGTGCACAGTACCTCACCATGTTGAAATAGCCTTTCCATCCTTAACATTCTACTAATTTCTAAAGCTGATGCTGTAACCCTTTTCATCTGATAGCAGTTAATGCAAACAATTAAATCATTTTCATCATACCTTTCTCAACAAATTAAAAGCTAGAAATTGTGATCTAAATAATGGGTGTTTCATGACTTGTTAAAAGTTTGCAAGAAGCCACTTCCTGGATGGCATTCTGAGATTCATTAAGGGACTGTGAGAGTTCAAGGGGGAATCTATTTCTATCTAATGGTTGATGGCTGCAAATGAATCAATAAAGCATTGTGCTCCATGATATTTCTTTTGTGGCGGCCTTTGATTTTTCTTTATTTGACCTGAAAAGAGGCCTCGCAATTGTTATTTTAGCGCTGATAAAATTTATCTTCTTTGTTCCTTCTTCAGGAAGCCATGGCAAAGGACGTTTTGGAGCGTACTACAGAACCCAGCCTTAACTTAAAAGCATACTTAGCTGATGCTTATTTGCACCCAATTTTCCATTCATTCAGGGAAGAAGAGGAGTTAACGGAGGTCAGAGTAGACAAACACCAAACCAACACGGTAAGCCATGAAGAGAGCGAACTCAGCTCCCCATCTCCACCACGATACGTCCATCATCCATCCTCCCCACCAAGTTATGTATATCAACCGCCCTCTCCACCTCATTATGTTGAGCGTCCATCCTCCCCACCCCAATATGTTTATGACCCCTCCTTCCCTCCACACTATGCCTATCATTATGAGGCTGAGCCTTGAAGTGACATATAGTTGTTTGCTTACAAGAAATCCTAACTAATTCTTTTAGATATCTAGAGTCTTACGGTCCATTGAGGTTGTGTGCATTGTAAATTAGTGTTTCATCAACGTAGTTGTTGTTGGATCATGTAGTTTTCTGCTAAGTGTAGTTGAGGTTCTACTTTGTTGTACTGTCAAGAAGCCGAGTTTTGGAAGGTTGTAGTCTTAGAACCTCAGTGTAATTCCAATCTCTATGTAAGATTTGGTGGTTTCCTTTTCTTGTCTTCTCCCAAATCCGTGATAGCTTGCTAAAGCACTTGAAAGAAACATGCAAGACTGTATATTAACTACCTTTACTGCCTTGAATAAGTGAACTTTTGGCTTAAGAAAAGATATGTGGAGGTGGAATCTAAAATTTTGAGATGAATGTTGGGAATGGTATTCATTGTTTTCTATTGGCTAAATATTACTTAAAATCTTTTCTAAAATGAAATATTCATCTATTCTTTATCAGCCGATTTTAAATATAAATGAGTTTCTTAACATGACCAATGGATGCTCAAAATCTTGGCCTGCAACGGGTATTCTGCCGTGATTTAGTGAGGTACTGATGGCGTCCAGCTCTCCAGCCTATGAAAATGGTAGAGTAAATGAATAATGACATAGAGAAACAGAAGAGAAGATCATTTTCTCTCTTTGACGGAGGAAATCACAATCCCACAAGGAAAAGGAAAAAGAAAACGCATAAAACGAAAGACGGAACATAGAATAGATATTCGAGTAGCACATCCAACGAGACCATGATCACAAAGAAAATGTAACAAAACAAATGATGGGTAGGATCTGAATGTGCTCCTCCTAAAGTTCATATATTTGTTGTGGTCTTTTCTTGAATGCTCTTGGCATGATGAAACTGCAGGTCTGGAAATGCGTTCTAGCTGATGGAAAAATCACAGAATCACACTTACCTGCAGGCTAATATTATATGACACGTTATGTTAGTTAGGTAAAGGGAGACTTGGGGTGTTACAAACTTTCACTATTTATGTGTGGATCTTTCAATAACTTTAATTGAACTACAACATAGATGATATCTCAAAAGTTATTACGAGAAATAAAACAAGGAAACATTTCTTTGAGATATCGGAGGATACCAAAAAATATTTCTTAATGTTTTAGGATTTTAAAGTAGATATTGTCGTCAACCGCTACTTCTAAGTTCTTCTTGAATTTCCAATTGTGAGTTCTTTAATTAATACGTCCTTGTTTGTTGATTTTCCTTTATTTGACTTGAGAAGTGGCCTCATAAATGTTTTTTTTTTTTTTATGTGAAAAGGAAATGGAAGATAATCAAATGGTGGCGATGAAGAATATGCCTAACTTCTCCAAAATCTCAATTGCATTGACGAATTTGAAATTTATATTATGAAGAAATAAGATAAGGCTAGTAGAACCACAAAATAGTGGAAGGAAAGTTTATGGTTGCTTGTGAGTGGAATTAAAGTTATGTGAATCTAAAATTGTGGTAAGGGAAAAGCTCCCCACCGTTATCTTCACAATGGAGGATTCATCATCATTTATGATTATGATGATTATGGATGATGATGATCATAATCTCAAGTACTCAAATTTCACAAATATGATGTTTTATTAATTAAAAATTTCATTACAATTATACAGATCTATTGTTTGGTTATATTATAGCTAAAAATTAAAATTAGTATTATATACATTAAGAATATTTCTAACTAAAGGTTTTTGAAGAATGGTATATGTTGTGCTATTAATGGAATTTTTCCTGAAGAATGGGACAATCAAAATTCAGCTCATATTTCTTCCTTGCATTGTTTCCTTTTCTTAAAGAAAAGAAACACTTAAATGTGTATTTTGTTTTACTATTATCATGTTGATGCAATCCATTGTCACTCTACATGTTGACAAGATGGGAGGCTCTACGTGGCTAAGTTGTTTGTTCATGTTTTTGAGACTACTATGATTAACTAACCAGAATCAACTTATTAGTCAAGAACTTATGTTACTAATACATCCGTCTAAATGACATTGAGGAAGAAGATTCTCAACAGATATACAATGTATCCATTCTCATTCAGTAAAACTTCTTTCATTCAAACTATTCATGGATACTGAGTTATTGAGAACGTTGCAACAAAAAAATTGGGTCTTGGCCTGAAAGAAAAGCAGTACAGAAGCTGGTTCTTAGGAACAAATAACATTATGTGTCATGAGCCAAATGGGTAACCAGGAACAAATATGGAATTGTGTTTCCATGCCCACTTTAGCAATGCGGTTCCTTTGAAGGAGTAAAATGGTAAGTTAGGAAGGGAGAAAAGAGGTCAGCGCGAAAGAAAGAAGGGCATCAAAGAATAGTGTTGTCATCTTGAACAGTCTAGGGTCTTCTCTGTAGCAAGCCATCGTCTAAGAAGGCCTTCGAGGTTTATGAATCAGTTGTAGTGTGTGGTTGGTGTCTGTTTGCTAAGAACTATGTTGACTGTATCTGGAACTAGTGTTTGTCTAAATGTTATACTGTTGAGATTTTTCTGGAATTTATTATTCTGGCAATTTGAGTTTGTAGATCACTCCAAGGTGGTATTGGAGTGCCAATTTGGCACTCATGAGTTAGAAAATCAGGTGAAAACAAGGGGACAGGTTAGCTGGGAGGGGTGTGTTAGGAATAAGTTGCTTTTCAGTAATTTAACGTTTATGCATATCAGAGGACCAATGGATCCTTGAAGTCTTGACTTGCAATCTCCGCAGCGGGTATTCACGGCAATCACAATCCCACACGGAAAAGGAAAAACAATGCGCAGAGAACATAGAATAGATATTCCAATAGCAAATCCAACGAGACCATGATCACCACAAAGAAAAGGGTGACAAACAAGTGATGTGTAGGATCTGAATGTGCTCCAAAAGTTCACAGATTTGTTTTGGTCTTTTGTTGAATGCTTTTGGCATGATCAAAGAGCAAATTGTAGAAATAAATTCTAGCTGATAGGGAAATCACAGAATCACACTTACCTACAAGCAAATATTATATGATACATACTGTTAGTCATGTAAAGGGCGACTTGGGGTGCTACGGACTTTCACTATTTAAGTGTAGATTATTCAATAACTTTAATTGAACTACAACACATGACATCTCAAAAGTTGTTACAAAGCACAAAGCAATAAATAAATAAATAAATAAATTTCTTTGAGATATTGGAGGATACCAAGAAAAATGGATGATATTGGGACATGAATTACTCTTATAGTTAGTAGTTGGTCTTCATTGTCCAAATTGTGAGTTTTTTACTTCAATCCGACATGTCATCTTTTGTTGTTTTTTCTTTATTTGACTTGAAAAGAGACTTCATAATTATTCTTTTGACATACAAAGGACATGAGAGAATACAACAAAGAATATGCCTAATTTCTTCAAGATCTTAGCTACGTTAATGAACTTGTAATTTATATTAGTCTAGTTGTGAGTGGAACTAAAGGTATGTGAATCCAAAGTTGTGATCCAGGAAAAGCTCCCTCTCATTATATTGGCATAGTTGGTTTCCTAATTTATGATGATCATAATCTCAAGCACTCAAATTTCACATATATTTTATTAGTTAAAAATTTCATTACAATTATACAGATTTATTTTATTATGCTACAGCTAAAACTAAAATGACTATTATACACTTTGAGAATAGTTCCAACTATAGTTATAATAGAAAGGTTTTTGAGGAATAATATGCATGTTGTATTATTAATGGAATTCTTCCTAATCAATGAGATAACCAAAATCTAACTCAAATTTCTTCTTTGTGTCTTTTCCTTGTCTTAAAGCAAAGAAAAGAAACACCCAAATATGTATTTCCTTTTGCTATTATTACATAGATTGATGCAATCCATTGGCTCTACATAAACAACTATAGCTATCAATGTGTTGACAAGCAAGAGATTTCGCGTGGTTAAGTTGTTTGTTCACATTTTCTAGAGGCCACTATGATTAACTAACCAGAATCAGCTTATTAGCAATACATCTATCTAAGCAATATTGAAGAAGAAAACTCTATCATAGAGATACAATGTATCTATTCTTATTTAGTGGAACTTTCCTGATCAAGGCTCCGTTTAACTTATGGATAAATAAATAAAGTTTCCATCGTTATAACCCTTTTTCGGTAAATCAAAGTTAGAAAATCATCATGTCCCAAAACGAGGAAGAAAAAAAAAAAAAATGAGCAAAGGGAAAGGGAAGCAGTGCAGAAGCTGGTTCTTGGGAACAAATAGCATTATGGAATCTGTCTTACGGAAACCTTTAGAACACAAAGAACGTGAATTCATTTCCAGGCAAGCCGCTGGTCTCTACAATCCATTATTTCTGCAAAAAATAACTCTCCCTAACAGAATTCCATGTCGTAATTACTATTTGTAGCAATAATTGTGAGCTCTGAAGGTAGAGCTTCGTATCACGCTCTGGTCGAATGGGATGTTCGGGCATATCGAAATGGCCGGACTAGTGGTTGCCGCCGTCACAAGCGGAAGAGGACATATCGCTCGCAGAAGCGATCACCTCCCAAGGGCGACCATGCATCGCCCTACTGCACGACCAAGGGACGTCGCAACCTTTGAGCTTCGTTTGAAATGGACACCTATGAAGGTTCTTGGACCATTGGATCGAGGAGCGGGTTTGGAAATGGAACATTGGTTCCATAGCTTCGAAGTTATTTTAGGGATCTTTGGGTCACTAGGCCTGTGAAAATATAATATCTTTTCAATTGGTTAAGAAAAGAGGAATATTAAGTCTCATATGAAAAACATAAAAAATTAGAGAATAATTTCAAAAGAGATGATTTCGTTTTCTGAATGTTTTAAGATTTTAAATATAGTATAAGAGTTTGGGTTTTTCTTAAAATATAATATAGCATAAGAGTTTAGATTTTTCTTAATATTTTTATGAATATAGGTAAGACAATAATTCATACAAAAGATAGTACTGTGAGATAGTTTAAGATAGACTATTACAATAAGGGAGTATGTAAAATTAATAATGTGAAGTTTTTTCACGTTGGTAATGAATCTATTAAGAATCTATATTTAATATTTCACCCCTTTATTCGTGGAGAAATATTCTTATGGAAGTGTTGCCTATACTTGGGGTAAGGGGGCATTGTCAAGTCCTGCAGAAGAAACCAAAGAAGTAATTTTTTTTAAAATAAATTATTTCACTTAATGTTTTAAAAATTTTAGATTGTTTATGTGTCTTCTTTATAAAATTTAATAGGAAACATAAAGAACATGAGAGGCCCTACTCCGATTTAGGCCTTTTCCTTGGTGGCTACTACGTTGTATGAAAATGTCAGGATCAGAATTAGATAGGTAAGATAATGGGTTCTATGCTTGAATTGGCCGATCAGGATCAAGACCAGTGTTAAGGTTTTCTTTGTAGCTGTGACGAACATAACAAGAATAATACTGGTCTTTCCTCTTCCTAGCTATGATAAACACAATGAAAAAGAGTTACAGCATCAACGTGGACATTGAACAATATATATGTTGAGAACAGTATCAGTTGCTTTGTATTGGCTAAATATAGCTTAAGAATTTTTACTAAAATGAAATATTCATTTATTCTCTACAAGCTTGTTTTAAATGATATTAAAGTCAAATTTCAGGAACTAGTATTTCTTACAAACTTGATAATGGATGTGAAAATATATTTTATTCCTTAGCATGGAACCTATGGACCATTTTAGCGGCAAGAGGTGTGTTAGGATTAGGTCGCTTTTAAGTAGTTCAATGTTTTCGCTGATCCCAATGGATCCTCAAAATCTTCGTCTGCAATCTCAGTAGCGGATATTCTGCCGTGATTTAGTGAGGTAATGGTGGCATCCAGCTTTCCGCTCTATGAAAATGGTAGAGTGAATGAAGAACGACAGATAGAGTGGTGTGGATGCACTTAATTATTTGATGTTGAAACGGGTAATATTGGGCCTTAGGTGCATCCACATCATAGAGAGAAAGAAAAGAAGAGATAGAGAATATATTTTGCTTTCTCTTTAACGAAGGAAATCAAAATCCCACACGGAAAAAGAAAAAAACAAAATGCAAAAAGCGAAAGATGGAACATAGAATAGATATTCAACAAGACCATGATCATCACAAAGAAAAAGTGACAAAGAAGTAATGGGTAGGATCTGAATGTGCTCCTAAGGTTCACAGATTTGCTTTGGTCTTTTGTTGAATGCTTTTGGCATGATCAAACTGAAAATCGTAGAAATGCATTCTAAATGATAGGGAAATCACAGGATCACACTTGCTAGCAAATATCATATGACACATTATGTTATATTGCTCATAATACATCTCAAAAATCAATTTTTTTTTTTTTTTTGAGTTAGGTAAGAAGATCAGTGTATCAAACTTCTACTATTTATATGGAGGAAATTCTAACCAAATTACTATACATACTACATCTCAAAATTTGTTTTCAAACATAGAGCAAGAAAACATACCTTTGAGATATTGGAGGGTACCAAAAACAAATTGATGATATTTGGTCATGAGTTGCTCCTAAGGTTAGTTTTCAAATTGAAAATTCTTTCTTTCATTTGGATATAAGTTACTTTTGTTAATTTTTCTTTACTTTACTTGAAAAGAGGTCTTACAATTGTTTTTGTCTTTTTTTTGACATACAAAGAAAATGGAGGATGATGATCAAAATGCGGTTGCAAAGGAAAAAATTAAGACTAGAAGAACTACAAAAGAATAAAAGGTGAAGTCTATGGATAATTGCGGATGGAATTGAAGGTATGCGATTCTGCAGCGGTCCAAGGAATGGATTTGTTTCTTCTACCTATTTTGACAGATAAAGTATTTCAGCAAAGGGGTGCTTCGAGGGAACCCAACCTTCTTTCTAATTCAAAAGTTTACAAATTCTCAATGTCCAACTCACTGATCCCTTTGCCTTTTTATACCCTAACTCCCCACCTTATTCATGTAATTGTCACTTATTGAAACACACACAATGCAACATTAAACAATAACATCACTTATGAGCTTGTAACATAACTTTAAATGAACTACTAACCATTGCAATAACAGCTATCAGCCTAACAATAGAATTAACAAACTTGACAACTGAATTAACAAACTAATAATAGTTTTAACAGCTTAACTACTAAGGCCTCGTCACCATTAACTACTGCTGCTCATTCCAAGGCTATGATCAAGGAAAAGCTCTCCACCATTATCTTAATTTCATTGTCTATGATAATCCTAATTTCAAACCCTCTGATTCTACAGAAATAATACTTTATTAATTAAAAATTTCACTATAATTATACAAATCTATTTACACTATAGCTAAAACTAAAACTACGATAATTCCAACTACAATCATAATAGGAAGAATTTTTGAGAAATAGCAGGCATGCTCTGCTATTCATTGGCTCCACACAAACGGCTATAGCTATCACTCTACATGTTCCTCGTGGGTAAATCGTTTGTTCACATTTTTTGGAGACCGCTACGTTTAATTAACCAAAATCAGCTCATAGTCGATAACCTTTTTTTTAGGCAAATCAATTGTTAGAAAATCATTAAATGGGCACAAAAAGGGGGGAAAAAAAAAGAGGAAAAGGAAACGATAGAAGGAAGATGATTCTTGTGAAAAAGAGTCAAAACGATTGGTGGATACTGGGTTATTGAACACGTTGCAACAGAAAAGTTGTGCCTTGGCGTGAAAGAAAAACAAAAAGGTTGTGCCTTGGCCCGAAAGAAAAGGAGGAAAAGGAAAGGTACGAAGGAAGATTATTCTCGTGAAAAAAAGTCAAAACGATTCGTGGATACTAGGTTATTAAACAAGTTGCAACAAAAAAGCTGTGCCTTGGCCCGAAAGAAAATCAGTTCAGAAGCTAGTTCGTAGCTGTTTTCCAGAAACCTTTAGAATACAAAGAACATACTTTCATTTCCAGGCAAGCCGCTGGTCTCCATTGAAGCAAATGTAGTAAAGTCCCATAACACAATTCCTTGTCGTAATTACTATTTGTAGCAATAATTGAAAGTTTTCGAGGTGAGAAAGGGTTTGAAAATGGAGCACTAGATCCACATCTTCCTGTTATGGTTTAACAGGCCCGTGACGGGATTGAATTGCCGGCTAAAAGAAGAAAAAGTTTAGGTTGGTAGGTTGGAAAAATATCCTTTGTAGTTCTCAAGAGCGTTCTAAGAGTGGATTGTGGTGAGGGTTCTTTAGTGTTTCAGTGTCTTGTGGTATTCCTTATAAACTTGGTTGTGGAATATTATCGACTTGTTCCTTTATCATTTCATTGAATTTGTCTGAGTGATTATCCGAGGTTGTAAGCGTTCCAAGTTGACCTAGTGTGAACTCATTAGACAAACCCATGAGGTAACATATTAGTTTGTGATGTTGGAGATATGCATGTATATTTTACACATATTCATTGATTATTTTTCCAATCATGTGTAGGATAGTTATCATTTGGTATAATTATTGATGGACATAATCACGGCATTTGGGAGAATTAATTTGTACGTAATGAGAAGATATTTTTATTTATTTCTCCTTGTATTTTTTTTTCACATTAATTAAGTCCTTGCATTATATATAGAAGTTGTACATACCAACAATTCAATAAGTAATATACAATCCACTTTCCCACACTTTCTGATTGCTTTCTTACTTTCTGTCACGTGGCATACGTGCTAGGCAATTAGTCTTCTAGTTTATCGCCTTAATACCTCCTGGTTCCCTCTACTATATGCCCAACATTGAGGTTGAGTCCATTGTAAATGAGTGTTTCATCAATGTAATTGTTGTTGGATCATGGAGTTCTCTTCAAGTGTAGTTGACCTTCTACTTTGATAGGCTGTCAAGAAACCAAGTTTTGAACCTTAAATTCCTAAAATATGCTTGGTATACAAGAAACAACTCTTTTAGCCTATTTAATCTTGAGTTTAAGGTATACTTGACATATTCTATAAGCCCCTAGGAGAGAATGTTAAAGAAAAAAAATTTACATTTGAAGAATATAATCTTTGGATAATGATTAAATATAAAGAATATCCATTCAACTCATGAACTAGTTTTTTAAGTTAAATTTGAGGCATATTTTTAGATCATGAAGTGCACAACTTATAATGCTTGTAAAAGGATTTATATAATGAAACTTATAGTTCATATTAGCTATGAGAGTTGTGCTAAAAATAATATGAATCATCTTACATTATTTAAATTATACTATTTCTTAACAATAAAATACCTACTTATCTTTCTCCATCGACCATCAGCAAAATATAAAAATTGAAGCCGAAGTCATCCTTCCATTCTTTTTCATTTATGAGTGTTACCAAAGCTAACAATAGTCAACTTTCATATCACCTTCCATGCTTACAAAAGCCACGAGCGATAGCTTGTCAAAAGAATTATAAACACACAAATCAGAATCTAGCTAAATGGTTTTCACACTAAATCTCATTTAAAAAATGTTACACATGTTATGGAAACTGAGTTCATCTGCAAGTTGGATCTTCGTCTTGGTCAGAGTATATCTCATCAACATATAAAAACAAAGGGGTACAATCCCGTTTGACCATGAGCAAGAATATAAAAATTAAATTCCTTTTTTCTTATTCTAGTTGAGTAAGACAGGAACGTACGTAGCCCAAAAATGTGATTCAAGACTTAACGCTGTAAAGATTTAATGTTTCTTTATCATCAAGTTTTGTACAAGAGACTTAGGTGCTAACTCTTATCAAGGGGATTTCTTCAAGTTTATAAAACACATTAAAGCTATGCTTCTCTTTAATGTGAAATTTTATTGTTTGATATTCTTTTGCATTTTAAGCTTAATCTTTATACTAATAAAGAACTAACTCATTTTTAAGATTGTGTTAGAATAAAAAGAGAAAAGATTAACTCTAATAGTATGTAAAAGACTAAATGTATTATTTCTTAAAATTTTTTATTAAGAAGACTGTTTGTTTAAGTTTATAAGATATATTGTAAATATTTTTTTTAGTATAAAATTCTTTCTCCAATATTTAAATTTAATAGATTTTCTATTAATTATAATACAAATGTATTTAATTAATTTTCCACATAAAAAATGAAAATAAAAAAGCATTTCATGCTAATAATAAAATAGAAGTGGAAATTAATAATTATTTTGTCTAGTTTTCTCTACCCCTTCCCCGAATTATCAAATACTCTGGTTTGCACCATTTCACGCCTCAAACGCAGAGATGCATCCCTGCACGTTTGAGTCGGCTCTGCATCTCCATTGTCATTTTGTACTGTCCTGAAGATCTGCTATAATCACTGCCCAGAAGAAATCTACTTCAAATAGCCATTACAAGATGTTTCTGGTTCTTGACCTTTTCTTACGCCTTCTGCAAACTATCAAAGAACTGCAAAACTTTCTTGTTTGAAGTTGTCTGCTCTGTTGGCGTCTTCTCCATTTGTGAATTGTGTCTCTGGATCTCCAGGACTTCTACAAACTACCAAAGAACGGATCTTTTTCTGGTTTAGACTTGTCTGCTCTGTCTTCTGCCTCTTCCCAACGCTTTCTGCAAACTATCAAACAATTGAAAATTTGTTTCTGGTTTGCAGTTTTCTGCTCTTTTTGCTCTGCCCCCTCAGTGATTTGAGTCTCTGGTTCCCCATGCCTTCTACATAGTTCCAAAGAACGGATTTTTTTTTTTCTGGTTTAGACTTGTCTGCTCTGTCTTCCTATTCTCCATTGGTATTTGTGTATGTGTCTCCCCGCAAGTCAGTGGCAACGACTACCACAAACCTTTTCAACTGCCATGATATAGAGAACTAAAAGAACCGGATACAGGAAACCATGAATGGCCAAAACCCAAACCCCTACCCTCTCTGGTACTCACCAGAGACAGGAGTCTATCACAGCAAGCACCCTTCAGTAGAGCTCCCCTCTGACCCATTTCTTGATGTTGTTACCTTCCTCTTCTCCCACCAGCACAATGCTGGCTCGGCTCTCATCGATTCCTCATCTGGGTCTTCAATTTCCTACACAGAACTGTACCCTCTGGTCAAGTCCATGGCCTCTGGGCTCCACAATTTGGGTGTCTCAAAAGGTGATGTGGTTCTGATTTTGTCGCCAAACTCCATTTACTATCCTATCATTTTCTTGGGTGTTCTCTATCTGGGTGCAATTGTTACACCCATGAACCCTCTCAGTAGTGTTCTTGAAGTCCAGAAACAGATAACTGGTTTTAATTTGTGCCTGGCTTTTACGATATCTGGAAGAGTTGAGGAGCTGCAGGCATTGGGTATTCCCGCAATTGGGGTGCCAGAAAATGTGAATTTGGATTTGAGACAAACTAGTTTTTCCGATTTCTATAAGCTTATATCCGGTAGTTTTGATTTGGCTCCGAGGCGAGTGATTAAGCAGGAAGACACTGCTGCAATAATGTATTCCTCGGGTACTACCGGCATGAGCAAAGCTGTTGTGCTAACACACAGGAATTTTATAGCCATGCTTGAGCTTTTTGTGCGGTTTGAAGCTTCACAGTACGAGTATTCAAGTTTGGATAATGTCTTTTTGGCTGTTCTGCCAATGTTTCATATATACGGGCTATCACTATTCGTGATGGGATTATTGTATTTGGGTTCTTGCGTTGTTGTGATGCGGAAATTTAATATAAATGCTGTGATAAACGCCATCGATAGATACAAAGTTACACACTTTCCAGTTGTTCCGCCAATATTGACGACATTGACAAGGGAAGCAAACAAATTGGGTGGAAGTAATTTGAAGAGTTTGAAGCAGATTTCCTGTGGGGCAGCTCCTTTGAGCGGGAAAGCCATTGAGGACTTCATTCAGACACTACCTCATGTTGATTTCATTCAGGTACAGAATTTTTTTTTTTTTTTTTGTTATTACCAATCTGTAGAACTGCTCCTATTTGCTTGTTTTTATCAGTCCTTTTTGTTCAAGCTTTTATTACGCGCTTGGAAGTAAATCAGAACTTTAGAATTTAAAATTTTTAATATGCACATAATTACCTCAAACAGCTAAAACAAAATATTGAATTTTCAGATGTTCTCAATAACAAACAAACAGGAAGAGTGGAAGTGTCTAAAATTTTCAGATGGAGATACCCACCTGTAAAGTTTGTTTGTTTTCAGGGTTATGGCATGACTGAGACAACTGCTGTGGGAACTCGAGGCTTCAATACTGAAAAGTTTCAAAAATATTCTTCAATAGGATTATTAGCTCCAAATATGCAAGCTAAAGTAGTAGATTGGAAGACTGGCTTCTCTTTGCCTCCTGGCAGTAGTGGTGAGCTTTGGCTACGAGGACCTGGAATCATGAAAGGTAATAAGTTTCATCGGTTTCCTGATTTTGTCTTGTTGGATGTCATTTCTGTCGACACTGTCTGTGTTTCAACTTATTTTGCTCAAATTATGCAGACAGCTGAAATTCAGATAAGAGCCAACATCCATGTCATATATATGTTGAAGTTATCTTTCACTCATCTTTATGGATGTTTAAATATAGATTGGCCTATGAGTTTGTTTTCTGTCTGCCAATGTTTCTTGGAGCAAATGGTCTATCCTTCAGATCTAATTGAGGGATGAAAGTTGAGGTCATAGGTTCACCCTTATAAAGGCTTGGGCAATATTACCTATCAACAAACAAATCATTTCTTCTGGTGGAAGTTTTCATTTCTGCTGTTGATTTTTCATGGTGCGCTGCTATTTGAGAGCTCCTTTCTCCATATTAGAACCGTTCTCACGCGTACTTGCTTTCTTGATTACAAGCCTCCCTATGCAGTAAAGTTTTGGGAGAGTGACACATGCCTGAAATTCCATCTATTATCGTGCAAATATTTTTCAGCCTGAAAAGTTCAATCTTAAATTGTCCCAGTTTTCATTTCAACCTGTGGCTATCATGGTACAAAATGATAAAAAGAAAATTTCTCTTAACTCTATGACAGAACTGATGGAGCTGTAGCATGAGTAAGTTATCTTACTTTGCCGCTATTTTTACAATCTTGTAGATCCACAAGAGATTAATTTTTCCCTCATATTTTCCAGGTTATTTGAATAATATGGAAGCTACGATGTCAACAATTGAAAAAGATGGTTGGCTTCATACTGGAGACATTGCTTTTTTTGACCTAGATGGATACATTCATATATCTGATCGCTTGAAGGAGCTTATCAAATACAAGGGCTTTCAGGTACAAAGTTTAGATTCAAAAAGCCATCAAATGTTCACGGCTTACTCCTCTACATAATAGGAAGTTCCCTTGTTCTTTGTATCATACATCATGTTAAGTTACAAAACAAATTTTGTTTACATGATTCATTGTCCATTGAGGTTTTTCCTTTGTTAAACATTGTTGGTGGAAGGGGTTTCTTGCTTGAAGGAGCACCTGAACAAGATGCACTGCAATATATAGTTCTTGCTAGTAGTTGAGCACTCAAACCTTTTTAAGAAGTTTATGCATGAATTTCTTTATATACTTGTGTTTTTATGTTCTACAGATTGCTCCTGCTGACTTGGAAGCTGTGTTGATCTCCCATCCCGAGATACTTGATGTTGCGGTTACAGCGTAAGCATGTAGCATTTGAGCAGTTGAATGTATTCTACTGAACATTTGAACATGCTGTTTAATGAAAATGAATCATGATAGTAAACATAATGTTTAGAGGAATTATCCCCTAATAGGGCATAATGAGGGTAATGATTTGCAATCCTTCGATAAAAGAGATGAGTCAAGAGTACAGTTTTGAAAGCAAGTATCCTGCCTTTGGTGTTCAGAGGCACTTTTAATGTTTCAAATTTTGCTAATAATTGGTATCATTCCATTTTTTTTTCCCAGTGCCTTGGATGAAGAATCTGGGGAGATACCAGTGGCATTTGTCGTGAGAAAGAATGCAAGCAGGCTTTCCCCAGAGGCTGTTATGGACTATGTCTCCGAACAGGTATTTTATTTTTAGCTCAGTCACCTATTCGTTTATGTATATTTTTAATACAGGATTTACTCGTCGTGAACCAAGCTAAGAACCAGATTCTGGGTACTTCGTTTGCTGACAGTAAGCAGATCATAACTTCAGAAACATCTCTCCTTTTGGCAGGTTGCACCATACAAAAAAGTTCGAAAGGTGGTCTTTACAAACTCTATACCCAAGTCTCCAGCAGGAAAGATCCTTCGAAGAGAACTCAAGAACTTTATAACCTCAAGACTTTGAGGCCCCTTTCTCACGCCTTTATATTAAATAACGCAATTTAGCTTAAGGTAAAGTCACGAAATGCATAGACCTGTATCTTAAATTTTGCTAATTCTAATTGTCAGAATAAATCCATGGCTAGTCAGAGCACAACATGGAACATGAATTTCTTTTTTTCTTCTACGTTGGAGTTGTTTTCTTCCCCAAACCAGGTAGAATTGCCTAGATAAGTGATATTATGAGGTGCCCTCTGTTTCAAGCCCACTACTATGATCATGATTATAAACAACCAAGCTTGGTGGACCAATTATATCTGGCCTTCATTTTAGGCTTAGAGCATTTGCAAGTGCTAATAATTATAAACAACCATGGTCAATGTTGAACCAAATGATATTGGATGTTTATTCGTTTTTGTTTGACAATTTGACACCATATTGATGTTCTTATTGAACTTTTTCATGTGTCGTACATTTAACCTGATGGGCTTTGGTGTGATACCATTTGCTTTAATTGAATGAAAGTTGCTGACTTGTGTAGGTAACCGAAAGAAGAAAATACTAGTCATACTGAATAAGTGCAGCAGAGCCATGGCTTTCATAGGAGGCATGCAGCAGGGAGAAGGGAGAACTCTGTGCGTTTACATCACCTCTGGTTTCGCCTTCCAATACAAAAGTAACTCCTATGCCGTAACCGACAGCCTTTGATTCAGAACTTTATCTTCTTAGGTCTTTTGTGGCGGTGTTTTGTGTATTCACACTCCAAAACCATATCTTTACCCCAAGATTATACAACCAAAAAAATTAAAATTCGCTTACTTTTTCTTTTCATGTGTAAGTGAAGAAAGTATGATGATTTCTTATCAACTATCATTCATTTGTGAATATTCTTTGTTATGTGAAATATTTGTATCCATAAGTTATGTTAAAGACTTGTATCCAAAATAATAATATTTCAGCATGATGGTTGATACTTGTTTTTGTTGAGTTGTGGAGTAAAATTAGTAGGCACAAACTCATTATTGTCCCTCTCATTATGTTGAAAGATTGCTCCTTGGTATTATGAACACAGGGATAATCCTGAGTCTTGTACATGTGTTTTGACCATTTGATTCTCCTTGGTGAGTTATTCCCTTTTGGTGTTTTGTTTGCCGATTATGGCTTCGCTGGTATGATTTATCAAACTTTTGGTAATGGAGTTGATGAAGTCTTGAGAAAAAAAAAAGTGAAAACCGCCCTACAGTTAGAATTGCACTTAGTTTTGGCCCTGATGATATAGGTTCAAAAGAAAACTTTCACAAGCTTCATGCAAAACGGATCGCCATCAGGAATTGTTGCTGTAACTAGTTTCCTAAGACATGTTTCCCACAACTCTAACGTTAGTGGGTTCGAGAAAATCAACAAGTCGCCGAAGCAACCTATAGTGGAGTTAAACTTCGAGTCAGTTAACTTTCTTCTGCTCAAATCAAGGTTAAGATTCATTAGTCATACAATTACAGAAGGAAATTTCCAAGATGTCTCCGGAAAGTTCCTTCAAAAACGAAGCCTGCACGGTAGAATTGGATAGCAGCATACTGAATAGGCCGGCTGGTTACGCCAAACCGAGTGGGAGGAAGTTTCTAAGTTGTTTTCCAGGAAAGCTTACAAAGACCGTGTCAGGTTGGTAGACTTGGAACAGTGAATCATGACTAAGAGTCTTCTAGTAATTACATTGCAAGTGGGTCGGAGAAAATTTGCAACTTTATCGGATTCCAAGAGATTAGCGTGTCGTGAGGATCAGGTTTGGTCTCAACCTTGATTCCCAGTCTACAAGTTTGGGACATGCTCACCGGGCCATTTGTATCTTTCTTCTTGAAGGCTCCCAATTGTGAACATGAGTATCAACATTCTGCCGTTGCCCTCATCAATCATACACCTAATCATGGCATCCTTGGTTTCCATTTCTATTGCAGTCGTAGCATGGGTTACTGTTATTTTGTTCTCTGGGACGTACTCGGGGATTGGTGTTCGATTTGCAGCAGCATCTAAATCATCGGCTCTGGAATTAGAGGCAAAGGCTTTGCTGGAGACTGGATGGTGGGGCAGAGACGATATCTCAAGTCGTTGCTCCTGGCCTGGTATCACTTGCAATGATGGTGGAAGCATCAGGAAGATCACAATAGATTGGTGGTACCACGATGGTGATTTAAGACTCAACCTCTCTTCCTTCCCTAATTTAGTCCATCTAGATCTGTCCGGCAGTGGATTTCAGGGGAGTATCCAACTTGATACGGGTATTCAATCAAGGTTGACTTATCTTGATCTGTCTTCCAATTCTTTAAATGGTGAGTTTCCACTTTCATTGACAAATCTCACCCAATTAGAGTGGTTAGACATTTCTTCCAATCAAATGAATGGTTCTATTCCTCCAGAAATAGGAAAGATGAAGAATTTGAGTCACTTGAGTTTGTATGAGAATAATTTTAGTGGTCAAATTCCACATACCATAAGTGATTTGACAAATTTAGAATATTTAAGTATCTCTTCAAATCAAATCACATGTTGCATTCCCTTAGAAGTAGGAAATATGAAAAATTTGCTTGAATTGCATTTAGACAATAACTCTTTCAAGGGTGAATTTCCACTTTCACTAACAAATCTCACCCAATTAGAGTTCCTAGACATTTCTTCCAATCAAATAAATGATTCCATTCCTCTTGAGATAGGAAATATGAAGAATTTGAGCTACTTGTATCTCTATGGGAATAACTTTAAACTTCAAATTCCACACACTATAGGTAATTTGAAAAATTTAAAATATTTAAGTATCTCCTCAAATCAAATCACTGGTTCAATTCCTTCGGAAGTAGGAGACTTGAAGAGTTTGGTTAGCTTGACCCTCGATCATAACTTTATTAGTGGAAAAATACCTAATAATCTTGGTTCCATAGGCAATTTATTAGTCTTGGACCTTAGCCACAATAATCTTGATGGTGAAATTCCTTATGCTTTCATTGGTGTGGAAATCTCATTGTCATACAATTCTTTGAAGGGTCCAATCCCAAATAATTATTGTCTATACCATTCATATGATACATTAGTTGGCAATAAGGAATTAGGCAATTCAATTGACTTTTGTTATTATCAAAATAATGACAAATCAAATGGGCCAAATATAAAAAATTATGCTTTCATCCTCATTTTCATTCCATTCATATTATTTAGTGTCTTTGTTCCATTGTCTAAATGCAAGGCTAAGAAAACCCAATCGGAGTCAAAAGAGACAAAAAATGGAAATTTGTTCTCCATATGGGACTATGATGGACAAATTGCATATGAAGACATTGTTCAAGCAACTGAAGATTTTGACATAAAATATTGTATTGGAATAGGTGGTTATGGTAGTGTTTATAAGGTAGAGTTACCCAATGGTAAGGTGGTTGCATTGAAGAAACTTCATCGATGGGAATATGAGAACCCAACACTTGATATGAGTTTCAAGAATGAGATAAAAGTATTAACTGAGATTCGCCATCGAAATATTATAAAATTTTATGGGTATTGTTTGCATAAACGATGCATGTTTTTGGTTTATGAGTATATGGAAAGAGGAAGTCTATTTTGTGTCCTAAATGACTATGATGAAGCTATAGAATTAGATTGGAGAAAGAGGGTGAACATTGTTAAAGGCATTGCTCATGCCTTATCTTATATGCATCATGAATGCATACCAACAATTGTTCACCAGGATATAACAAGCAACAATATTTTATTGAACAATAAACTAGAGGGTTTTGTCTCAGACTTTGGCACGGCTAAACTTCTAGATCTATATTCCTCCAATCAAACATTAGTTGTAGGTACTTATGGCTACATTGCTCCAGGTAAACTATTCTTTTTTTTCCCCCCCTCCTTTTGTTATTATGTTTCATTTTGTTCACTTACGTCTTTAAGTCTTGGCTATCTATATGATATATAAAAGTAAGAACCAAAAGATGTAATCTCCATGATGGCTAAGTGGTGATAAGTGGCACACAATGCCAAATTAAATTAATTTAAAAAGTAGAAAGGCCAATGAGAAGAAATCAAATGGAAAAACCAAAAGGGAAACATCCTTTTTACAATGTTAAGCTTTTTCACCATATTACAAAAACCAATAAAAAGTAAGTTCCATTGCTAGTTTTTTTTTTAAAATTATTTTGGATTTAAGTATTTTTATACTTGTAGAATTACAATCACACAATTGAGAATTTTCTTTTCCTCTTGTGTATAAAAGTGATAGTTAAGAGGTTAAGTGAGGCAATAAAGTAATTCTAGGGTAAAAAAGTTTTCAAATTTATAATGCCTAGCTATAAAAGGAGCAACTTGGTTTGACATTGGTCCTTGATCCATTCCAAAGGCTTTTAGCCTAGGTAAGGTTAATGTTATATAGGATCAAACGGTGTCTAACACTAAGGACACTAGTGCTAATAGGCACTTTATGCAAGTTAGCTATTGATAGAATCAATAGCAAAAGTTGAAGACTATAGTTGTTGGAATGGTTATTAAGGTAAGTATGATAGTGGTGGTAGATAGGATGTAAGAATAAATCATTGTGGAGGGAATGGTAGTAGTAGTATACTTGAAAAAATTTATATAATTGTAATGAGATGTTAAATCAAGCTAAATACTTAAGGCACTAAAAATTGTAGACTTCTATAAATTTTGTAAATTTCTAAATAATTTTCTTAAGTTAAAAAACATTTTATCATGATTTCTTTAAAAATTGTAAAACAAAATTTATTTTGACTGAACTTTTTTTAAGCAATCATATATTTATTATTATACTCATAATCATAATTAATTTTGTGCAATATTTTTGATATGTCACATGTTAATATACCTTTATCCATATGTTATCAAATTAGTTTTATATAATTAGAATTGGAGAAACAAATTAGTAGTACATACCAAAAATAATTTTTGAATTAAATAATAATGAAAAACACTTATCAGGGATTTATATTTTTAACAGTTTTATTTGAATTTTAATTTATGCAGAGTTTGCTTACACAATGAGAGTTACTGAAAAGTGTGACGTTTATAGCTTTGGAGTGGTGACATTAGAAATATTAATGGGAAGACATCCAACAGACCTTTTGACTTTGTTATCATCATCATCTTCTTTGGATATTGGCTTAGTTCAAATATTAGACCAACGTCTACCAACTCCAAATCATTTGGTTGCACCAAGTATTTTTCTTGTTGCTAGCATAGCATTAACATGCCTACATGTTGAGGCAAAATCTCGACCTTCAATGCAAACTGTGTCCCAGATGTTTTTATGGCGTGAAAAACCAATGGTTAAGTCATTGCATGGGGTTTTGCTAGGGCAACTGAGAAACCATGGAATGTGTATAACTGGATTGGGAAGTGAAAACCAAGTGTGATTTTTTGTTGCTAGTTTTAGTTTCATGTAATTGGAAGAAGTTGTAGTTTCATAAAAGTAATGTTATGTATGATCATTATAATAGCATAGATTGTGTAATTTTATGTTTGAATCCATTTATTTATTATGTTCTTCTATCTAATAGTTTTCTTTCTTTAGTTATTATGATGGTTCACCAAAAGTCACAATATGTATAAGCGAAATACTTATATTTGTTGAGTTCAAAATTACACAAAGTATTTTCTTGTTGCTAGCAACTAAAATCAATAAGCCTACCAACCGCAAAAATACTCTTACTAGCTAAATTCGCATCAATTTAAAAAACTCCTTGTCATACAATTCATCTAGTAGATTACAACTTGTAACTTTTTGTGTTTCAATGGACATCTTCATTCCATTCTTAGTTCTTAATGCCTTACTCTTATCTTAATGCAAGGCTGAACAACCCTAATTAGAGCCAAAAGAGGAAAAAAATGGAAAGTTGCCTATTGGAAAGTTGGTTGCATTGAAGAAGCTTCATCAATAGGAGTTTGAGAACCCAACACTTGATGAGTTTCAATAATGAAATAAAGTGAGTATTGTTTGTACAAAGGATGTATGTTTTTGGTTTATGAGTACATGAAAATAGGATGTCACTTTTGTATCCTAAATGACAATGATGAAGCTATAGAATTTGGTTGGAGCAAGAGGTTGAACATCATTAAAGGCATTGCTCATGCCTTATCCTACAAGCATCATGAATGCATTTTGACAATATTTCACCAAGATATAACAAGCAAAAATATTTTATTAAACTCAAATTATAGGGTTTTGTCTCTGATTGTGGCATGGCCAAACTTCTTGATCCTAATTCTTTCAATCAACCCTTAGTTGTAGGAACTTATTGTTATGTTGCTTTAGGTAAACTATTCTTCATGTTTCCTTTTGCTATTATATTTTTGTTTACTATTTATATTTCTTTTTTAGTCTCAGCTATCTTTGTGATATATAAAAGAAAGAACCATAAAATGTTATCTCCATCATAGAAAAATGGTGATAAGTGGCACATAAAACCAAATAAAATTAATCTAAAAGATTTCTATCTTAGCATGAGTTTATTATATGGTTTGAATGAACTTGTATGCATTTTCAAAATAAGGTTATTGAAATATTCATTTATTAGCTAGAATTAAAAAAGTAATGCATGGGAAAGCATCTCTATTTAAAAACGTTAAACCTTTTCAAGTAATTTATTATATCATAGCTCAAGAATTCAAAACTTTATTTTTCCCTTAAATGAATTGTAATATTCGAATATGCCTCTAAGTTTTTGTATTCTCTTAATCCTAGATGAATAAACTCATATATTCATAAAAAAAAGTTTAAAAGATAAAAAGGCTAGTGAAAGGAAATCAAATGAAAAAACCATAAGGGAAACATTCTTTATACAATGTTCAACTTTTGACCTATATTACAAAAACCAATAAAAAGTAAGTTCCAATGTTAGTTTTTTTTTTTCATTTATTTTGATTTTGAGTATTTTATACTTGTAAAATACAATTACACAATGAGTTAAAATGAGACTTTTCATTTCTTATTCTTGCTAAAGACATATGTGAGAGATAAAATGGGGCAGCAAAGTAATTCTAGGATAAAAACAAAGTAGTCAAATTTACAATGCCTAGTTATAGAAGGAGCAAGTTGGTGTAACATTAGTCCTTGATCCATTCCAAAGGCTTTACCCTAGGTGAGAGCAACACCATGGAGTATGAAATGATGTCTAACACCAAGGTCACGAGTGTCAATAGGTCCTTCATAAAATCAACGGCAAAAAGATGAAGACTATAGTTGCTAGAAAAGATACTAAGGTAAGTAAGAAGACTATAGTTGCTACAAAAGATAAAATCAACGGAAAAAGATGAAGACTATAGTTGCCAAAAAAGATATTAAGGTAAGTATGACGGTGGTGGTAGATAGGATGTAAGGATAAAGGATGGTGATGGGCATGGCACTAGTAATGACAGCGGAAAGAATTTATATAAATGCAGTGACATCTTAAATTAGGCTAATCGCTTAAAGGCATTACAAAATTGTAAACTTTTATAACTTCGCGTAGAGTCTGAATAATTGTGGAACTTAATCTTGTTTATTTAAAAATTGTAAAACAAACATTATTTTGGCAAAACAACCGATAATTTTTTAAGCAATCATATACTATGTATTATACTCATAATCACAATTAATTTTGCACTTCTTTTTTTGTATATATCACATTAGTATATATCTAATTTGATCCATATTAGATCAAATTGTTTTATATTATTAGAATTAGAGAAAGAGATTTAGAGATGCACAACCAAAATTCTTGAATTAAATAATAATGAAAAAGATTTGTTTTTTTTTCACTAATATTTGTGTGCTAGTGGGTGCTTCCTTACCTTTTATCATTTTGATTTATTCATGCACGGTCATAGGCAATTACTTTCAATATGGAGTACTATGCAATAACATGCTTTGATTACATTTCTTTTTATTAAAAATATATCACAAAAGAAAAGAATGGTTTACATTTTTAATATTTTTATTTGAATTCTAATTTATGCAGAGTTTGCCTATACAATAAAAGTTATTGAAATGTGTGATGTTTATAGTTTTGGAGTGGTAGCCTTAGAAATGCTAATGGGAAAACATCCAATAGAAGTCCTAACATTATTATCATCATCATTTTCTCTGAACATTGGCGTACTTCACATATTAGACCAACATATGGTAGCTCTAAATAATTTGGTTGCACCAAGTATTTTTCTTGCTGCTAGCAAGCATTAGCATGTCTTCATGCTAAGCCAAGCCAAGCCAAGCCAAGCCAAGCCATTGCATAGGGTTTTGCTAGGGCAACTAAGAAACCATGGAATATGTGTAGTTAGATCAAGAAGTGATAATCAAGTATGATTGCTTGTTGCTAGTTCTAGTTTCAACGATTGGTGAAATTATATTTTCATAAAGCAATGTGTTGTGTGATTATTATAATACAATGGATGGTGCAATTTTATATGTGTATCCATTTATTTATTATGTTCTTCTCTCTAACAGTTTTTTTTTTTTGCTTTAGTTATTGTGATGGTTCATTGAATGTCACTATACATAGAAGCCAAAAACTTATATTTGTTGAGTTCATAGAGGAGTGGAACCAAATCATTTCCTTATTTCAAATATTAGACCAACATCTACTAGCTTTGAATCACCTAGTTGTACCAAGTATTTTTTGGTTGCTAGCATGACATAGCCAAGTCATTGAATGAAGTTTGCTATGGCAACTAAGAAACCATGGAATGTGTGTCATTATATTAGGGGTTAAGCTTAAGTATAACTATTTATTGTTAGCTTTTGTTTCATGTAATTCCAAGAACTTATATTTTTATAAACTAAAGTTATGTATGACATTATAATACCATAATTGCATATGTGGTATTCATTTACTTATTATACCATAAACATACACACTTTCTAACATTGAGTGTATGTTACAAGAGGATTGTGAGGATATTATTTGCAAAGGACAAACAAACGAGTACTCATGAGAGAAAGTAAAGTTGCTCTTTGATGAGAGAAAGAAAATGATATAAGAAATTACTTTGTCTCCATTTGGATTGAAGTGCCTGTGGGCACTCTTTTATACCATGTAATCACTAATAATGGCTTCTCATGACATTGTTAATGATAAATGACTTCCATGACAATAATTTATCTTTGTTACTATGATCATACAAAACCTTATAATTCTGGAACTTTATATTATCATATGCTAGATCCTTCATTTCCTATCTTGTAGATGGAGATGAATTTATTCAAGCAATAAACAATCTAGATAATGAAAAGAGACAATTGTATACATTATTTATACTTCATAAGTGACAAGCAATATTTGGAAAAATAGAAGGGAGCAACCCGTGTATAAGAAACACATAGAAGACATAAAAAATGAATGATGCAATTAGCCAATAAATTCAAGTTTTCCCTTTGAATCATACTCCACAAGAATTCACACATGTTAATGATCACAAGTTTTACTAACCATGCCTTTGGTGGATTTGAGGAGAGGTGGATTTCAAGCTTTTGCAGGCCTTTGGTGGCCATTAGGATTTCATTGTTCATGTGATAATATATTTTTTTAGAAGTTTGAAATTAAGTCAAGGAAAAAAATAAGAAAACAAACAAATATCTTTCTTATTGAATAATATCTTTAGTAGTTACACCATCAAGGGCAAAACTAAGTGCATGTTCTAACTATATGGTAGCTTTGACTTTTCTTTCCTCGAGACTTTATCAACTACATAGGTAATTCATTGTACTTGAAACTCCATTACCAAAAGTTTGATAAATTGTACCAACAGAGCAATAATTGCCAAACAAAACTAAAAAAAAGAGTAACTAATCAAGAAGAATCAAATGATAGAAATACAGATGTACAAGATTTAGAATTATCCCTATATTCATAAATACTAAAGAGCATTCTCTTACCATAATAGTTTGTGCCAACTAATTTCCATCCACAACTCAATAGAAACATATTACCTACCATCATATTGAGATATTATTAATACATACACAAATATTTCAAATAACAAAGAATATTCAATAATGAATTATAATTGATAAGAAATTATCATACTTTCTTCACTCTTATATAAAATCATCAGAGAATTTTGATCTTTTTGCTTGTACAATCTCAAGGTAAATTGTACTAGCGAACCAATAATTGCCAAACAAAACTTAGAAAAAGAGTAACTAATCAAGAAGAATCAAACGGTAGAAATACAGATGTACAAGATTTAGAATTGTCCCCGTATTCGTAATACTAAAGAGCAATCTCTCACCATAATGAAAAGGGAAAATATAAGTTTGTGCCAACTAGTTTCTGTCCACAACTCAACAGAAACGTATTACCCACCATCATATTGAAATATTATTAATACAAACACAAATATTTCAAATAACAAAGAATATTCAATAATGAATTATGGTTGATAAGAAATTATCATACTTTCTTCACTTTCATATAAAATCATCTAAGAATTTTGATTTTTTTTGCCTGTATAATCTCAAGGTAAAGGAATGGTTTTGGGTGGGAATACATAAAATCCCCCATGTCAAATTTCATTAATGAAATAAGCAGCAGCAAACTGCCAGAAAAACCGAGAAGATATACTTCCAAATTAAATAGTGTCGTTTATGGCATTGGAGTTACTCTTGTACTGAAAGGCGAAACAAGAGATGGCGTAAACACATAAAGCAGTCCTCCCTTGTCTCTTCAGCATGCCTCTCTTATGAACTCCATAGCTCTGTTGCACCTTCTTTTGCATCATTGTCATTTTTACCATTTGAAGTTATCTATAGGAGTAACTACCAACTTGCAGTTTGTTAAATAAATGTGTGGAGTTGTCCTATATTGCTAAGTAGTGCATGAAAAATTTAGGCTCTACTTTTCAACCTTTTGCTCCTGGAAAAAGATCGTCTTAGGAAGTGTTATTCCACAGTTGGGTCAAAAGGACGTATTAAGTCTCACATAAGAAATATAAAAACTTGAAAAGTTATTTATAAAAAATAAGTTCCTCCACCTAAAAGCCTTAGGGTTTTAAGTTGAATATAAATTATTTTTTTATAAGATTTAACATAGTAATAGAGTATAGGTTCTCCTTTAACTTTCCAATGGATATGGGTAAAATGCAAAATTCATGCAAAAAGTAGCATTGTAAGAAGGTTTGAGTTGGACCATTATGGTGGGGGAGTGTGTTAAATAAAACAAAAAGAAAAGAAAAAAAGGCAGCAGAGAAGCTGGGTCTTGGGAACAAATAACATTATGGAAGCTGTTTTCCAGAAGACTTCATGCATTGAGAGGCTTGCGATTGGGTTGATGGCCGGCCAGTGGAAGAAACAGGTTAGGTTGTTAGTTTCGAAAAATATTGTTTAGTGTCTACCCCTTCCACAGGTTCTCAAGAGGGTTCCGAAAGTGGATTCTAGTGAGGTTTTTAATATTTGGGAGTTCCACTGAAGGCCTGAGGGTCTTTTTGTATGGTGTCTTGTGGTATTCCTTGTAACCTTGGTTATGGAATACAATTGGGTTCTTCCTTTCTCTTTTTATTGAGTGTGCCCGAGTGATTATCCGAGAGGTTGTCAGCATTCCAAGCTAACCTAGCACGAACTCACTAGACACCGCCTAGGCTAAAGTACTGGGCCGTTACATACGTGCCAGGTAGTCTGCCTGCTGGTTGATCACTTTGCTCCTTCCATATTAGCTGATGCATATTTGCACGCAATTTTCCATTCATTCAAGGAAGTAGAGGAGTTAAGCGAGGTTCCCGTAGAAAAACAGCGGACCAACAGCGTCGGCCACTCAACTAGCGAACTCAGCTCCCTGACTCCACCACAACACGTCCATCATCCATCTTCCCCACCAACTTATGTATAAAATACGCCCTCTCCACCTCATTATGTTAATCGTCGATGCTTCCCACCTCAATATGTTAATGACCCTTCTTTCCCTCTATGCTATGCCTATTTGAGGTTGTGTCCATTGTAAATTCGTGTTTCATCAGGGTAATTGTTGTTGGATCATGGAGTTCTCTGCCAAGTATAATTGAGGTTCTACTTTTTTTGATTGTCAGGAAGTCGAGTTTCGATAAGTTGAGTTATAAAACCTCAAATGTAATTTCAATCTCTGTATAGGATTTCACCCAAATTCATGAGAGCATTCTAAAGCACTAGAACGAAACATGCAAGACTGTACACTTAACACCTTTACTACCTTGGATGAATGATCATTTGGCTTAACAAAAGATATTTGGAACTGAAATCCAAAATTTTGAGATAAATGCTGAGAATAGTACGAATTGCTTTGTATTGGCTGAATCCAACTTAAAAACCTTCTTTAAAATGAATTATATGTTTATTTCTTACAAGCTGGCTTTAGGAATGAGTGAGTTTCTTAACATAGTATTAGAGTCAAGTTGTAAAAGATAAGACTTCTTGTGTTGGAGATAAAAATCTTATGGTACAAAAATTATCCAATTACGAGTTTACTTTTTGTTAAACAATAAACCTATTTTTAACATTGTATCAAAGTCTATATTAATTTACTATAACTTTTGTTTAACATTAAGCCCTTAAAATATACTTAATATATAAAGAACATCTATTCTATCCCATTTAATTTTGAACTCACAGTATATTTAGTATACTACATAAGCCCTAGATGAAAGGGAGAGGTATTAAAGACAAAAGTTCTAAATTTGGAAGATAAGATCCTTGGTAGTATTTAGAAATAAAATGATTTTTACAATTCATGAATTAGCTTTTAAGTTGAACATTAAGTCTATTTTTAATACTGTGAATTCCATAGTTTGTAATGCTTGTTAAAGGATTTACTATTCTTTAGTAGGAAACCTATATCTTGTATTAGCTATGATATCTGTGTTAAGAATAACATGATTCATCTTACATTGTTTAAATTCCACTACTTTCTAATTATAAAAATAAATACTTATTTAAATCAACCTTCCATTCTTTTTTCATTTTTGATACTAGAGCTAACCATAGTCGACTTTCACATCAGCTTTCATGCTTACAAAGGCCATGAGCTATAGATTGTCAAAAAAATTATAAATAAACAAATAAATATCTACTTATACAGTTGTCACTCTAAATCTCATTTAAAAAAAATGTTATGCATGTGATGGAAGCTGAGTTCATTGCAAGTCAAATCTTCATTTTTGTGAGAGTATGTCTCATCAATATATAAGAACGAACACATGCAATTCACAAGCACAAAAAGCTGTAAATAAAGCACCATTTGACTATGAGAAAGAATATAAAAAGATTAAATTCCATTTTCTTATTCTAACTGAAGAAAACATGAATGTACTTAGCCTAAAAATGGACCAATCTGGTCACCATAAGTGAATGATAAATCTTGAATCAAGAAAGTGATTCAAGATATAACATGGTTGGGTTAATAAATAACTGTTATGTCACCACAATGTAAAGATTCAATATTTCTTCTATTAATAATTGAATATCAAATTTTGAGCAAGAAACTCAAGTTTGTCTCTCTTTAAAAGGGTTAATCCAAACGATTGTTATTCTTTTCAATTTAATACTTTATTATTCAATATTCTTTTATAGTTTAAGCTTATCCTTTTTACTGGCAAATAGTTAACTCTAATATCATGTAAAAGATCAAGGTTTGTCTCTTCTCCAAAAGCTTCATTAAGAAAAATAGTTATCCAAACTTATAAAGTATATGACAAGTATTTTTCCTTTTTAATGTAAAATTCTCTATCTAATATTTTGGACCCAATTGATTTTCTAATCTATGCAGTCCATGTAAATGTTTCAAAATAATAGGAGAAAAAAAAAATTGTAACTCCATTCAAGTGTGATAAATGTAAGCTCTTGTATTACAGGCCATGCTCTCTATTTATAGACTAAAGAGAACACATTATCAGCTAACAAAACAGAACATTAACTGGATTATAACTGATAATCTAAATACAGTTGCAGTAACGGAAAACGGTTAACAACATTTGGCCGTGCTTCATCGCATCCGGTTGCATAATCTTGGTTTTGTATGTATCGAAGTGCATCTCACGACTTCTATAAACTACCAAAGAAAGGATGTTTTCTGGTTTAGACTTGTCTGGTCTGTCTGAAAATAATATAGAGAACCATGAATAGCCAAAACACAAAGCCCCACGCGCCCTGGTACTCACCAGAGACAGGAATCTATCACAGCACGTACCCTTCAATAGAGCTCCCCTCCGACCCATTTCTTGATGTTGTCTCCTTCCTCTTCTCCCGCCAGCACAATGCTGGCACGGCTCTCATTGATTCCTCATCTGGGTCTTCAATCTCCTACACAGAACTCTACCCTTTGGTCAAGTCCATGGCCTCTGGGCTCCACAATATGGGTATCTCAAAAGGGGATGTGGCTATGATGTTGATGCCAAACTCCATTTACTATCCTATCATTTTTTTGGGTGTTCTTTATTTGGGTGCAATTGTTACACCCATGAATCCTCTCAGCAGTGTTCCCGAAGTCAAGAAACAGATTACTTCTTGTAATGTGCGACTGGCTTTTACGATACCTGAAAGAGTTGAGGAGCTGCAGGCATTGGGTATTCAGGCGATTGGGGTGCCAGAAAAAGTGAATTTGGAATCGAAGCAAGCTAGTTTTTCTGATTTCTATAAGGTTGTATCTGGTAGTTTTGATTTGGCTCCAATACCAGTGATTAAGCAGGAAGACACTGCTGCAATATTGTATTCCTCGGGGACTACCGGCATGAGCAAAGGTGTTGTGCTAACACATAGGAATTTTATAGCCATGCTTGAGCTTTTTGTGCGGTTTGAGGCTTCACTGTACGATTATTCAAGTTTGAATAATGTACATTTGGCTGTTTTGCCAATGTTTCATATATACGGGCTAGCATTTTTCGTGGTAGGATTATTGTATTTAGGTTCTTGCGTTGTTGTGATGCGGAAATTTGATGTAAATGCTGTGATAAACGCCATTGATAGATATGAAGTAACACACTTTCCAGTTGTTCCGCCAATATTGACGACATTGACAAGGGAAGCAAAGAAATTGAGTGGAAGTAGGTTGAAGAGTTTGAAGCAGGTTTCCTGTGGGGCAGCTCCTGTGAGCGAGAAAGCCATTAAGGACTTCATTCAGACACTACCTCATGTTGATTTCATTCAGGTACAGAAATTCTTTTCAGTTATTACAATCTGTAGAACTGCTTCTATTTGCTTGTTTTTATCAGTCTGTTTTGTTCAAGCTCTTATTACGTGCTTGGTTTGGTTGGATAGAAGTTGGAGGAAATAAGTCAGAAGTTTAGAATTTATCATTTTTAATATGCACATAAGTACCTCAAACAGCTAAAGCAAAATATTGAATTTTCAGATGTTCTCAATAAACAAACAAATAGAAAGAGTGAGAAGTGTATAAAATTTTCAGATGCTACACAATGAAATCCAGAAAGTGGAAATGTTAAACTTTTTGGATCCCTTCTGGCAACCTACAATGTCAGAAAGAAATAGATTGTCTCCAGTTGTTGCTTGAATTATGTGGTGGTTAGGACACTGATATCAGTGACAAGACTTGCCAATTGATGCTGATCTTGTACACATGAAACTCTGTGGGGCATCTTTCATTTGGAGATACCCACTTGTAAAGATTGTTTGTTTTCAGGGTTATGGCATGACTGAGACAACTGCTGTGGGAACTCGAGGCTTCAATACTGAAAGGTTTCAAAACTATTCTTCAATAGGATTATTAGCTCCAAGTACGCAAGCTAAAGTTGTAGATTGGGAGACTGGCTCCTCTTTGCCTCCTGGTCGTACTGGTGTGCTTTGGCTACGAGGACCTGGAATCATGAAAGGTAATAAGTTTTGTCAGTTTCCTGGTTTTTTGTGGCCTTAAAATTGTACACCACACCTTGGGAGTGCTAACCGCTCTTTTTCTGATTGTTAAATCTGTGTTGCACTCATTTGCACATTTTGTCATGTTAGAAGTCATTTGGATCGACAATGTTTGTGTTTCAACTTATTTTGCTCAAACTATGCAGACACGTAAATTCAGATTAGACTCAACGACCATGTCATATATATGTTGAAGTTACCTTTCACTGACCTCTATGGGTGTTTAAACATGAATTTGGCCTATGAGTATGTTTTGTCTGCTAATGTTTCCTGGAGCAAATGGCATATCCTTCAGATTTAATCTGTTGTAGCGGTAGGACTTGTCCGAATCACTTAAAATCTTATGTCTTGTGTCTTTTATGCTTGATCTGCATGCATGTTGTTGTGTGATGCTTCCACTATAACATAATTGAAGGATGAAAGTTGCGGTCGTAGGTTCACCTTTATGAGGGCTTGGGCAATATTGCCTATCAAGAAACAAATAATTTGTTCTAGTAGAAATTTTGGTTTCTATTGTTGATTTTTCATGGTGAGCTGTTATTTGAAAGCTCCTTTCTCCATATTAAAACCATTATCACGCATACATGCTTTCTTGATTACAAGTCTCTCTTTTCAATAAAGTTCTTGGGAGGTGACACAGGTCTGAAATTCCACCTATTATCATGCAAATACTTTTCAGCCTGAACTTCAGTCTCAATTTGTCCCAGATTTCACTTCAAATTGTGGCCATCATGGTACAATAACGATAAAAACAAAAGTTCTCTTAACTCTATTTACAAAACTGATGGAGCTCTAGAATGAATAAGATAAATTTCCTTTGCCACTGTTTTCACTCTTTTGTAGATCTACGAGAGATTAATTTTGCCCTTTATTTTCCAGGTTATTTGAATAATACGGAAGCCACCATGTCAACAATTGATAAAGATGGTTGGCTTAATACTGAAGACATTGGTTGGTTTGACCAAGATGGATACATTTACATAACTGATCGCCTGAAGGAGCTTATCAAATACAAGGGCTTTCAGGTATTAAGTTTAGATTCAAAAAGCCATCAAATTTCACGACCTACGGCTCTACAAAAGAGGAAGCTACCTTGTTCTTTGTATCACACATCATGTTAAGTTACAAAACAAATGTTGCTTACATGATTCATTGTCCGTTGAGGTTTCCCTTGTCAAACATTCTTGGTGGAAGTAGTTTCTTGCTTGAAGCAGCAGCTCAATAAGCTGCACAGTAATATATAGTTCTTCCCACTAGTTGAGCACTCGAACCTTTTTAAGAAGTTTATGCATGAATTTCTGTAAACAATTGTGTTCTTATATTCTGCAGATTGCTCCAGCTGACTTAGAGGCTGTGTTGATCTCTCACCCGGAGATACTTGATGTGGGAGTTACGGCGTAAGTATGTAGCATATGAGCACTTGAATGTATTTTACAGAACATTTGAACATACTGTTTAATGAAATCAGAAGCATTTTACGATTTTCAAGAGAAATTGGCCCCTAGTAGAACAAGAGTACAGTTTTGAAAGCAAGTATATACCTTCGGCGTTGTGAACCATTTTTAGTGCATCAAATTTTGGTAATAATTGTTTGTGACCTCCATGTATCATCCCCTTTTTTTCAATCCAGTGCCCCGGATGAAGAATCTGGGCAGATACCAGTGGCATTGGTGGTGAGAAAGAATGGAAGCAGGCTTTCCCCAGAAGCTATTATGGATTATGTCTCCGGACAGGTACTTTAGTTTTGAGCCGCTATGAATATATTTGTAGCTTTAGCACAGGACTTATCGTAACCCATGCTAAGCACCAGCTTCTGGGTGCTCCCTTTGTTGACAGTGACCAAATAATAACCTCAGAAACATCTCTCCTTTTGGCAGGTTGCACCATACAGAAAAGTTAGAAAGGTGATCTTTACAAACTCCATACCTAGGTCTTCAGCAGGAAAGATCCTTCGAAGAGAACTCGGGAGCCTTATGTCCTTTAGACTTTGAGGCTTCTCTCAAGCTGTACTATTAAACCACAGTTTATCTTAAAGGTAAAGTCACGGAATTTGTAGGCCCCGATCTTAAATTTTGCTAATTCTAATTGCCAGAGCAAATCCATGGCTAGTCAGAGCACAGAATGTATAATCAATGGCTTTTGATATTATGCCATTTGCTTTGATTGACTCTGTAAGTTGCTGCTGCCTTCTGTAGATAACTGAAAGAAGTAAAACTGCTAATCATGCTGAAGAAGGTGCAGCAGAACCGTGGAGTTTATTCGAGAGGCTTGCAGCAGGAAGAGGGAGGACTCCTTTATGTGCTTACATTATCTTGGATTTCGCCTTTCTGTACAGAAGTAACTCCCATGTAAACAACACCATTTAATTTGGAAGTATATATTCTTTGTTTTTCTAGCAATTTCTGCTGCTTGTTTCAGTAATAAAACTTGAGATGGGGGATCTTATGTATTCCCACCACAAAAAAATAAAATTTAAAAAAAATTTAAGAAAATTAAAGTTCTCAAATGTGTTTTTGGTAGGTGAATAAGATTTGACTTTTCATATTTTTTGGTGTTTCTTTTTTTTGGCAATTATTGCCTAGTTGGTATGATTTATCAAACTTCTGATAATAGTGTTAAGTAAAATAAATAATTATTTGACAAGCACATAGTCAGTGGTGTGTAAGTGTTGTGTGGGACCTATGGGTGAGTTACTAAAAACAAAAGAAAGTTTTAAAAAAATGTAAAATAAATAATTGTGTAGTTGATGAAATCTTGAAAAATGAAGAGTGAGCAATATGACAAATTGTTGTTTGACAATTGTGTATAGTTCCATGGTGAAACAAGTTAGATGAAAATAAGTAAAAAACTGATCATTATTATATTTAAGCTGTATAGAAAAGAAGTCTAAAGATATAGGACAATGATAACCACACTTAACTTCAAGTCTCTTATTTATGTTAAAGATGGGATTAAATTTTCGCACAAATATACTAATTTTTTTAATGTTGAGGTACAATGATAACCACACTTAACTTCAAGTCTCCTGTTTATGTTAAAGATGGGATTAAGTTACTGCACAAATGTAATAAGTTTTTTAATGTTAAGGTATTTTATCGTGTTTCTATTATATAATTTTTATTAATATAATTTTCATTCTACCCAAAAAAAAAAAAAAAAAAGGATGTATCAGAAATAGGAATATCTTTCTCATGTTTACAAAAACATTGCAAGTCTCCCTCTGTCCCAAGACTGACTAGATGCAGTTTTTTACTCTGTTTTATCTCCTCTTCCCAAGATAACCCCATACTTTGTCCATGGCCATAAAATACAACTCCACAGTAAATTGCACGGATGAGTGCTGAGACTGCAAGAATTTAACAAGATAAGAAATCCCATTTGGAGAGTTAGCGAAATACCATCCACGCAAATGGTCCAAGAAAGCATCAAAAGGTGGTCCACAATCCAGTCTCCAGACTTGTGGAGTGGGAGTCAAGCTTAAGACCAGATTTATTTCTTTATTTGTGTTGACGTTGAACGACTTACCAACGTGATTCTGGGAAAACATTAAACTTTCGGAATCCGATAGAGTTTGTCGTTACTAGAAGACTTTAGACTCATTGTTCCAAGTCTACCAAGCGGACTATGTCTTTGTCAACTTTCTTGGAAAACATCTTGGAAATTTCCTCCACTTGGATTGCCGTAACTAGTGGTCTTTAATTCAGGATTCACCATCCAAGTCTACCAAGCGGACTTTGTTTCTGAAAGCTCTGTCTGGAAACACCATCTTGGAAATTTCCTGCTGCTTATATTGCCATAACCAAGTGTATTACTAATGAATCTTAACATTGGTTTGAGCATAAGCAAGTTAACTTATTTGAAGCAACTCCATTATGGATTGCTTCACGTGTTCTTGATTTTCTAGTGTGTAACTCTGTTCTACAAAATTAACAAGACGCGAAGCAATCCATAGCAGAGTTACTTCGAATCAGTTAACTTGCTTCTGATCAAATCAATGTTAAGTCATTAGTTATGGCAATCTAAGTGGCCGAAAATTTCCAAGATGTTTCCAGACAGAGCTTTCAGAAACAAAGTCCGCTCAGTAGACTTGGATAGTGCATACTGAATACGCCTGCTGATTATGACAATCCATGTGGAAGGAAATTTCCAAGATGTTTTCCAGGAAAGCTTACAAAGACAAAGTCTGCTTGCTAGACTTGGAATAATGAATCAACATTGTACTTAAAGGCTTCAGAGCTGTGAACTCACGACAATCAACATTCTATCATTGCCTTCATCAATCATACACTTAATCATGGCATCCTTGGTTTCTATTTCCATTGCGCTGGTAGCATGGGTTACTGGTATCTTGTTGTTTGGGACATATTCTGGTACTGAAGTTCAATTTGTGGCGGCATCTGAATCATCGGCTCCAGAATTAGAAGCAAAGGCTTTGCTGGAGACTGGATGGTGGAACGGGAACTACATCTCAAGTCGTTGCTCCTGGCCTAGTATCACTTGCAATGGTGGAAGCATCACGGAGATCAAACTACATGGAGACGTCCCCCACGTACGTGAGTTAAGACTCAACCTCTCTTCGTTTCGTAATTTAACCCATCTAGATCTCTCCAGAAATGGATTTCAGGGGAGTATCCAACTTGATATGGGTATTCAATCAAGACTAAATTATCTTGATTTGTCTTACAATTCTTTCACGGGTGAGTTTCCACTTTCACTGACAACTCTCAGCCAATTAGAGTGGTTAGACATTTCTTCTAATCAAATAAATGGTTCTATTCCTCTTGAGATAGGAAATATGAAGAATTTGAGGTACTTGAGTTTTGGTAAGAATAACTTTAGAGGTCAAATTCCAAGTTCCATAGGTAATTTGACAAATTTAGCATATTTGAGTATTTCCTCAAATCAAATCATTGGTTTCATTCCTTGGGAAGTGGGAAATATGAAAAATTTACGACAGCTGCATTTAGTCAACAACTCTTTCACAGATGAGTTTCCCTTTGCACTAATAAATGTCACCCATTTAGAGATACTTGACATTTCTTTCAATCAAATCCATGGTTTCATTCCCCCCCAAATAAGAAATATGAAGAATTTGAGGTACTTGATTCTCAATAAGAATAACTTTAGAGGTCAAATTCCAAGTTCCATAGGTGATTTGACAAATTTAGAATATTTAAATATCTCCTTAAATCAAATCACTAGTGTCATTCCCTGGGAAGTGGGAAATATGAAAAATTTGCTTGAGCTAGATTTAGGCAACAACTTTCTCACAGGTGAGTTTCCAATTGCACTTACAAACATCACACAATTAGAGAAACTTGACATTTCTATCAATCAATTCCATGGTTTCATTCCCTCTCAAATAGGAAATATGAAGAATTTGAGGTACTTAATTCTCAATAGGAATAACTTTAAAGGTCAAATTCCAAGTTCCATAGGTTATTTGAGAAATTTAGAATATTTGAGTGTCTCCTCAAATCAAATTAGTGGTTTCATTCCCTTGGAAGTGGGAAGTATGAAAAATTTGCTTAAGCTGTATCTAGAGAAGAACAACTTGAATGGTTATATACCCTTAACAATAAGTAGCTTGTGGAATTTATCTATCTTGGACCTCAGTTATAACTTCATTAGTGGAGAAATACCTATTGATCTTTGTTCTATGGGCAATTTATTAATGTTGGATCTTAGGTACAATAATATTACAGGTAGAATTCCCTGTGCTTTCTTCAGTGTGAAAATCTCATTGTCAAACAATTATTTAGAGGGTCCAATCCCAAATGATTATTGTGCATTTCATTCATGTGATACATTAGTTGGCAACAAGCAGTTAGGCAATTGTACTAGTTTTTGTTATTCTGAAACAAGTGAGAAATCACATGTGACAAAAATAAAAATTTATTTTTTCATCCCCATTTTCATTCCATTCTTAGTTCTTAGTGTCATTCTCCAATGTCAATGGAAGGCTAATCCAAAAAAATCATTGCTAACAAAGAGAAAGAATGGGGATTTGTTCTCCATATGGAACTATGATGGACACATTGCATATGAAGATATTGTTCAAGCAACTGAAGATTTTGACATAAAGTATTGCATTGGAACGGGTGGTTATGGGAGTGTTTACAAGGCTGAGTTACCTACTGGAAAGGTTGTTGCATTGAAAAAGCTTCATCAACAAGAGTTTGAGAACCCAACATTTGATATGAGTTTCAAAAATGAGATAAAGGTGTTAACAGAAGTCCGCCATCGAAATATTATAAAACTTCACGGTTATTGTTTGTACAAGCAATGCATGTTTTTGGTTTATGAGTACATTGAGAGAGGAAGCTTATTTTGCGTACTAAATGATGATGATGAAGTTGTAGAATTGAGTTGGAGCAAGAGGTTAAATATCATTGAAGGCATTGCTCATGCCTTATCTTATATGCATCATGAATGCTTTCCACCAATAGTTCATCGAGATATAACAAGCAACAATATTTTATTAAACTCTAAATTAGAGGGTTTTGTTTTGGACTTTGGCACTGCTAAACTTCTTGATCCAAATTCCTCTAATCAAACATTAGTTGCAGGCACTTATGGTTACATTGCTCCAGGTATATTGTTATTTCTCTCTCTCTCTCTCTCTCTCTTTTTCCCTTGTCCTATTCTATTTCTCTTTGTTTATGTTTTTAGTCTTGGCAATCTAAAAAGCATAAGTTCCATTGCTGGATTATCTTTTTATTTTAGATTTAACGATTTTTATACTTGTAAAATTACAATTGCACATTGAGTTAAAATGAAAATGTTCTTTTCCTCTAGTTTGCAAGAGAGATAGTGAAAAGGTTAAGTGGGACAATTAAGCAATTCTATGATAATATATATATATATTCAGATTTATGATGCCTAGCTATAAAATGCACAACTTTGTTTGAAATTAGTCCTTAATCCTTTACGAAGGCTTTTAGCCTAGGCAAGCTCACTGTTATAAAGTACCAAATGGTGTCTAAAACCAAGGTCGCTAGTGCCGATAGGTACTTTATGTAGAGTAAACATTGATAGAAACAATGGCAAAAGATGGAGACTATAGTTGCAAGAATGGATATTAAGGTTAGTATGATGGTTATGGGTGACAGGACGCAAGAATAAGTGACGGTGGAGGGGTGGTAGCAATAGTGAAATTGGAAACAATAAATGCAATGAAATGTTAAACCAAGCTACATACACAAAGGCATTACAAAATTATAAGCTTTTATAATGTTTTGTAAAATTCTGAATAATTTTGGAACTAAATTTTACCATCATTTCTTTAAATATTGTAAAACAAACTTTATTTTGAGAATAAAATTATTAATTTTTAAAGTACTCATATACTTTATGTTATACTTAGAATTATAATTAATTTTGTGCAATTTATTTTTGGTATATATCACATTAATATGCCTTTATCCATATGTGATCAAGTTAGTTTTATGATAGATTCAAGCAACATTGTAGAAAACACTTTTTTTTTAAAAAAAAATTATGGAAAGGTAAATTATATTAATAAATTTCAAAATACAGATGCATAAGGACATCCCCAATATTACAGAAGTTACCATATCTATGAAAAGATAGAAGTTGGAAGCCTCCAAATTTCACTCAAAACAACATTTCCTTGGAAGGGTTTTATATTTCTAAACAAAAAAGTTCTCTCACGTACTACTTTCTTTACTTTGGCTAAGAGAATAGGGATATCAATTGTTTTCCCATGAAACCGTATTCTATTTCATTCAACCCATATACAATAAATGCAAGCTAAGAAAGATAGGTTAAGAACTTTAGTAGCTAAATCTTTTTCTTTAACTGCTTTGATCATCTATTGTAACTCTTCATTCCATTCTCCAATGTCATGTCAGATTTCATTTTGGGCGAGAATACTTTTCCAAATGACTGCTATTTTCTAAATGAGACTGATAAAAATCACAATATATATTTATTGAAGGAAGCCACTGTACAACTTCTATTACTGTAGAAAGTTTGTCCCTACAAACAAGCCATCTAATGAAATTATATTTTCTAATGCCACTAGTCCAAATTAAATCATACCAATCCACAGTTGCATCAACTTCCCAAATATCATTATAAATCTTTTGACAATAATATGTAGAACTAGGTGAATATCAAGTATTACATATCATCAATTAAAGTATAAAATTATTCTGTTATAACATCAACATCTAAGTACTTTTCTTAGAAAGTTATGCATAGGTAAATTTTGACAAATTTATCTGCGTTAAAAAATAGATCATAAAGGAAAGAAAATTTATATTGTTAATAATTTTATTTGTATTTTTATTTATGCAGAATGTGCATATACTATGAAAGTTACTGAAAATTGTGATGTTTATAGCTTTGGAGTGGTGGCATTAGAAATATTAATGGGAAGACATCCAACAGAACTCTTGACTTTATTATCATCATCATCTTCTCGAAACATTGGCTTACTTCAAATATTAGATCAACGTCTACCAGCTCCGAGTCATCTAGTTGCACCAAGAATTTTTCTTATTGCTAGTATAGCATTTGCATGCCTAAGTGCTAAGCCAAAATCTCGACCTTCAATGAAGTGTGTGTCTCAAAGGCTTTTATGTCATGACAAACAAATAGCGCCGTCATTGAATAGAGTTTTACTATGGCAACTAAGGAACCATGGAATGTGTATAACTGAAATGGGGAGTTAAGCTCAAATATAATTGTTTCATGTAATTTCAAGAACTTAGGGTTTTATAAAGCAGTATTATGTATGACATTATAATATATTGGATTGTGTAATTTCATAAGTGTTATATTATACAGCTACGTATTTTCTAACATTGAGTGTACACTACATTAAAATAGTGAGGATTTTACTTGCAAAGGACAATCAAACCAATAGTCATGCCAGCAAATACAATTGGTTTATGATAAGAGAGAGAAAATGATATGAGAAATTATATCATTTCGATTTAAATTTGAGTGCCTCTATGGTCTTTTACACCATTTACTCACCAAAAATTGCTTCTCAAACCAATGCACCGATTGATATATTTTCCTTGCTAGCAATGAATCACTTCCATGACAATAATTATGAAACAGACTTTGTGCTACCAACTGGAGTCACTAAACCTACCAATAGAAATTTTAGATGCAAGTTTATGTATCAATAATATAGTAGGCATAGACTCTTTATTTTCCCTCTCATTATTGTGAGTGATTGCTCCTTAGTATTATGAACACTGGATGATCCAAAATCTTATACATCTATGTTTTTACCATTTGATTCTTCTTTCGTAGTTACTCACTTATGGTGTTTTGTTTGGCATTTATTGCTTTGCTGTATGATTTATCAAACTTTTGGTAAGGGATTCCAAGTAAAATAAATTATGTATGTAATTGGTGAAGTTTTGTAAAAAGAAAAGTGGCAACCGCCCAGATTGGTCTGATTGAGCTAGGGATGCTTTTAGTTTCCATTTGTTGTTGGGACGGTTGGCCTGCTGTCAGTCAGTACAAATGGAAGTTCTGATCAACGTGGAACTTCTTATGAGCACGAGATACACACATCACTCTCGTGCTTTGAGGCATGAACAAGAGAACCTACTCCGTCCTTTTCCCTTGGAGCATGCGCGAGAAAGCATATCATTGGAAATTAGGAGGGTAGAAAGTGCTTGCAAGGTTGGTGTGCACAATGTTTAACTAAGAAACAAGGGGAATCATCGAGAATCCCTTCAAATTGGCTGTTTGTAGGGAACATTTGTGTTTGTAAAGAAGGAGATATTTGTTGATGTGGTGGATTCTTAGAGATAAAATTACATGGGATATTTCGCCAATGATATTATATGGGATATTTTACGGTATCATATTATAGAAAAATCGTTCATATGGAATTTATAATAAGTTAAATATTTAATACTTGCCTATGTAACTACCTTAATATGAAGTTATAATACATCTAAATCATAGGCTATCAAAGTACTTTGTTCAATTCAATCATAAATTTTCATGTTCTATTATAAAATTTGTTTCCCTTATAGACTTAGGGTACATCTCAATGACTATGTGACAGGCAACTTGTTATGGTTTTAGATTCTAATGGGTTTAGACTTATGGAAGATGAAGTTGATGATGGTATTAAAATGAAATTCATTTCGCCTAATCTTTAGATCTAATCTTTTTACACAGAAACTTAACTATCAGTTGTTAATTTTCCAGCATTAGCACGTGAAATAGGCCTTCAACCAGTAGTATGTACAAATGAGATTTAGCCTGTTGTTTTCTACCAAAGCAAGAAACGCATTTCTAATCACTTTAAGCTCACAGTTATAGTGGTTTGTCAAGCAGAAAAATCCAAAGCACCATCCCTGTTACCATTTTCACTTCATTGTCAGTCGTCACCAATGGAAGTTTGTGGATTAGAAGGCTTCTTCACCTCTATTGGAATGATTTGATTAGGCTAGACAACAGAGTATTCCTCTTATTCGCAGAGCCATGTGGTTTAGTCTAACAGGAACATTCAATATCTATCAACATTGAAGAGACCGACAGAAACTTCAAGACAAATTATACTGCAGATGAAAGCAGAGTTGGAAAAACGCTATGAGAAGTGGCGTGGTCTTCACAAACTCGACCCCACCATGCCAAACCTCCGCGAGAATGCTCTGTTTCCTGCTTACCAAATGCCATTAAGAGGAGAAATCTCGCGAAGTAGGATCCTATTCATCTGTAATAATTTAAAAAAAAATAAAAATCAATAATGATCTTTTCGGCAAATGTTTATAACAGGTATAAATCAGTAATGTAGCAGGCCATAAGCCAAGAGAACAAGTTATGTCGTTATGTCCTTAATTACTTGCAGCCATTGGGAAGTGCCCCATACTTTTTTACCAAATGCTACCTCCCACGGTTCATTGTGAACCGTTTAATAGGAAAAAGATTATTAAATTCCATCATTTGATTTATATGCCACCATCCCTGGACTTGCATCTCTTTCTAATCCTTCACGCAATATCGAGTCTAAAAAGCATACTTAGCTGATGCTTATTTGCACCCAATTTTCCATTCATTCACGGAAGAAGAGGAGTCAACTGAAGTCAGAGTAGACAAACATCAAACTAACACGGTCAGCCACTCTGCAAGTGAACGCAGCTCCCCGTCGCCACCACAATACGTCCATCATCCTTCCCCCTCATCAAGTTACGTATATTATCCACCCTTTCCACCTCGTTATGTTGAGCGTCCTTCCCTCCACACTATGCCAATCATTATGAGGCTGAGCCTTGAGCTGATATATAGTTATTTGCTTTATCTGGAGTCTCACTGTCCATGGTATATTAGTGTTTCATCATTGTAGTTGTTGTTGGATGATGTAGTTTTCTGTCAATTGTAGTTGAGATTCTACTTTGACTGTCAAGAAGCCGAGTTTTGAAAGGTTGTAGTCTTAGAACCTCCTTATTTCATTCTCTGGATAAGATTTCGGTGGTTTCCTTTTACTGTCTTTTCTTCCAAATCCGTAAGAGCTAGATAAACCACTTGAAAGGAATATGCAGGACTGTATATTTACTCCCTTTATTGCTTGGAGTCAATAAGCTTGTGGCTTAACAAAAGACATTTGGAAGTGGAATCTAAAAGTTCGGGATAACTGTTGGGAACAATAGCAGTTGCAAAAGGAAAGGCAAACTGCTGTACATATGTAAAAGTAAAAGGCGTGGTCTTCTTTAAGCACACAAATTTGGCCTTCCAAAACTTCAAAACGTGGCCTTCTCCTACATCACTTCTTTTGCTGCACTTAAGTGCACAGTTGTGCACAGAAACTGTGCACGAGTATCAGTGACTTTCTTTTTTTTTTTTTTTTTTTTTTTAAATATGATTTTCTAAACATTTTATTAAATAAATTTTAGCATAATAACTATATTTTGCTTGAGTACAAAAGACATTATATAAAACTAATATGTGAAAAATTAAACTAAAAAGCCTACGTACCAAGTTCTCAGCTTAAGTATACGTGCAGTGAAAAAAAAAAAAAGGAAATGTAACAAGCCACATATAAGCATATCCATATGAAGGCATATTAGTGATTGCATTACTTGAACACTCAGCATTACTTTTAACAGTTAGCGTGTATGAGAGAATCAACAGGAAGCTAAGCAATCCATAGCAGCGTTACTTCAAATCAGTTAACTTGGTTTTGCTCAAATCAATGTTAAGATTGACTAGTCATACACTTGGTTATGGCAATCCAAGTGGGGAAAATTTCCAAGATCTTTATGGGAAGAGATTTTATAAACAAAGTTTGCTCGGTAGACTTGGATACTCATATTGAATAGGCCTCTGATTACAACAATCCAAGCGAAAGAAATTTCAAGATATTTTCCAGGAAAGCTCCAAAGTCCGCTTGTTAGACTTGCACAATGACTCGTGACTAAGAGTCTTCTACCAACGACTAGGCAAGTGGGTGGGAGGACATTTTGCAGTTTTATCGGATTCCAAAACTTTCGTATTGATTGGATTCTTCAGCAGTTAGCCTTGACTCTTAGTGCGAGGCCTCTCAGCAAGTCCGCTGGTTAGAGTTGGGACTATCATGCAGCTAAAGACTAATAGTCATCCAAACAGAAATTTTGCAAGATGACTTTAGTCTGCACCTTTTGCGCTAAACATCCAACAAGAAGTCCGCTTGTATGAGCAATTGTTGCACTAACAGGTTTCCAATGCACACTTGTAAATCTTTGATTCAATGAAGACTTTTCCCGCAACTCTAGTGTTGTTGTGTTTGAGAAAATCAAACAAGGGAAGCAACTCATAGTTGAGTCAATCCTCCTGGGGGGAAATTCGCGAGACGTTTTCAAAGGAAAGCTTACAAAGACAAAGTCCACTTGCTAGACTTGGAACAATGAATCATGATTGAGAGTTTTTTTGTTAAAGTAGGGAGATATATCCTAAAATCTATAGGCAAGTAGAGGTATATCACTATTCAATATAAGGCCAAATTTACACTGTAGAAGAAACACTACAGGTCGACCTATATCATTGTTCTACAATCTCATTCATCTACTGTGGCTGAATATCGAGTCATGACACGAAATTGACCATCTACAAGTTCCATGCTTTAGACCTGTATCATTGTTCTATGATAATGAATCTACAATATAGATAGCTGGCAATCCTACAGTCCACAAGAAAACTAAACATATTAAGATTGATTGCTATTTTATTCAGGAAAAGTTTGCACGTGGAATCATCAGAACTTCTTACGTCTCCACTAACCTGCATACTTGGAAGTGACGTGAAAATCTATGAGCAAGGAAAATCCTCACAGCAGGCAAGCAGAGACTGGTTCGTCTCACGTTGACGTGTGAAAGAGAATATAAAGGGGCCCACGTATCTGCATCAGTCTGCAAGTTTATCTCCACGAATCTGAACAAACACCATTTGGAGGATGAATCCGTCGGCCATGACATGTGAAAAGGAGATGAAGGACCCACGTTCTACATGTTCATCTCCTCAGCTTAGCTTCTGCAAGTTTTATCTTTTCCCAACCGTTATGTGTATTGTCCAACTTTAATTACGTTGCAAATGGAAGCGAGTTGCATGGCTCCTTTGTGTATAAATAGAGGGCGTGTAGGATGCCAGTAGTGTGGAAACGTCATTCAATTCCGTCCAAGCCATGCTGTGTCTGCTGTGAATCATTGCAGGGCCGTTAGGCCCCCCATTTATGAAAGTTTTCATATTCCTTCTTCTTTTACTTGCTTTGAATTCAACGTGTTTCTTTATAATTTTTATCTATGTTTTCTGAATATCATCTGCACTCATTTTTGTCTATAAATTCTATGTTCTTTCTCTCATCTTCTTAGTAAAGTTTTGATGTTTTGGTTTTATCCCTTTTATTTATAAACTCTTCAAGAACCCTTTAAGCTTTCTTTGCTCTGTCATTTGGTTCATCACTTCATATCTCTCAGGCTTGAAACAGAAGGTTGCATGTTATCATCTTCAATAAACCCACCAAACTCTGATTTTCAATTGCGTGCGCTGGCTGAGTCTCAAAACAAGTTGATTTGGTCCTTCCAAAACTATGTATCTGGCTGAGTTCAATCACGTTGATTTGGTCCTTGATCATGTTACTGGCGCAGGCTGCATCCAACCTAGCACTTCGGGTCGTAGTATGTTGTTATTATCGAAGCCAGAAATGGCTTTGCCAAGGAAATCAATTTTTTGCCTACCATTAACTTTGAAAGATGATAAGAACACGGTGATTCGCCACCAGTTGGCAATTGTTAACCAAAGAAATGATTGAACGTTCTGGTTCTCCCCGCTATCAAGACTTCTTTGGGGAACTTACCAAGTTGCAGCAATGTTCCTCTATCAATGAATGCTAGACAAACTTCTCTCGTTTGCTCCTACGTGCTGGAATGCTCTTGACAGGACAACAGGTGGGTATATCATTTCTAGACTTAGGGAAACAGACAAAGCTGATGTTCAAGCATGTAAACTAAATTCAATAAGCAGCCATTAAGAAGGAATCAAGAGGCCCAGCAGTAGGATTGTTACGACTGAGACGACTGCTGTGGGAGCTTGAGCCTTTAATACTGAAAAGTTTCAAAGTTACTCTTCAGTACGATTATTACCTCCAAATATCCAAGCTAAAGTGGTAGATTGGAAGACTTGGGTCCTCTTTGCCTCCTGGCCGTGCTAGTAAGCTATGGCTACGAGGACCTGGAATCTTGGAAGCTAATCAGTTTAATCAGTTTCCCGATTTCTGTGGCCTCAATATTGTTCACCACAACTTGGGAGTGCTAATTAATTTGAAACCTTTAAGAGATTCAAAACAGAACAGGTTGATGAAACAGAGGACAGGTCTGCTATGAGTTTCTGCACAGAAGATCTATGGAGACAAAGTTTCTGCACAAAAGGTTCACGAACAGCTCAACAGATTCTTTTGTTCTACAAGATACTTAAAACAGAGACTAGTCTTGTTACAACACGTTAACTAGAACATAACTAAAACTGGACATCACAAAGTAAGGTGCATACAGAACAAAGCATCACGGCAACTTCCCATAACCCTTTGACACTTCAAGTTCCATACTTTGTCAGAGTTGGAATGGTCCACTCGTTACCTTATGTCAGACTAAGTTCTGCCCTTAAGGCTTCCAAGTTTTCAGTGGCTTGTATCAGTAAGTAGAGTGCCCCCTCAAAAGATACAGCTTGCTTTGATTTTTTAATCCAACACATTTTAACACTAATCACTCATTCTCTGATTGTTAAATCTATGTTGCACTTATTTGCACACTTTTGTCATGTTGGATGTCATTTGGATCGACAGTGTCCGTATTTCAACTTATTTTGCTCAAACTATGCAGATATATGAAATTAGATTAGACCAACATCCCTGTCATATAGATGATGAAGTTATCTTTCACTCACCCATATGGGTATTTAAATATGAATTTTGGCCTATGAGTTTGTTTTCTAACTACCAGTGTTTATTGCACGGAATCTTTTCTTCAGAGATAATTAGGGGATGGAAGTTGAGGTCATGGATTGGCCAATATGAAGGCTAGGGCAATATTTTGCCCATCGCCAAAATATAAATAAATAAATAAAAATCTTCTGGTAGAATTTTTCTTTTCTGCAATTGAGATGTTCATGGTAGGCTGGTAGCTGATATCTCCTGCATGCATGCTTTCTTGATTAGAAGTCTCGCTATGCAGCAAACTTCTTGGGAGGATAACATGTCAACAATTGATAAAGATGGTGGCTTCATCCTGGAGACATTGTTTATTTTGACTTGGATGCATATATTCATATATCTGATCGCTTGAAGGAGCTTATTAAATACAAGGGCTTTCAATATGAAGTTTAGATTCAAAAAGTCATCAGATTTTCAGGACCTACTGCTCTACATAATAGGAAGCTCTCTTGATCTTTGTATCATACATCATGTTGAGTTACAAAACGAATGTTGTTTATATGCTTCCTTGCCCCTTGAGGTTTCCTTTGTTAAACATTGTTGGTTGAAGTGGTTTCTTGCTTGCAGGAGCAGCTCAATAAGCTGCACAGTAATATATAGTTCTTGCCAGTAGTTGAGCACTCAAATCTTTTAAAGAAGTTTATGCATGAATTTTGTAAACATTGTGTTCTTATATCCTGCAGATTGCTCCTGCTGACTTAGAGGCTGTGTTGATCTCTCTTCCGGAGGTACTTGAGGTTGGAGTTACAGCGTAAGAATGTAGCATATGAGCACTTGAATGAATTCTACAGAACATTTGAACATACTGTTTAATGAAATCAGAAGCATTTTACGAGTTTCTAGAGAAATTGGCCCTTAATAGGACAAGAGTACAGTTTTGAAAGCAAGTATACTGCCTTTGGCGTTGTGAAGCATTTTTAGTGCTTCAAATTTTGGTAATAATTGGTTGTGACCTCCATGTATCATCCCCTTTTTTTATCCAGTGCCCCGGATGAAGAATCTGGGCAGATACCAGTGGCATTGGTGGTGAGAAAGAATGGAAGCAGGCTTTCCCCAGAAGCTAATATGGATTATGTCTCCGGACAGGTACTTTAGTTTTGAGCTTAGTTACACTATGAAATATTTGTAGCTTTAGTACAGGACTTATCGTGACCCATGCCAAGGACCAGCTTCCGGGTACTGCCTTTGTTGACAGTGACCAGATAACAACTTCAGAAACATCTCTCCTTTTGGCAGGTTGCACCATACAGAAAAGTTAGAAAGGTGATCTTTACAAACTCCATACCTAGGTCTTCAGCAGGAAAGATCCTTCGAAGAGAACTCGGGAGCCTTATGTCCTTTAGACTTTGAGACTTCTCTCAAGCTGTACTATTAAACCACAGTTTATCTTCAAGGTAAAGTCACAGAATTTGTAGTCCCTGATCTTAAATTTTGCTAATTCTAATTGTCAGAACAAATCCATGGCTAGGCAGAGAACAGAATGCATAATCAATGGCTTTTGATATTATGCCATTTGATTTGATTGACTGTAAGTTGCTGCTGCCTTCTGTAGATAACTGAAAGTAGTAATAACTGCTAATCGTGCTAAGAAGGTGCAGCAGAACCGTGGAGTTTATTCGAGAAGCATGCAGCGGGAAGAGGGAGGACTTCTTTGTGTGCTTATATTATCTTTGATTTCGTCTTTCTATACAGAAGTAACTCCCATTGTAAACGACACTATTTAATTTGGAAGTACGTATTCTTTGCTTTTCTGGCAGCTTTCTGCTGCTTGTTTCAATAATAAAACTTAAGATGGAGATTTAATGTATTCCCACTATAAAAAAATTAAAATTTAAAAAAATTAAGAAAATTAAAATTTAGACTCATTGCTTCAAGTCTAGCAAGCGGACTTTGTCTTTGTCAGCTTTTTTGGAAAACATCTTGGAAATTTCCTCCCACTTGGATTGCCGTAACTAGTGGTCTTCAATTCAGGATTGACTATCTAAGTCTACCAAGCGGACTTTGTTTCTGAAAGCTCTGTCTGCAAAAAACTTGCAAATTTCCTGCCACTTGGATTGCCGTAACCAAGTGTATTACTAATGAATCTTAACATTGATTTGAGCATAAGCAAGTTAACTAATTTGAAGCAATTCCAATATGGATTGCTTTGCGTGTTGTTGATTTTCTCGAACACACTACCACTAGAGTTGTGGGAAACATGTTTTCACTGAATCAAACATCTACAAGCGTATATTGAAAACTACTTACAGCAACAATTCTTTATACAAGTAGACTTGCTGTTGAATGTTTATAGTAGATGGTGCAGACTAGAGCCATCTCGCAAACTTTCTGTTTGGATGACAGACAGAGTCCAACTCCAACCAGCGGGACTTGCTGCGAAGCGTTGCACTAGAAATCCGATGCAACTGCAAATTTCCTCCCACCCACTTGCGTTGTCATTACTAGAAGCCTCTTAGTCACTAGTCATTGTTCCAAGTCTAGCAAGCTGACTTTGTCTTTGTAAGCTTTCCCGGAAACATCTTAGAAATTTCCACCCACTTGAATAGTCGTAATCAGCGGACTATTCAGAATCAGAGTCTAAGTCTACCGAGCGGACTTTGTTAATGAAAGCTCTTTCTGGAAACATCTTGGAAATTTCCTACCGCTTGGATTGCCGTAATCAAGGATATGAATCTTGGAAAACAGGTGAGAGGATCATCAATAAGAGCTGTTGCTGTAACTAGTTTCCTATAAAAACTTGTAAATATTTGACTGAATGAAGACATGTCTCCCACAACTCTAGTGTTGGTCTTTTGAGAAAATCAAGAACACGCGAAGCAATCCAAAGTGGAGTTACTTCCAGGCAGTTAACTTGCTTATGCTCAAATCAAAGTTAAGATTCGTTAGTGACACACTTGGTTACGGCAATCCAAGTGGCAGGAAATTTTCAAGTTGTTTCCAGACACAGCTTTCATAATTAAAGTCCGCATGGTAGACTTAGATACTAATTCGGAATAGGCCTGCTGATTATGACAATCCAAGTGGGAGGAAATTTTGAAGATGTTTTCCAGGAAAGTTACAAGGACAAAGTTTAGCTTGCTAGACTAGGAATAATGAATCAAGATTCTATTTGAAGGCTTCTAGTTATGCCAATTTTTTCCTTTCTTCTTTTTGGTTGCTAGCATAGCATTTGCATGCCTATGTAGTGCGTGTCACAAAGGTTTTTATGCCATGCCAAAGTAATAGCCAAGTCATGGAATGGAGTTTCAATATTGTAACTAAGAAAACATGCAAATGTGTAGTTGAACTGTGTGTAGTTCTTGTTTCATATAATTCCAAGAACTTATAGTTTTTTAAAGTAATATAATGTATGACATTATATTGCTAAAGATTGTGTAATTTCATAAGTGGTATTCAATTACTATTATGTATATATTACTTGAAGATTGTAAGGATGTTATTTGCAAAGGACAACCAAACCAACACTCATGCCAGCAAACATAGTATCTCTTTGGTACGAGAAAGAAAATGATATAAGAAACTACATTAATTCCATTTGAATTTGAGTACCTTTGTGTGCTCTTTTACACCATTTAATCACTAATTATGGATTCTTGTGGTGTGAGATTGCTTCTTAATATTATGAACACATGGATAATCCTAAATCTTTTACATTTGTTTTTTTTTTTTCATTTGGTACTCCTTGATTAATTACTCTCTATTGATGTTTTGTTTGGCAATTTTTGGTAATGGAGTTTCAAGTAAAATAAGTTGATGAAATCTTAGCAAAATAAAAAAGAACATGTTATAAACTCCAAAGTTAAAACATGATGACAAAAGTTAAATCTTGTTGAACCTTTATTTTTTCATTGTCATTTCCAAATATCAATTAATAGAAGTTAGGTTTGCTCTTTCATGGAGAGGTCGTCCAGTTTCTCATTACTTGTGAAAAGAAAACTCTTGGATGGAAACAAGCATTTATCTCTAGTCCAACTTGAAAAGGCTGCATGCCTATGTAATTCTTGATTTTTTATTTTAAAATATTAAACTTTTACATGTAAATGTTTTATTGTAATACAACTAGAAAATTTCAAATTTAATTTTTTCTTAAATGAGCCACAATGTTCATTCCAATCTTTCATCCACATTGTTATTTCACTCCCATCTAATGGAGTTGAAGCTTGATCCTAATTCCTCTTGGAATGGCCTGCCAAATGCGGTAGTTTCTGTGGCATCACGCAAAGTTGAATATGTTAAAAACAATGAGACTAATGCACCCTGGGATTGCACGGTTTACGCAACTGTACCCTTCCCAAGAAGCTTGAAATTAAGTCATGGCCATTATGTTCACAGAAATGGGAATAAAAACTAAAAAATCTCGAACTGAACAGATTCTTCAGCAACTAGCCTTGACTCCTGGTGCAAGGCTTGCCGCAGGTCTGCTGGTTAGGGTTTGTCATGCAGCCAAGACTTAATAGTCAACCAACACAAAATTTGTCAGATTACTTTTATCTGCACCTGATTGTAAGAGGAATTGTTGCTGCAACTAGTCTCCGATACACACTTGTAAATGTTTGTTTCAATGAAGACATGCTTCTGTTGGTTTTGAAAACAAATGAAAAGCTCTGATACCACTCTGGATTTCTTGAAAACAAAAGAAACAAAAACATAATGCTTAAAGTTTGATAGAAAAGCTCCAGAAAACTATTACAAAAGAAGCCAAATACAACAAGGTTTCGCTTAAACAATACTCCCAAAAGCAGTTACAAATCGAATTACAAAGATCCCTCAAAACTCTTACACAAGACCCTTCACACTAGATAAACTCAAAACAGGGCATAGTAAGTATAATAACATAAACACAGCATGTACTCCCTCCAATACACCTGAAATAGACGGTATACAAAGAGGATCAAATGACCCACAAGACCATATCATGACTTACCTCACTTAGAGTATTCATAGTATGAAAAAGTAACGATAATAATGACTATGACAAATACGAAGAGCCTATCTTACTTCCGCATTTCGGCCTTCAACTTCCAGGACCTTTTTTTCTCCTTCGTCAGGGAGCTCAGAGCTTCAGGGCACATATGCAAAGGCAGACTCAACAAACAAAAGAATTCTAAAGGAAAGGTAAAACGGCTTTACACCTGTAAAAGTAAAAGACGTGGTCTTCTTTAGTCACACAAATGTGACCTTCCAAAACTTCAAAACGTGGCCACTCCTACATCACCTTTTTTGTGCACGTGTATCAGTGATTGCATTACTTCAAAAGTTTACCAGCACTATAGTGTTAATGTAGTTGAGAAATCAACAAGATAAGCAATCCATAGCGGAGTTACTTCAAATCAGTTAACTTGCTTCTGATCAAGGAAATGTTAAGATTCATTAGTCATACACTTGGTTACGGCAATCAAGTGGCAGGAAGTTTCCAAAACGTTTCCGGGAAGAGCTTTCATAAACAAAGTCCGCTCGGTAGACTTGGATTGTGACACTGAATAGGCACCTGATTCTGACAATCCAAGTGCGAGGAAATTTCTATGATGTTTTCCAGGAAAGCTTACAAAGGCAAAGTGAGCTTGCTAGACTTGGAACAATGACTCGTGACTAAGAGGTCTTCTAATAACAACAACTCAAGTCGTTAAGAGGAAATTTGCAGTTCCATCGGATTCCGAAACTCTCGTATTGAATAGATTGTTCAGCAACTAGCCTTGACTCTTAATGCAAGGCTTCGCAGCAAGACTTTTGGTTAGAGATGGACTCTGTCATGCAGAAAATTGGCAAGATGTCTCAAGTCTGCACCTACTGCTCTAAACATTCAACAGCAAGTCGTCTTCTATGAACAATTGTTGCCGTAGCTAGTTTCCAATACACACTTGTAAATGTTTGATTCAAGAAGACATGTTTCCCACAACTCTAGTGTGTTAGTGTGTTCGAGAAAATCAACAAGAAGGGAAGCAACCCATAGTGGAGTCACATGGAATCGCTAGTAGCCCTTTGTCATTGGCTATGGCAATCCAAGTGGCAGGAAATTTCCAAGATGTTTCCGGGAAGAGCTTTCAAAAACAAAGTCCGCTTGCTTGCAGAGTGAATCCTGAATCAAAGGCCACTACCTAAGATGTTTTCCGGGAAAGCTTACAAAGACAAAGTCCGCTTGGCAGACTTGGAACAACGAATCATGACTAAGAGTCTTCTAGTAACAACATCACAAGTGGGTGGGAGGAAACTTCTAGCTCCATCAAATTCCAAGGGATTAGTGTTTCGTGAGGATCACGTCGGTCTTCCTTCAACGTCAACACAAATGAAGAAATAAATCTGGCTCCTCAACTTTGACTCCCGTTCCACAAGTCGGAGACGTGATTCCGGCCATTTGTATCTTTGTTTTTAAAGGCTCCCAAGTTGTGAACATTATGATCAACCTTATACCATTGCCATCGTCAATCACACACTTAGCCATGACATCCTTCGTTTCCATTTCTCCTATAGTCATAGCATGGGCTACCTGTATCTTGATTACGAGTCTTAAAACATCGCCTCAACGGATTTGAAGCAACTCCATGGTGGATTGCTTAGCGTGTTCTTGATTTTCTCGAACACACCAACACTAGAATTGTGGGAAACACGTCCTCATCGAATCAAACATTTACAAGTGAATATTGGAAACTAGTTACAGCAACAATCGAAGATGTTTCCAGAAAGAGCTTTCAAAAGCAAAGTCCGCTCGGTAGGCTTGGATAGTGCATACTAAATAGGCCTGGTGATTATGACAATCCAAGTGGGAGGAAGTTTCCAAGATGTTTTCCAGGAAAGCTTACAAAGAGAAAGTCAACTTGCTAGACTAGGAAAAATAAATCTAGTAGTCTTTGAGTTCCGACAACATTAGTGGGTGGGAGAAAATTTGCAGCTACCTTGGATTCCAAAAGACTAGTGTTTCATGAGAATCACGTTGGTATTCGTTCAATGTCGTCAAATAGTAAAAAATAAAAGATGGTCCCAACCTTGACTCCCAGTCCACAAGTCGGGGATATGCTCACTGACCATTTGTATCTTTCTACTTAAAGGCTCCAGAGCTGTGAACACACGACAATCAACATTTTGTCATTGCCCGCAACAATCATACACTTAATCATGACATCCTTCGTTTCCATTTCTATTGCGGTGGTAGCATGGGTTACTGGTATCTTGTTCTTTGCGACATATTCTGGTACCGAAGTTCAATTTGTGGCGGCATCTGAATCATCGGCTCTAGAATTAGAAGCGAGGGCTTTGCTGGAGACTGGATGGTGGATCAGAGAAGACATCTCAAGTCGTTGCTCATGGGAAGGTATCACTTGCAATGACGGTGGAAGCATCACGGGGATCAAACTATATGGAGGCGGCCCCCACGTACATGAGTTAAGACTCAACCTCTCTTCGCTTCTTAATTTAATCCAGCTAGATCTGTCCAGCAATGGATTTCAGGGGAGTATCCAACTTAGTACGGGTGTTCAATCAAGACTTACTTATCTTGATCTATCTTTCAATTCTTTCACGGGAGAGTTTCCACTTTCATTGACAACTCTCAGCCAATTAGAGTTGTTGAACATTTCTTTCAATCAAATCCATGGTTTCATTCCCTCCCAAATAGGAAGTATGACGAATTTAAGGCACTTGATTCTCAATAAGAACAACTTTAGAGGTCAAATTCCAAGTTCCATAGGTTATTTGACAAATTTAGAATATTTGGGTATCTCTTCAAATCAAATCAGTGGGGAAATACCTACTTATCTTGGTTATATGGGCAATTTAGTAGTGTTGGATCTTAGCCACAATTACCTAACATGCAAAATTCCGTGTGCTTTCATCAATATGGATATCTCATTGTCATACAATTCTTTAAAGGGCCCAATCTTAAATGATTATTGTCAACATCATTTACGTGATACATTAGTTGGCAACAAGGAATTAGACACTTTCATTGATTTTTGTTATCGTCAAACAAGTGAGGAATCAAGTGTGACAAAAATAAAAATTTATGTTTTCATCCTCATTTTCATTATGTTCTCAGTTCTTAGTGCCATTATCCGATCTCAATCCATGGCTAATCCAACAAAATTGATGCCAATAGAGAGAAAGAATGGAAATTTGTTCTCCATATGGAACTATGATGGAAATATTGCATATGAAGACATTGTTCAAGCAACTGAAGATTTTGACATCAAGTATTGCATTGGAACTGGTGGTTATGGGAGTGTTTACAAGGCTAAGTTACCTACTGGAAAACTGGTTGCATTGAAGAAGCTTCATCGGCGCGAGTTTGAGAACCCAACATTTGATATGAGTTTCAAGAATGAGATAAGGGTGTTAATAGAGATCCGCCATCGAAATATTATAAAACTTCATGGTTATTGTTTGCACAACCGATGCATGTTTTTAGTTTATGAGTACATGGAAAGAGGAAGCTTATTTTGCATACTAAATGACAATGATGAAGCTGTGGAGTTGAGTTGGGGGAAGAGGCTGAATATCATAAAAGGCATTGCTAATGCCTTATCTTATATGCATCATGAATGCTTTCCACCAATAGTTCACCGAGATATATCAAGCAATAATATTTTATTGAACTCTGAACTAGAAGGTTTTGTTTCAGACTTTGGCACAGCTAAACTTCTTGATCCAGATTCCTCTAATCAAACGATAGTTGTAGGCACTTATGGTATACATTGCTCCAGGTAAATTGTTTTCTATTTTTTTTTCTTTTTTGCCTCATCCTATTTTCTTTCTCTTTATTTATTTATTTATTTGTCTTGGCTATTTAAAAAGCATAAGTTCTAATGCTATATTTTTATTTATTTATTTTGAATTTAAGTATTTTTTATACTTGAAAATTTACGATTACATAGAGTTAAATGAGAATTTTCTTTTCCTTTCAGTTACAAGAGAGATAGTGGAAAGGTCAAGTGGGATAGTTAAGTAATTCTATGATAAAAAAGTACTTAGAGTTTTATGCCTAGCTGTAAAAGTAGCAACTTGGTTTGACAATAGTCCTTGATCCCTTCCAAAGGCTGTTAGCCTATTTGAGGTCAGTGTTATAGAGTACCAACTGGTGTCTAACACCAAGGACACTATTGCCAATAAGCACTTTATGCAGGGTAGCCGTTGATAGAAACAATACGAAAAGAAGGAGACTATAATTTGCAAGAATGGATATTGAGGTTAGCCATTGATGAATGATACGATTTAAGTAAATGATGGTGGTGGGGTGGGTAGTAGTAGTGATACTAGAAAGAATTTATATAAGTGCAATAGGATGTTAAGTTCGGCTAAACACTAAAAGGCAATAAAAATTATAAAAGTTTATAATTTTGTGTAATCTTGCAGCTTAAAGCATATTTTATCATTGATCCTTTTAAAATTGTGCAAAAAACTTTGTTTTGACAAAACAATTGAAACTTTTTAAGCAATCATATACTTCGCATTATGGTCATAATCACAATTAATTTTATGCCCATTTTTTTGGTTATGCATCACGTTAATCTATCTTATCCAAATGAGATCAAATTAGTTTTATATAATTAGAGTTGGAGAAAGAGATTTACTGATACAACCAAAAAAATTTTAAGTCAAAGTGATTATGAAAAACACTTGTTTTGTTTTTCCTAATATTTGTGCTAGTTTGCTCTTCTTTACCTTTTATCATTTTGATTTATTAATAAATGGTTGTAGGCAATTACTTTCATTACAAAGTAATATGCAATAACAAAATTTGATTACATTACGTTGAATTAACAAATATAACACAAAGGAAAAAATTATTCATATTTTTAAGAAGTTTATTTGAATTCTAATTTATGCAGAATTTGCCTATACAATGAAAGTTACTGAAAAATGTGACGTTTATAGCTTTGGAGTGGTGACATTAGAAATATTAATGGGAAGACATCCAACAGAACTCTTGACATTATTATTATCATCATGTTCTCTAAATGTTGGCTTACTTCAAATATTAGACCAACGTCTACCAACTCCAAACAATCTAATTGCACCAAGTATTTTTCTTGTTGCTAGCATAGCATTAGCATGCCTACATGGTGAGCCAAAGTCTCGACCCTTAATGAATTGTGTGTCACAAAGGCTTTTAAGCAATGACAAACCAATAGTTAGGTCATTGCATGGAGTTTTGCTAGGACAATTAAGAAACTGTGGAATGTGTGTAGTTGGATCAAGGAGTGAAAAACAAGTATAATTGTTTGTTGCTAGTTTTAGTTTCATGTAATTGCAAGGAGTTATAGTTTCATAAAGCAATGTTATGTATGATCATTATGATATCATGGATTACGTAATTTTGTATGCATATCTATTTAGTCATTATGTTCTTCTTTCTAACAATTTTCTTTCTTTAGTTATTGTGATAATTCATTAAATCTCACAATACATATAAGCCAAAAACTTATATTTGCTGAGTTCATAGAGAAGTGGAGCTGAAACATTTCCTTCAAATATTACACCAATGTCTACTAGCTCCGAAGCATCTGGTTGCACCAAGTTCTTGTTTTTATTTTTTGTTTTTTGTTTTTTGTTTTTTTATTTTTTATTTTTTTGTTTTGGTTGCTAGTATAGCATTTGCATGCCTATCTTGACCTTCAACGAGTTGCATGACGAAAAAGGTTTTTATGCCACGACAAAGCAATAACTAAGTCCTCCTTTAAAACTCTTACACAAGACACTTCATACTAGATAGACTCAAAACAGGGCAGAATAAGGATAAAAACATAAAAACAGCATGTACCCGCTACATAACACCTGAAATAGACGGCAATCCATGGTGGAGTCACTTCGAATCACTTAACTTGCTGCTGCTCTAATCATGCACTTGGTTACGGCAATCCAAGAGATAGGAAATTTCCAAGATATTTCCGCGAAGAGGTTTCATAAACAAAGTCTGTTCTGTACACTTGTATAGTGATAGTGAATAGGCCGCTAAGTATGACAATCCAAGGGGTAAGAAATTTCGAAGATATTTTTCGGGGGAAGCTTACAAAGGTAAAACCACTTGCTAGACTTGGAACAATAAATCTAAATGTCTTCTTGAAACGACAACGCTACTGGGTGGGAAAATCACGTTGAACCAAAAGATTACTGTATCATGAGAACCACGTTAGTATTCGTTCAACGTTAAACCCAAATGTAGAAATAAAAGCTGGCCCTCAACCTTGACTCCGAGTCAAGGCGCCTAGGCACTGAACATGATAATCAACATTCTACCGTTGCTCTCATCAATCACATACTTACCCACGACATCCTTTGTTTCGATTTCTACTATACTCATAGTATGGGCTACCTTTGTCTTGTTCTTCGGGACATATTCAAATATTGAAGTTCAACATGTGAGGCATCTGAATCATCGGCACTAGATTTAGAAGCAAGGGCTTTGCTGGAGAGTGGATGGTGGAACCTGTTGAGGAAATAATGTTACTTAGCTATATATTATCATTACCCATTAGGCCAAGGCTTTGTACATATATGACCATGGCCTAATACCTTAACATTCTTGTATTAGGTTTTACTCTCTTTATCTATTTATTCATATGTATCTTCAATCCTCATAAGAAAACATTGTTTTTTTCTTTTTTGGTTCTTGAGTAAAGTGGTTTTACTTGAGGATTTACGATGACTCTTGTTCTTTAAAATGGTATTAGAGCCTAGGTTTCTCTCTAGACTGTTATTCATCCTAGGTTGCTCCCTTGGCACCAAAGAATGTACATCCTTTTTGGCATCCTAAGATACTATCCATGAGGGTTCATAGGCCTATACCCCACAATGAAATAGAGTGGTGGAGAGGAAATACCATCATATTCTGAATTAGCACATGCATTACAATTTTAAGCACAAGTTCCTCTCTACTTTTGATTAATAGGACACCTACTCCCATCTTCAAAGGAAAAACTCCTTTGAGATTCTCCATGAGAATACACATTCTCCTAATCATTTGTGAGTATTTGGATGCTTATGCTATGCCATGGATCTTACACACCACAATAAGTTTGGGCATATGGCTATCATGTGCATACACATTGGACATTCTATCACCCAAAAAGGGTATCGCCTATATGATGTTAAGGGGGAACATTTCTCGGTTAGTAGCATGTTTGTTTTTCCTAAGGAATTGTTCCCATTTGCATAGTTCTCAAGACCTCCCCTCACCCTCAAAGACCAAACATTATGTCTAATGCACCTATGGGTGATGAACCTTCTTCTTCATCACACAATCCTCTAGATGCCACCCCGAGTCCTCCACCTCTAGTTACTGTCATGATCACAAAACATGAGTCTTTTGTTGTTAAACCTATACCTAATTTGGTCGGCCTTCCTCCAAATCTATCTCCTTTTGTAACAACCAGACCACATCAGTTCCTGTGGCATCACGCAAGTTAAAGACAATGAGACTAATGCACCCTGGGATTGCACGGTTCACACGACTGTATACCCCAAGAAGTTTGAAATTTAGTCATGATCATTATGATCACAGAAACAGGAATACAAACTAAAAAGTCTCGTGTAGAATAGATTCTACCACAACTAGCCTTGACTCTTAGTGCAAGGGTTTGCAGTAAGTCCGCTGGTTAGAGTTTGACGCTGTCATGCAGCCAAGACTAATAATCATCCAACAGAAAATTTTCAACAATGGCTTTAGCTAGCACCGTCTGCTCTAAACATCCAACAGCGAGTCCTCTTGTATGAGGAATTGTTGCTGTAACTAGTCTCTGATACACACTTGTAAGTGTTTGATTCAAGAAGACGTGTTTCTGTTGGTTTTGAAAACAAATGGAAGCTCTGATACCACTATTGGTTTCCGAAAACAAAAGAACCCAAATACAACAAGATTTTGCGCATACAATACAACCCAAAATATGTTACAAAAACGAATTAAAAAGATCCCTCAGAACTCTTACTCACACAAGACCCTTCAAACTAGACAAACTCAAAACAGGGCAGAGTGAGGATAATACCATAAAACGCAGCATGTACTCACTGCAAAACCACTGAAATAGACGGTACACAAACAGGTTTAAATGACCCACAAGTCCATATCTTGGACCCCCTCACTTAGCCTCTTAATAACATAGAAAATACCAAGACGTTATCTTAACCCTGCATTTGGCCTTCAACATCCGGTACTTTTTCTCTTCTGCCGTCATGAAGCTCTCGATCTCCAGAAGACAGATTCAGTGGCAGACTCAATAAACAAAACAAATCCTAAAGGAAAAGTAAAATTGCTTTACATCTCTAAAAGCAAAAGAAGTGGCCTTCGGCTTCTGTAAGTAGGTTTTAGCTTTTGCTTTTTGGGTGGACAAACCCATGTAACAAATCTCAGTCTAGAATAAGGTGTATTTCTAAGCTGGTTTCTTGTTGGGTAAACACATTAAATGGAAGAGGACATTCATAATCCAGTCTGACATCATGTAAGAATTTCAAATAGGAGCTTATAAGCCATATTACAGTTCTTCTCTTCTCCAGTATGAGAGTCTACTGTCTAAAATTTTCTGCATTTTGAAAAACTGTTTTTGATATCCTTTTTTCCAACTGTGACATAGGCTGCATTGTTCTACACTCTTCATTTATGCCTTACCAAAAGCTTCCCTTTCATTTTCTCTCGCTGATCACAGAACAACAGCATTTGCTGGCCTGGATAATGATTGCTGCTGCCCTCTGTAGACAACATCCTTACAGTCTCAATGCATGCTCAAAGCCTTGGTGCTGTTGTTTTCTGAAGCAAATTATGATTAACCGTCATAGTTTTTACTTTGTTAGGGGAAAACTGTAGAAGAAATCGTAAAAACAAGGTCGTAGCAAGGAAGATCCTCGTGGTTTCTATTGGAAGCCACGCTATAAAAGAAGAATAATGAAGTACAATCATCAATGAGTCGATCCTGTGGATCAAAACAATCCTACCTTTTGCTAAGATGGAAACTTTTTGTTGATTATAAGATACTTTAACCCAATCTCTATAGCTAAGATGGCTCATATCAATTTAAATGATCAAATCTTGCACTTTAGTAATTTAGATTTTATTTTGATGATGATAAAAAGAAAGAGCATGAAAATTACTTCAAAACATGTCTTTCTAATGAGGCAAGAAAACTCCTTGTTTAATTATTTGGTCTTACCATTTGAGAATTTGAAGTTATCTCAATATGTAATACATGCAAATTTGAAGTTTAATCTTCCTAAAACTTGTCCACATATAACTGATATTTGTGCCTAGATAAAGTGGAAGTTTGCAGGTTACATTGCACAATAGCTTACAACTCAAATTATATAGTATCAGTGATTACTTGATGCCCAAAACATATGATAGTGACTTAATATGATTACATTGCTTAATATTTCATGATAAAGATATACTGCATGACTATCTTGATTTTGAGGTCAATAAAAGGTGTTTCTGGGTCATATGGCTAGACAAACGGTTTGCACAGTTTGACAAGGTGACACAATAAACAAAGGACTAAGCAATGTTGAAAAGACCAAACTACTCACCCAAGTTTGAAGGGTACAGATGATTCCTAGACCTCAACAGGGTAATCTCACACCAGCAACACCGATCTGCAGCCCACTGATACCGACAATTAACTTCTATGTTGCTTGTAGAACTAAGTCATATAGAAATATCATTATATTGAATCTGCAAATGCGGCAAAAGAAGTAAAAGCATTGCTTATAACAAGAGCATTTTCACTAGATATTCACGGGACACCTTAATGTTTCACTAGATATGAGCAATGCTTAAATAGCATTTTTTTTTTCTATTGACAAATGTAGAAGCAAAGAATGTGTGAGATTAATGAGAACTATTACGAGGTCCATTATCCAATTCAAAAGTTAACTCAAGAGGTGGTGATACCCTTATCTTATAAATAAGATGTTTAATAGCTTCCTTAACAAGGGCAACAATTTTTAAAAAGAAAGAGTAAAAAACAAAGAAAGACAACAAACAAATTTTAAAACAACAACAAGCTATACCAATTCTGGAGTATGGTTTCCTTTCATTACCAATTTGTCTATTGATGACATTGTCCTAAAAAACTGAAACTTAAAGGGCCGGTCCATGCGAGAAAAAATAACATGAAATGCCATAATTAGTAATTCTGACTTACCCTACATCTCAAGACAAAAATCCAAGACAAGATGCCAACATCATTTACCTTGAGATACATTGCTCATAAAATATCAAGGTCAAGGAGGAGTTAAGTTTGTCGCTCAATTAGAAGAAGACAAAATAGAACATTGATGGACAAAAAAAACCATGGTTGGTTCATTAATACTAAGATCGGTAATTACCTACACAAGTTTTCCTCTGGAAATTTCAAATGTCTGCAAGTTACATGAAATTGAGTCAAAAACCTCATCCCTATTATATGCAGGCTGCATAGAAAAGAAACAGAACCCTTGAAGAACTAACAAGTCTAAAGACATAGGACAATGATAACCACACTTAACTTCAAGTCTATTGTTTGTGTCAAAGAAGGGAAAAACAAAGGACTTATGAGAAATAGGATTACAAAAACATATCAAGTCTCCCTCTCTCCCAAGCCCTACTAGTTGCAAGGTCTTTTACTTTGTTTTATCACTTCTCTTTCTAAGATAACCTCATACTTTATTCTTTTTAAACTTCTCATTCATGGCCATAAAATTAAACTCTTCAGTGAATTGCACAGACGACTGCTGAGACTCCAAAATTTAACAAAATAGGGAATCACATTTAGACAGTTAACAAAATGCCATCCATGCGAATGGGCCTAGAAAGCATCAAAATGTGGTCGACCATCCAGTCTCCAGACTTGTGGACTGGGTGTCAATGTTGGGACCATCTTTTATTTCTTACTTTTTGACGACGTTGAACGAATACCAACTTGATCTCAGGAAACACTAATCTTTTGGAATCCATGTAGCTGCAAATTTTCTCCCACCCACTAATGTTCTCGGTACTAGAAGACTTCTAGATTCATTGTTCCAAGTCTAGCAAGCGGACTTTGTCTTTGTAAGCTTTCTTGGAAAACATCTTGGAAATTTCCACTCGCTTGGATTGCCATAACTAGTGGTCTTTAATTCAGGATTCACCATCGAAGTCTACCAAGGGGACTTTGTTTCTAAAAGCTCTGTCTGTAAATATCTTGGAAATTTACTGCAACTTGGATTGAATCTTAACATTGATTTGAGCATAATCAAATCAACGGATTTGAAGCAACTCCACTAGGGATTGCTTCGGGTCTCCTCGATTTTCTCAAAACACTAACACTAAGAGCTGTGGGAAACATGTCTTCATTAAATCAAATATTTACAAGTCAATATTGCAAACTAGTTACAGCAACAATTTCCAAGATGTTTCCAGACTGAACTTTCAAAACAAAGCCCGCTTGGCAGACTTGGATAGTGCACACTGAATAGGTCTACTGATGATGACAATCCAAGTGGGAGGAAATTTCCAAAATGTCTTCCAGGAAAGCTTACAAAGAAATCCTCTTGCTAGGCTAGCAATGATGGTCTCAACCTTGACTCCCAGTCCACAAATCGAGGATGTGCTCACTGACCATTTGTACCTTTCTTCTTACAGGCTCCAGTGCGTTGGACACACGACAATCAACATTCTACCATTGCCCTCATCAATCTTGCACTTAACCATGGCATCCTTCGTTTCCATTTCTATTGTGGTACCTTGTTCTTTGGGACCTAGGTAGGAAGCCTTTCAGCTTGCAACGAGCAATCTTCAGTGACTCAATGAAGACGTGTTTCTGTTGGCTTGGAAAACAAATGGAAGCTCCGATACGACTGTTGGTTTCCGAAAACAAAAGAACCCAAATACAACAAGCTTTCGCTCAAACAATACAACCCAAAACAGGTTACAAAAACGGATTACAAAGATCCCTCAAAACTCTTACTCACACATGACAAACTCAAAACAGGGCAGAGTAAGGATAATACCATTAAACACAGCATGTACATGCTGCAAAACCACTGAGAAAGATGGCACGCAAAGAGGTTCAAATGACGCACAAATCCATATCTTGACCCCCCTCACTTAGCCTATTTATAATACAGATAATACCAAAACGTTATCTTATCTCTGCATTTGGCCTTCAACTTCCAGCATTTTCTTCTCCAGAGGACAGATGCAGCAGGAGACTCAATAACCAAAACAAATCCTAAAAGAAAAGTAAAACTGCTTTACATCTCTAAAAGTAAAAGACGTGGTCTTCGGCTTGTGTACGTAGGTTTTAGCTTTTGCCTTTTGAGTGGACACTGGTTTTCTTTTTTGACCTGAGTTTGCTTTAAAAAAAAGGACTTGTCTCAGGGTCGTGAATTGAAAAACTCTTCAAACCCATGTAACAAATCTCTGTGTAGAATAAGGTGTATTTCTAAACTGATTTCTTGTTGGATGAACACATTAAAGGGAAGAGGACATTCGTAATCCAATCTGGCATCATGTAAGAATTTCAGTAGGAGCTTATAAGCCATATTACAGTTATTCTCTTCTCCAATATGAGAGTCTATTGTCCAAAATTTTCTGCATTTTGCAAAACTGTTTTTGATGTCCTTTGTTTTTACTGTCATGGACTGCATTGCTCTATACTTTTCATTAATGCCCTACCAAAAGCAACTCTTTCATTCTCTCCCTCATCACAGAACAACTGCATTTGCTGGCCTAAATAATGATTGTTGCTGACCTCTGTAGAGAACATCCTTACAGTCTTGATGCAATTGATGCTCAAAGCCTTGGTGCTGTTGTTTTCTGAAGCAAATTATGATAAACCGTCATAACTTTTACTTTGTTAGGAATTGGTTAGGGGAAAACCGTAGCAGAAACTGTAAAAACAAGGTCTTAGCAAGGAAGTTCCTCGTGGTTTCCATTGTAAGCCAAGCTATAAGAGAAGAATAATGGAGTACAATCAGCAATAAGTCGATCCCGTGGATCAAAACAATCCCACTTTTTGCTAAATTGGAAACTTTTTGTTGATTATAGGATATTTGAACCGAATCTATATAATTAAGATGGCTCATCAATTTTAATGATCAAATCTTGCACTTTAGTAATTCATATTTTATTTTGATGATGATAAAAGAAAGAGCATGAAAATCACTTGAAAACATGTCTTTCTAATAAGGCAAGAAAACTACTTGTTTAATTATTTGGTCTTACCATTTGAGAATTTGAAGTTATGTCAATATGTAATATATGAAAATTTGAAGTTTAATCTTACTAAGAATTGTCCACATATAACTAATATTTATGCCTAGAAAAAGTGAGTGTTTGAAGGTTATATTGCATGATATGTTGCAACTCAAATTATACAATATCATTGATTACTTGATGCCCAAAACATATGACATTACTTAAATATGCTTACACTGCTTAATATTTCATGATAAAAATATACTGCAAGACTATTTTGATTTTGAGGTCAATATAAGGTGTTTCAGGGTTATGTGGCTAGACAAACTGTTTGCACAGTTTGACAAGGTGACAATACACAAAGGGCTAACCAATGTTAAAAAGACCAAGCTACTCACCTAAGTTTGAAAGGTACATATGATTCCTAGACCTCAACAGGGTAATCTCACACCAGCGACACCAATCTGCGGCCCACTGAGACAAACAATTAACTTCTATATTGCTTGTAGAACTAACTCATATAGAAATATCATTATATTGAATCAGCAAATGCGACATAAGAAGTAAAAGCATTGTTTATAACAGGGGCATTTTCACTAGATATTCACAGTACACCTTAAGGTTTCACTAGATAAGATGGCATCCTAAGATGGCATCCTATGAAAAAAGGTTAGAACTTCACAAGGACAGCAAATTGGGACAGAAGCGACGTAAAAAAGAACCAAAACTCTGATATGCAACGAAATACATCCTTTTCAAAGGTCTACTTTAGGCAAACTTGAGACAAATTGTTTAAAAAAGCACGTGACTTCAATTCCATTAAGCGTTTTGACAGTGTATGTTCACCTTCTTAAAGCGGAAACAAAGTTACCCTACAAATCTAATACAATTGATTCGTTCAAAGGAAAGAAAAGGAAAACAGGAGAGCGAGAGAGAGAGTAAAACATACGATTATCTACTTGAAAGATAAGTGACCATGTCCACATAAGATTGAGCAATGCTTAAATAGCCCTTCTTCTTTTTTTTTTTTCTCCTATTGACAAATGTAGAAGCAAAGAATGTTTGAGATCAATGAAAACTATCAAGAGGCCTATTATCCAACCCAAAAGTCAACTCAAGAGGTGGTGATACCCATTATCTTATAAATAATATGTTTAATAACTTCCTTAATAAGGACAATGATTTTTAAAAAGAAAGAATCAAGAACAAAGAAAGACAACAAACAAATTTTAAAAGAACAACAAACTATACCAATTCTAAAATATGGTTTCCTTTCATTACCATTTTGTCTATTGATGACATTTCTTTAAAAAACTCAAACTTAAAGGGCCAGTCCATGCGAGAAAAAATAATTTAAACATGACACAATTAGTAATTCTGATTTACCCTGCATCTCAGGACGAAAATCTAGGACAAGATGCTAACATCATTTACATTGAGATTCATTGATCATAAAATATCAAGGTCAAAGAGAAGTTAAGTTTGTGGTTCAATTACAAAAAGGCAAAATAGAACGTTAATGGACAAAAGAAACCATGGTTGGTTCAGTAATACTAAGGTTCAAAAGCATTAAAGGCATGTTCCCACATTGCCCTCTTCTAGCATAGCCATGTCCCCTTCCCCAGTTATAAGATTCTCGGTAATTACCTACACAAGTTTTCCTCCGCAAATTGCCAAGTTTCTTTGAGTCAAGTTACACGAAATTGAGTAAAAAAACTCATCCTTATTTTATGCAGGGTGTATGGAAAAGAAACAGAGCTCTTGAAGCACTAACATGTCTAAAGACATAGGACAGTGATAACCACATCTTCAAGTTTATTATTTGTGTCAAAGAACGGGAAAACAAAGGATGTATCACAAATATGATTATCTTTCTCACCTTTACAAAAACATTGCAAGTCTCTCTCTCTCCCAAGCCCTGAATAGTTGCACACTCTTTTTACGATGTTACATCACTTGTCTTTCCAAGATAATCCCATACTTTATGCTTTTTAAACTTCTCATTCATGGCCATAAAATCAAACTCTTCAGGGAATTGCAAAGACGAGTGTTGAGACTGCAAGAATTTAACAAGATAAGGAATCACATTTAGAGAGTTAGCACAATGCCATCCATGCAAATGGTCCAAGAAAGCATCAAAAGGCGGTCCACCATCCAGTCTCCAGACTTGTGGAGTGGGAGTCAAGCTTAAGACCAGATTTCATTTCTTAATTTGTGTTGACGTAAACGAATTACTAACGTGATTCTCGGAAAACATTAAACTTTCGGAATCCGATAGAGTTTGTCATTACTAGAAGACTTTAGACTCATTGTTCCAAGTCTAGCAAGCGGACTTTATCTTTGTCAGCTTTCTTGGAAAACATGTTGGAAATTTCCTCCCACTTGGATTGCCGTAACTAGTGGTCTTTAATTCAAGATTCACTATCCAAGTCTACCAAGATTCTCTGTCTGGAAACATCTTGCAAAGTTACTGCCACTTGGATTGCCGTAACCAAGTGTATTACTGATGAATCTTAACAAAAAAGCGCAGAGCTTGGTTCAGACTCTTGGAATCCACGCTGATTCATTACCAAACTCGTCAATGCCACGTTTTGATGCTTTGGGAGTCGGTCTTCTACTTTTTCTTTTGCTTTTCACATTTCCGGCTTTGCTTTTGCTTTTGCGGAAACTTTCATGTTCTTCTTCTTTTTCCTAACCAGCTAGTGGAATCCAAAGATTAAAGCTATTAATTAATTACTACAAGCTGGAGCGGAGAGGGGCGGCTTTAGGTATCTTAAAACATCGCCTCAACGGATTTGAAGCAACAATTTATGGATTGCTTCGCGTGTTCTTGATTTTCTCGAACACACCAACACTAGGGTTGTGGGAAACACGTCTTCATCGAATCAAACATTTACAAGTGAATATTGGAAACTAGTTACAGCAACAATTTCGAAGATGTTTCTAGAAAGAGCTTTCAAAAAATAAGTCCGCTCAGTAGGTTTGGATAGTGCATACTACATACACCTGCTGATTATGACAATCCAAAAGGGAGGAAATTTCCAAGATGTTTTCCAGGAAAGCTTACAAAGACAAAGTCAACTTGCTAGACTAGGAAAAATAAATATAGTAGTCTTGAAGTTCCGACAACATTAGTGGGTGGGAGAAAATTTGCAGCTACATCGGATTCCAAGAGATTAGTGTTTCATAAGAATCACGTTGGTATTCGTTCAATGTCGTCAAAAAGTAAAAAATAAAAGATGGTCCCAACCTTGACTCCCAGTCCACAAGTCGGGGATATGCTCACTGACCATTTTTCTACTTAAAGGCTCCAGAGCTGTGAACACACGACAATCAACATTTTGTCATTGCCCTCATCAACCATACACTTAACCATGGCATCCTTGGTTTCCATTTCTATTGCGGTGGTGGCATGGGTTGCTGGTATAATGTTCCTTGGGACATATTCTGGTACCGAAGTTCAATTTGTAGCGGCATCTGAATCATCGGCTCTAGAATTAGAAGCAAGGGCTTTTCTGAAGACTGGATGGTGGAGCAGGGACAATATCTCGAGCCGTTGCTCCTGGCATGGTATCACTTGCAACGATGGTGGAAGCATCACGAAGATCAAACTGTATTGGGAGGCTCGCGAAGTAAGTGAGTTAAAACTCAACCTGTCTTTGTTTCCTAATTTAACGCATCTAGATCTGTCCAGCAATGGATTTCACGGGAGTATCCAACTTAGTTGTGGTGTTCAATCAAGATTGACGTATCTTGATCTGTCTTCCAATTCTTTCATGGGAGAGTTTCCACTTTCACTGACAACTCTCACCCAATTAGAGTGGTTGGACATTTCATTGAATCAAATAAGTGGTTCCATTCCTCTTGAGATAGGAAATATGAAGAATCTGAGGCGCTTGATTCTCAATAAGAATAACTTTAGAGGTCAACTTCCAAGTTCCTTAGGTAATTTGACAAATTTAAATTACTTGAGTATCTCCTCCAATCAAATCCATGGTTTTATTCCCTCCCAAATAGGAAATATGAAGAATTTAAGGCAGTTGATTTTCAATCAGAATAACTTTAAAGATCAACTTCCAAGTTCCATAGGTAATTTGACAAATTTAAAATACTTGAGTATCTCCTCAAATCAAATCACTGGTCTCATTCTTTGGGAAGTGGGAAATATGAAAAATTTGCTTATGCTACATTTAGAGAACAACTGTTTCATAGGTGAGTTTCCGCTTACACTTACAAATGCCACCCAATTAAAGAGGCTTGACATTTCTATAAATCAAATCCATGGTTTCATTCCTTCCCAAATAGGAAATATGAAGAATTTGACGCATTTGATTCTTGATCAGAATAACTTTAAAGGTCAAATTCCAAGTTCCATAGGTGATTTGAAAAAGTTAAAATACTTGGGTCTCTCCTCAAATCAAATCACTGGTTTGATTCCCTGGGAAATGGGAAATATGAAAAATTTGCTTGTGTTGCATTTCAAGAACAACTATTTCACAAATGAGTTTCCACTTGCACTAACAAATGTCACCCAATTAGAGAGGCTTGACATTTCTATAAATCAAATCCATGGTTTCATTCCCTCCCAAATAGGAAATATGAAGAATTTGAGGCACTTAAGTCTCAATGAGAATAACTTTAGAGGTCAAATTCCAAGTTCTATAGGTAATTTGACAAACTTAGAATATTTGAGCATCTCTTCAAATCAAATCACCGGTTCCATTCCCTGGGAAATGAGAAATATGGAAAATTTGGTACAACTACAATTAAACAACAACTCTTTTATAGATGAGTTTCCACTTACACTAACAAATGTCACCCAATTAGAGATGCTTGACATTTCTATCAATCAAATCCATGGTTTCATTCCTTCCCAAATAGGAAATATGAAGAATTTGAGGTACTTGATTCTCGATAAGAATAATTTTACAGGTCAAATTCCAAGTTCTATAGGTGATTTTACAAATTTAAAACATTGGAGTGTCTCCTCAAATCAAATTACAGGTTCCATTCCTCCAGAAGTAGTAAACATGGGCAATTTGACTGAATTATATCTAGACAATAACAACTTAAGGGGTTATATACCCCTAAGAACAAGTAACTTGCAGAGTTTAAAGATCTTGAACCTCAGTCATAACTTCATTAGTGGGGAAATACCTATTGATCTTTGTTCTATAGGCAATTTATCAACCTTGGATCTTAGCTACAATAATATTATTGGTGGAATTCCTTGTCCTTTCTTCAATGTAGAAGTCTTGTTGTCGTACAATTCCTTAGAGAATTTGATCCCAAATGATTATTATCAACATCATTCATGTGATACATTAGTTAGCAACAAGTAATTAGACAATATTGGTTTTTGTTATTCTCAAATGAGTGAGAAATCACATGTGAGAAAAGTAAAAATTCATGTTATCATTCCCATTTTCATTCTATTATTAGTTCTTAGTGCCATTCTACGACCTCAATGCAAGGCTAATCCAACAAAATTGGCACCAATAGAAAGAAAGAATGGAAATTTGTTCTCCATATGGAACTATGATGGACATATTGCATATGAAGACATTGTTAAAGCAATTGAAGATTTTGACATAAAGTATTGCATTGGGACGGGTGGTTATGGGAGTGTTTACAAGGCTGAGTTACCTACTGGAAAGGTGGTTGCATTAAAGAAGCTTCATCAACGGGAGTTTGAAAACCCAACATTTGATATGAGTTTCAAGAATGAGATAATGGTGTTAACAAAGGCTCGCCATCGAAATATTATAAAACTTCATGGTTATTGTTCGCATAAGCGATGCATGTTTTTGGTTTATGATTACATGGAAAGAGGAAGCTTATTTTGTGTACTAAATGACAATGATGAAGCTATAGAATTGAGTTGGAGCAAAAGGTTGAATATCATTAAAGGCATTGCTCATGCCTTATCTTATATGCATCATGAATGCTTTCCACCAATAGTTCACCGAGATATATCAAGCAACAATATTTTGTTGAACTCTAAACTAGAAGGCTTTGTTTCTGACTTTGGCACGGCTAAACTTCTTGATCTAGATTCCTCTAATCAAACATTAGTTGCAGGCACTTATGGTTACATTGCTCCAGGTAAACTATTCTCTTTCCCTTTCCACCCCCCCCCCCCCCTTGCCCTATTATGTTTCTCTTTATTTATGTTTTTAGTTTTGGCTATATAAAACTATAAGTTCCATTACTAGATTGTTCTCTTTTATTTTGGATTTAAGTATTTTTATATTGCTAAAATTACAATTACCCATAGAGTTAACATTAGAATTTTCTTTTCCTTTGGTTTGTAAAAGAGATAGTGGAAAGGTTAAGTGGAATAATTAAGTAACTATATGATATAAAAAAAAATGTATTCAAATTTATGATGCCTAGCTATAAGATAAGCAACTTGGTTTGATGTCAATCCTTGATCCTTTCCAAAGGCTTTTAGCCTAGGTGAGGTCAATGTTATAAAGTATCAAATGGTGTCTAACACCAAGGCCACTAGTGCCACTAGGCACTTTATATAGGGTAGCCTATGACATAAAAATGTCAAAAGATGGTGACTATAGTTGCAAAAATGGATATTAAGGTTAGTATGATGATGATGGGTGATAGGATGTAAGAATAAATGATGATGGTGGGGTGGGTAGTAGCAGTGAGGTTGGAAAGAATTTATATAAATGCAATGAGATGTTAGATCACACTACATGCATAAAGCATTACAAAATTAAAAACTTTTATAATTTTTTGTATGTTTTTGAATATTTTTGGAACTTAAAATAAATTTTATCATCATTTGTTTAGAAATTGTAAAACAAACTTTATTTTGAGAAAAAAAGGTTAACTTTTAAAGCAATCACATAATTTATGTTATACTCAAAATCACAATTAATTTTGTGTAATATTCTTGGTATATATCACATTAATATGCCCTTATCCATATGTGATTAGATTAGTTTTATATAAACAATATTGGAGAAAGACATTAGTAATACATAACCAAAAAGCTTTTTGTATTAAATGATAATGAAAATCACTTATTTTGTTTTCCCTAATATTTGTGCTAGTGGGTCCTTCCTTACCCTTAATCATTTTGATTTACTCATAAATGGTGGTAGGTATTAAATTTCAATTTAGAGTATTGTGTAATAACAAACTTTGATAACATTTCTTGGTATTAAAAAAAATATCACAATAAATCATATATTTTTCAAGATAAGACTATTAAGATACCAATTTTATTGGCTAAAATTAGAAAAGTGGTATATGAAAGAACATCACTATTTAAGAATTAAATCTTCTAAAATGAATATTTTGTTGTGTCATAAATGGGGGATTCCTAACTTGATTTTTTTTTAGATAAATTGTAATGTTGGGGTATCTTTCTAAGTTTTTGTATTATCTTATTCTTCAGTAAATACACTTATATATGCATAAGAATAGTTTATATTTTTAATAGTTTTATTTGAATTCTGATTTTATGCAAAGTTCGCCTACACAATGAAAGTTACTGAAAAGTGTGATGTTTATAGCTTTGGAGTGGTGGCAATGGAAATATTAATTGGAAGACATCCAACAGAACTCTTGACTTTATTATCATCATCGTCTTTTCTAAATGTTGGCTTATTACAAATATTAGACCAACGTTTACCAACTCCAAATCATTTGGTTGCACCAAGTATTTTTCTTATTGCTAGCATGGCATTAGCATGCCTACATGTTGAGCCAAAGTCTTGACCATTGATGAATTGTGTGTCCCAAAGGTTTTTATGTAGTGACAAACCAATAGTCAAGTCATTGCATGGAGTTTTACTAGGGCAACTAAGAAACTATGGACTATGTTTAGTTAGATCAAGGAGTGAAAATCAAGTATGATTGTTGCCAATTTTAGTTTCATGTAATTGGAGGGAGTTATAAGTTTCATAAAGTAATGTTATGTATGATCGTTATACTACCACGGATTTTGTAATTTTATATGTGTATTTATTTAATCATTATGTTTTTCTTTCTAATAGTTTTCTTTCTTTAGTTCTTGTAATCATTCACTGAATCTCACAATAAATATAAGCCAAAAACTTATATTTGTTAACTTCATAGAGAAGTGGAGCTAAAGAGTTTCCTTCAAATTTTAAACCAATATCTACTAGATTTGAAGCACCTAGTTATGCCATTTTCTTTTTTTTTAATGGGTTGTTGCTATCATTGCATTTGCATGCCTATTCTAACTTTCAATGAGGTGTGTGTCACAAAATTTTTTATGCCATACTAAAGCAATAGCTAAGTCATGGAATGGAGTTTCACTATCGCAATTAAGAAAGCATGCAATGTGTGTAGTTGAGTTGTATGTAGTTTTTGTTTCATATAATTCCTAGAACATATAGTTTTAGAAAGTAATATAATGTATGATATTATATTAATAAGGATTGTATAGTTTCATAAGTGGTGTTCAATGATAACTCTATTTTTGTAAATTTATTTTACCTATTTTAGGTAATAAATAACTTTAATACTTGTGAGAAAATATTTGAATTCCTCTTTATTTACTTAACTTTGTTTTGTTTATGTAACATAAAAAGGTATGGAGAAAAAGGATGAGCATGGAGAACCTTATGCTTATTGTGGCAAGATATGATTAGAATATGAAGATTAAAAGAGTCAAGATGGGCTAAGGCTTTGGATGATTGTTATTAGATTTTCTATTATTATTGAGTTTTCTAAATAATTAGAAAACATACTCATGTTAGGAGTTCAAAGCCCAATTAATATAGAAGTTCAAAATCCAATTGTTTTAGGTCCACTTCTATTGGGATATGAGATAGGTCTAAACCCAAAACCCTATTTAAAAGAAAAGAAGAGGGAAAAGAAAAGAGAAGGAAAATTAGCATAACTCAAAAGAGAGGCTAGGAATTCAAGGTTTTCTTGAAGAGAAGACAAAAATAGTAACAAACTTATTGTTCTCTGGTTCAAGATACCTTGTTTAATTCTTATTATTGTTCTTCCTTATTATTTCATTATGTTTTAGTTTACTTTGTTAGAGTTACAATGTAACTTAATTACGATGATATGATTATTATATTTTGTAAGATATTTTGTTTGTCTCAAGTTGCATATTATTATGTGTAATGCTTTTAAGTAATTAGCTACCACTTAAATAATCTGATTTGTATGTTTGAGACCAATGGGAGATGATATGTACTTGTTGTAAACTGGGAATATTCATAGATCTTAATACATTTTATTTGTTTCAGTTTATATACAAAAATATAGTGAATTAATGAGCTAAATTTCACTATACCTAAACAAAAGATAGTAAGTAAATTAGAAAATTTTGCAATCACATGAGTATTATCCTTTTTACAAGCAGAAATAATTGACATTTATATCTAGTGGTTAAGAAATAATTGACATTTGTATCACATGCTCTAATATGTTTCTCATATTAAGTCTTTTTAAACTTAGTTAATTAATTTATCATTGATAACTCTATATTTCATAGAGTTATTATTAGTATTTTAGGTAATGTTTAATATACTTTTTATTAGATTATATTTGTATTCAATTATATTTATGTATATTTTGTTGTTTTATGCAGTAAACCCAAAATAGGTGAAAAACAAGAGAAATGAAGAGAAAAGAAAGAAAATAAGTAGGAAAAAATTAAGGACAGTGACGTGGAACTCACGTGAGAAGGGACAGAAAAGTAAAAGTTAAAAAAGGCTATTATCGGGTTTTGGAAGGGGGCCTTTTATCGGGATTGTCTGGAGAGAGAGACTAGAGAAAAGAGAGAATAGAGGAGAGATTCCGGTGACTAGGACCTTGCCGAAAAATCAGAGGTCACGCGCAACAGTGCGGGACTCTGTAGACGCTGGCAGTCTGGTGAAAGCTGACCGTGACTTTTTTTCTGATGAAGGCACCTAATTCCGACCATCCTTTTCCTTTTTTAGGCCAGATTTGAGTGATTTCTGGTGATCTGAAAGCAGATCTAGCTTCCTAGAGAAATTTTTGGCAGTTCTATGGTAGTTGCGTGCGATTTCGTGGTGGTTTTCGGCGAAGAAGTAAGAACGCCAACTTTGTCTTTTCCATTAGATCTACGTGTTTCTGTGGCGATCTTGCTCAATCTTTCTGCAGATCAGCAACCTAGGTGACCTGATATACCTTTCTGGAAGTTTCTGTGAAGACTGGCGGCGGACGGCGGCGGTGCGTGGCGGCAGACGACGACACATGTCACTAGCACATGCGAAAGCGCGTGATGGCACGTGTGTTCCTCGTTTCGTCCCATTTTTCAAACAAAACCTTCTCCACCCCCTGATGTACAGATTTGTGCAACCTATTTTGTGATTTGAAGACATTTGGTGACAACTTTAATGTTTTTAAATTCCAGAATCTTTTGTTCATGTTTTTGCACTAATTTAATTTGTGTAAATATATTGTTTTAGTTTAGTTTGTTAGAGTTACGATGGAACTTGATTATGATGTAGGAATGTTATGATTATTTATGTTTTATGAGACATTTTATGAATGTGAAGTTGCTTGTTACTGATCTTAATGCATTTAAGTGATTAGCTACCACTTAAATGAGTTGGTTTGCATGTTAGAGATCGATAGGAGATAAAATGCAATTGCTTCTTGTAATATGTAACCATATATTAATGTGGATAGACATATACCATATGATTTGTGTGGCTTTAGGTGTAAACTGGAATATTCATAAATCTTAATGCACTTAGTTCCTTTAATTCATAAGTAGAAATACAGTGAGTTAATGAGCTAAGTAGGTTTGCTATACCTAGACATAAGATAGTGAATAGATTAGGAAATTTCACCACCACATGAGTAAAATTAATCTTGCTAGTATGAATGATCTATATTCGTATCTAGTAATTAGGTGAAATCAGATGCTCTAGCATCTTTGCTTAATCAAATTTAGGTTAAATTTAGTTGTTTACTTAATGTTCTATTATTTCGGTTGGCTAGATAAACTTTAGAAACTATTCATCATTAGTAATTAGTTAATTTGGTAAACACTAGTCTTCGTGGGACGATACTCATACTAATCATTGGCAAAAACTTGTTCAGTGAAATTCTACATGCAAGTGTACATGTCGAGCAAGGAATATAATGATGAATAAAAGTATCATCCTACAGGGACTGGTGATTACTATGCTAACTAATTACTAATGATGAATAATTCCTAAAGTTTATCTAGCCAACAGAAATGATAGAATATGAACTAAATAACTAAATTTAATCTAAACTCGATGAACTAAATATGCTAGAGCATCCAATTTCACCTAATTACTAGATACAAATGTCGATCATCCATGCTAGCAAAATTAATTCTACTCATGTGATGGCGAAATTTCCTAACTTATTCACTATCTTATGTCTAGGTATAACGAACCTACTTAGCTCACTAACTCACTGTATTTCTACCCATGAATTAAATAAACTAAGTGCATTAAGATTTATGAATATTCTAGATTACATCTAAAGCCACACAAATTATATGGTATATGTTTATCCATATTAATCTATGGTTGTATATTGCAAGAAGCAACTGTATGTTATCTCCTGTCGGTTTCTAATATGCAAATTATATCATTTAAGTGGTAGCTAATCACCTAAAAGCATTAATTTCCGTAATATGCAACTTCACATTCATAAAATATCTTACAAAACATAAATAATCATAACATTCATACTTCATAATCAAGTTACATCGTAGCTTTAACAAACTGAACTAAAATAACATATTTACACAAACTAAATCAGTGCAAAAACGTGAACAAAACATTCTGTAAATTAAAAACATTAAAGCTGTCACCAAATGTCTTCAAATTGCAAAATGGGTTGCACAAATCTGCACGTCAAGGGGTATAGAAGAAGCTGGCTGAAGAAACGAAATGAAACGAGGAATGCACATGCCGTCATGCGCTTTCACACATGCCATCATGTGCGGGTGACATACGCCCCCATCCGCCACCACGTGCCGTCGCCGTCCTCCGCCGGTTTTCACAGAAATCACCAGAAAATGCCAAAGAGAAAAGGTTCAAACGGCATTCACTGTCTTTCACCAGAAAACTGCCAAAAACCTCACGCAACCACCACAGAACTGTCGGAAATCACGCCAAGATTCTATATCCGCTCCTTCCTCGCCAAAAAAATGCCCAAAAATCACCGAAAAATGCAAAATAGTGTCTGGATAATGCTTCTGCTGTCGTCGAAAATGGGTCGGGCCACCTTCTCACACGGGTCGCCGAAAGAGCAGGACACAGACGGTGTTCCGGTCGGCGGTCGCACGACCGTCCCGCGCCAGCGTCGCTTCCCTGCCGGCTTCTCACGACAGCTCTTTGTTTCTCTCTCTTTTCTTTCTCTTTGGTCTCTCTAGACAATCCCGATCAAAGGCCCCTCTCCTCTTTGTTCTCTCTACACAACCCAAAAGCCCATCCAAAGCCCACTGGATGATAGCCCGAGGCCCCTCTCTCATTTTCTCATTTTCTTTTGATTTTGTGCTTCTTTTCTTTGTTTTCGTTCTCTTTTCCTTTTTTTTTCACCTATTTTGGGTTTGCTACATAAAATAACAAAATTTACATAAATACCAAAAAATATAACTATAATTTAATAAATATTAAATTATAATTACCTAAAATAATAACAATAACTCTATATAAAATAGAGTTATTAATCATCTATCATTTGGATTTGTTGGATAAATTTTAAGAGTTATTTACTATTAGTAATTAGTTGGTCTAGTAATTATCAATTTCTATGAGACGATATCTTTCTCATCATCATATTATTTGTTCAATATGTTTACTTGCATATAGAATTTCATCAGACATTCAATTACTTATTATGTTATACATATATAGTGTATATTACATGAAGATTGTAAGGATGTTATTTGCAAAGGACTATCAAACAAACACTCATGCTAGCAAAACATAATTGCTTTTTGGTAAGAGAAAGAAAATGATATTTGTTTCTAGTTATATTTAAATGCTTCTATGTGCTTTTTACACCATTTAAACACCAATAATGGATTCTTAAGACAAGGTACCCATTGATATATTTTCTTTGCCAAGAGTGAATCACTTCCATGACAACAATTATGAAAGACACACTTTGTGCTACCAACCGAAGTTAGTAAAACTATAAATAGAAGTTTAATATGCAAGTTTATGTATCAATATTGAAGTAACTCCTATGTAATAAACAACATTGCTTAATTTGGAAGTATATCTTTTGGGTTTTTTGTGGTAGTTTCTTACTACTTGTTTCAATAATGAAATTTAAGATAGATGATCTTATGTATTCACACCCCAAAACCATACCCTTACCCTAAGATTGTACAACCAAAAAAATAAATAAATTTGTCTGATTTTATATATATATATATATAAGTGAAAAGAGTATGATGATTTCTCATGAACTATTGTTCATTAATGAATATTCTTTGTTATTTGAAATATTTGTATCCATATTAATAATATCTTAGCATGATGGATGGTATTTGTTTCTTTTGAGTTATGAGTAAAAATTAGTAGGCACGAACTCATTATTTTCCCTCTTATTATGAACACAGGGATGATCCTAAATCATGTACATTTGTATTTATTTTTTTATTCGATTTTTCTTGGTTAGTTACTCTCTTTTGGTGTTTTGTTGGGCAACTTTTGGTTTGCTGGTATGATTTTCAAACTTTTTGCTAATGGAGTTTCAAGTGAAATAAGTTGATGAAGGCTTGGCAAAAGAAAAGAGAACATGTTATAAACCTCCAAGTCATAACACAAGGACAGAAGTTGAATCCTCTTAGACTTTTTTTGGGTAATATCTACCAAATTACTCAGCTCTATTTGTACCATTCCCATGAAAATGAGGACAAAAGTTGAATCCTCTTGAATTGTTTTTAGTAATACCAGTTTGTTAGAATATATTTTAATGATATTAGAATATATTAATATTTTGATGATGAGAAAAAAAGAATTATAATATAAGAATATTATAATCATTGTGTTGGAATATATAATATTTTGATGATGACAAATAGGAATTATAATATAAAAATATTATAATTATTGTTTGCTTATTTATTGACTTCTATAAGAAAATTAATATGGAAATATTATGTAGGAAATTGAGTTAAAAATGAGCAAAGCCCAAATGCAACAAAGCTAGCCCAGAGATGCACAACCTAGTCCACATGTGCATGACCCATGCCTGCTTGCTTGCGACCCATGCCCACTCGCCTGCAACCCGTAGTGACTTGTGTGACCTGCTTGATGCCATGACTTCGCTGTTAAAATTAATTGCTAGTGACTTCTCTGATCAAGCTCAAAAAGGATTCGTTGGAAAGATAATGAAGAAAGGAACAATTCTGTCAAGAAAACTTGAAGACCCACTGCTCATAGAGGATAAATTTGAAGAAATTGAGGAGTTCTTTGAATTTGTGCCCTAACTGCTCAAAAGAGAAATTGGAAGCAGATCAAAAAGTTTCTGAAGACGATTTCATAGGGCTTTTGTAAGCAAAAAGGTGTTTTATCAATTTGTGAAGTACCCACAAAGATTCACTTCAAGATTGAAGAGAATTAAGGAGGATTTGAGGGAAACCTATATCTAACTTGTTAACCCATTTCTTTAGTTTGCGAAACTCTAATTTTGTAACTTAAAATCTGGACCAAATGATAGCGTTTTGGAGCTCGATTTTGAATGAGTTTAAGACAAAATGGGCAGAGAAGAGGGAATGAAGTAGCTCCAATGGGAAAAAGGCGTGATGGTGCTTAGAGGTGTTAGAACAACACTTTCAAAGTAATAGGTCAGTTTACTTGATGCGATCTAAGTGTATTATCCTCTCCATTACTTAGTTAGCTGAAAATTAGAGAGAAAACAAGCTCATCTCAAGCATTTCATACTTTTCATTCAAGTTCATCAAACTCATGATTTTGTTCTTTATTGGGTGACTATATTTTGAGCTTATTGCTTATTTGTTAGAAAATCAATTTGTGCCTCAATATACTCTATTATTGAGTTGATTTTTTGCAAGTGAATAGTGCTAGGATTTGAATGAATTTGGGGCTTTTGTCTAATTCACTTTGTAGTAGCCTAGTAGCATCTATTAAAGGCTTTTAAATTGAATCTTCAATTAATATAATCAGGTCTGCTCTTTAATTAAGAGTTCATCCAATTTCTTATTATTTGTGAAAAGAAAACTCTTGGATGGAAACAAGCACTTTTCACTTGCCTAACTCAAAAAGGCCGCATGCCTATATAATTCTTAATTTTATATTTAGAAATATTAAATCTTTTCATATGAATGTTTTGTTATATCATAATTAAGGATTTCAAATTTGATTTTTTTTTAAATAAGTTATAATGCTGGAATATGTCCTTAAGTCTCTGTCCTATCTTTTTTTTTTAAATAAATAAACTAAGGATTCTAGTTGCAATATCTTGTAATTAACCAAAAATTTCAATTACAGCAAAAGATGCAATTGTTTTGATCCATGAGATCAGCTTATTGATGATTGTGCTTGCTTTCCATGTTTTTGTAGTTTCTTTTACATTTTTCCCTTTCTCAATTAAATCCTAACAAAGAGTAAAACTACAGCACTTAATCATAAAGTGCTTCAGAGACAACAGGACCAAGGCTTTGAGCATCAATTACAATAAGATAGTATCGATGCTAGTTATGGAGGACAGCAGACAAGAATTCTCAAGCCGGCAAATGCACTTGTTCTATGATCAGAGGAAGAAAATGACATGAGCAACGACATTGCATCCATTTGAATTTGGTGTGTTAGGGTGATCCTATAAACCATTTAATCACCAACAATTGCTTCTTGAGATAAAAGGGTTGCTTCTAGACAAGGCCCAGATGAAGAGTGTGAAGACGTTCCATTTACTCTGTTCGTACAAAAAAAAAACAGCTTAGAAACACACCTTATTCCAGATCCAATTGATTAATTGCCCTTCGAAATCACTACAAAACTTACCTTTGAAAATCACCATTTGCTATTCTAACTAGCTGAGTTTTCTCCTATAAAGTGGGCTATATTACATCTCCATGAAAGGCGAAGTTATTTTGGTAGAGCATTCTTGCAAAGGGAGATTGACTTTAGCGTGTATTAGGTGTCACATTATTCTTGTACACCTTTATTCTACTCAAATTCTCAGCAAAGCCTTTCTTTCTTTTTTCCTTTTTTCAGTACACCTCCTCTTCGTTGATGCCTTGTCCTAATTCAGGCTCTCCCCATAGAGTATATTAGCCAAAATGCAGTAACTGCAGAGGAAAAGAATGCTCCTAGCGCCTCTTGAAATTCTTGAACATGACTGAAATTGTTGTTTCTACGCTAAATAAGGATTAAAAATCTTTCTGGTTTCTGGTAGTACCAATCTTTTATCTACATTGTTATTTCGTTCCCATCTGATGGAGTTGAAGCTTGACCCCTGTTTCCTCTGGGAATGGCCTGCCAAATGCAGCAGTTCCTGTGGCATCACGCAAGTTAAAGACAATGAGACCAGTGCACCCTCGGATTGCACGGTTCACGCAACTTTATACCCCCCAAGAAGTTTTAAATTTAGTCATGGCGATTATGATCACAGAAACCTGAATAAAAACTAAAAACTCTCGTATTGAATGGGTTCTTCAACAACTAGCCTTAACTCTTAGTGCAAGGGTTTGCATCAAGTCCGCTGGTTAGAGTTTGACGCCGTCATGCAGCCAAGACTAATAGTCGTGCAACAGAAAATTTGCATGATGACTTTAGTCTGCAACGTCTGCTCTAAACATCCAACTGCAGGTCCGCTTGTATGAGGAATTGTTGCTGTAACGAGTCACCGATATACACTTGTAAGTGTTCGATTCAATGAAGACGTGTTTCTGTTGGTTTTGGAAACAAATGGAAGCACCGATACCACTGTTGGTTTCCGAAAACAAAAGAAACAAATAAAGGACTATCCCAAAAAGCAACAAGAAATGCAAACGGAAAGTCCTAAAACAGAATACTTAAAACTTTGATAATAAAGTTCCAGAGAAGTAATACAAAAGAACCCAAATACAACAAGATTTCGCTCAAACAATACAACCCAAAACAGGTTACAAAAATTGATCACAAAGATCCCTTAGAACTCTTTCTCACACTAGACAAACTCAAAACAGGGCAGAGTAAGGATAATACCATAAAACACAGCATGTACACGCTGCAAAACCACTGAAATAGACGGTATACAAAGAGGTTCGAATGACGCACAAATCCATATCTTGAACGCCCTCACTTAGCCTATTTATAACATAGAAAATACCAAGACGTTATCTAGCCTCTGCATTTGGCCTTCAACTTCTGGCACTTTTTCTTCTCCCCCGTCAGGAAGCTCTCGATCTCCAGAAGACAGATGCAGCGGCAGACTCAACAAACAAAACAAATCCTAAAGCAAAAGTAAAGCTGCTTTACATTTATAAAAGTAAAGGACGTGGTCTTTGGCTTCTTTACATAGGTTTTAGCTTTTGCTTTTGCTTTTGGGATAGACACTGGTTTTCTTTTCTGACCTGTGTTTGCTAGAGAAAAAGGACTTGTCTGCGACTCGTGAATTGAAAAACTCTTCAAACCCAAGTAACAAATCTCGGCCTAGAATAAGGTGTATTTCTAGGCTGCTTTCTTGTTGGGTAAACAGACTAAAGGGAAGAGGATATTCGTAATCCAATCTGACATCATGTAAGAATTTCAAATAGAAGCTTATAGGCCATATTACATATATTCTCTTCCCCAAAATGAGTCTATTGTCTAAAATTTTCTGCGTTTTGAAAAACTGATTTTGACACCCTTTTTTCTAACTGTGACATTGATTGCATTGCCCTATACTATTCATTTATGCCTTGCCAAAAGCAACCCTTCCATTTTCTCTCCCTCATTACAGAGCAACTGCGTTTGCTGGCTTGAATAGTGATTATTGCTGCTCTCTGTAGACAACATCCTTACGTACCTGATCCAATTGATGCTCAAAGTCTTGGTGCTGTTGTTTTCTGAAGCAAATTATGATCAACCGTCATAGCTTTTACTTTGTTAGAATTTTGCTAAGGGAAAACTGTAGAAGAAACTGTAAAAACAGGGTCTTAGCAAGGAAATTCCTTGTGGATTCTATTGGAAGCCAAGCTATAAAAGAAGAATAATGAAGCACAATTATCAATAATCGATCCCGTGGATGCTAAAATAAATTTTTTGGTTGATTACAAGATATTTGAACGAAATCTCTGTAACTAAGATGGCTCATATCAGTTTTAATGACCAAATCTTGCACCTAGGTAATTCAAATTTTATTTTGACGATGATAAGAGAAAAACATGAAAATCAATTGAAAACATGTCTTTCAATTAACACAAGAAAACTCTTTGTTTAATTATTTGGTCCTACTATTTGAGAATTTGAAGTTATATTAATATGTAATACTTGCAAAATTAAAGTTTAATCTTACTAAGGATTGTCCACATATAATTGATATTTGTACCTAGATAAAGTGGATGTTTAAAGGTTACATTACACAATATGTTGCAACCCAAATTCTACCATATCAATGATTACTTGATGCCCGTTGTGTAACTTAAATATGCTTACACGACTTAATATTTCATTACAAAAATATACTGCTAGACTATCTTGATTTTGAAGTCAATCTAAGGTGTTTCAGGGTCATATGGCTAGACACACAGTTTGCACAGTTTGACAAGCTGACATAATTGACAAAGTACTGAGCAATGTTGAAAAGACCAAACAACTCACCCAAGTTTGAAGGGCAGAGACGATTCCTAGATCTCATCAGTGATCTCACATCAACGACACCGATCTCCAGATTAACCTCTATGTTGCTTGTAGAACTAACTCATATAGGAATATCATTATATTGAATATGCAAATGCGAAACAAGAAGTAAAAGCATTGTTTACAACAAGGGCATTTTCATTAGATATTCACATGACACTTTAAGGTTTCATTAGATAAGATGGTATCCCATGAAAAATGGGTAAGAACTTCGTAATGACACCAAATTGGGACAGAAGGAACGTAAAAAAGAACCAAAACTCTGATATGCAACGAAATACAGCCGTTTCAAAGGGGTAATTGAGGCAAGCCTGATAAAATTGCTTAAAAATGCTCCTGACTTCACTTCCATTCAGCATTTTGATACCATATGTTCATATCTTCTTAAAACAGAAACTGTATTTGGTAAGTTACCCTGCAAAGTCTAATGACCACTGCTCTACTGAAAAGAAAGAAAACAAAAGATCAAGGGAAAGAGAGAATAAAAGATACAATTATCTACTTGAAAGATAAATGACCGTGTCCACTTAAGATTGAGCAATGCTCAAATAGTTTTTTTTTTCTTTTTTCCTTTTTTCCTTTTTTCTATTGACAAATGTAGAAGCACTGGAATGTGTGAGATTAATAAGGACAACGATTTTTAAACAGAAACATTGAATAACAAAGAAATTTTGGAAGAACAACAAACTACACCAATTCCACAACTTTCCCAAGCCCTGACTAGTCGCACAGTCTTCTACTCCGTCTATTTTATCTCCCCTTTCCAAGATAACCGCTTACTTTATTCTTTTTAAAATTCTCATTCATGGCCATAAAATCAAACTCTTTGGTGAATTGCAAAGACGAGTGCTGAGACTGCAAAAGCTTAACAAGATAAGAAATCACATGCAAATGGTCCAAGAAAGCATAAAAAGGTTGAGACTTGTGGAATGGGAGTCAAGGTTGAGACGAGATCTTACTTCTTATTTGTATTGACGTTGAACGAATTACCAGCGTAATTCTCACAAAACATCAATATTTTGGAATCCGATAAAGTTGCAAATTTTCTCCCACCCACTTGCCTTGTCATTGCTAGAAGACTTGGATTCATTGTTCCAAGTCTAGCAAGCGAACTTCGTCTCTGTAAGCTTTCTTGGAAAACATCTTGGAAAGCATCTTGGAAATTTCCACTCACATGGATTGCCGTAACTAATGGTCTTTAATTTAGGATTCAGTATCCAAGTCTACCAAGTGGACTTTGTTTCTGAAAGCTCTGTCAGGAAACATCTCGGAAATTTCCTGCCACTTCCATTATGGATTGCTTCGAGTCTTCCTGATTTTCTCAAACACATTAACATTAGAGTTGTGGGGAAGATGTTTTCATTGAATCAAATATTTACAAGTGTCTATTAGAAACCACTTACAGCAATAATTCTTCATACAAGCAGACTTGCTGTTGGATGTTTATAGCAGATGGTGCAGACTAGAGCCATCTCGCAAATTTTCTGTTTGGATGACTATTAGTCTTGGCTGCGTGACACAGTCCAACTCCAACCAGCGGGACTTGCAAGCTGACTTTTTCTAATCAATACGAGTGTTTTGAAATTCGATGGAACGGCAAATTTTCTCTCACCCACTTGCGTTGTCGTTACTGGAAGGCTCTTAGTCACTAGACATTGTTCCAAGTCTAGCAAGCTGACTTCGTCTTTGTAACTTTCCTGGAAAACATCTTAGAAATTTCTTACTGCTTGGATTGCTGTAATCAAGATATGAATCATGGAAAACAGGTGTGAGATCATCAATAAGAATTGTTGCTGTAACTAGTTTCCGATACACACTTGCAAATGTGTGATTCAATAAGACGTGTTTCCCAAAACTCTAGTTTGTTACTCTGTTCTAGAAAATTAACAAGACGCGGAGCAATCCATAGCAGAGTTACTTAGAATCAGTTAACTTGCTTCTGATCAAATCAATGTTAAGATTCATTAGTTATGGCAATCCAAGTGGCGGAAATTTCCAAGATATTTCCAGAGAGGGCTTTCAGAAACAAAGTCCGCTCAGTAGACTTGGATAGGCCTACTGATTATGACAAACCAAGTGGGAGGAAATTTCCAATATGTTTTCCAGGAAAGCCTACAGAGACAAAGTCAGCTTGCTAGACTTGGAACAATGAATCAACATTCTACTTAAAGCCTTCAGAGCTCTGAGCATACGACAATCAACATTCTACCGTTGCCCTCATCAATCATACACTTAATCATGGCATTCATGGTTTCCATTTCTATTGCGGTGGTAGCATGGGCTACTAGTATCTTGTTCTTTAGGACATATTATGGTACCGAAGTTCAATTTGTGGCGGCATCTGAATCATCGGCTCTAGAATTAGAAGGAAGGGCTTTGCTGGAGACTGGATGGTGGAACGAGAACAATATCTCAAGTCGTTGCTCCTGGGATGGTATCACTTGCAATGATGATGGAAGCATCATGGAGATCCAACTATATGGCGGCGTCCCCCACGTACGTGAGTTAAGACTCAACCTCTCTTCGTTTCTTAATTTAACCCACCTAGATCTGTCCAGAAATGGATTTCAGGGGAGTATCCAACTTCATATGGGTATTCAATCAAGACTGAATTATCTTGATTTGTCTTACAATTCTTTCACGGGGGAGTTTCCACTTTCACTGACAACTCTCACCCAATTAGAGCAGTTAGACCTTTCTTCCAATCAAATAAATGGTTCCATTCCCCCTGAGATAGGAAATATGAAGAATTTGACTTACTTGACTCTCAATAAGAATAACTTTAGAGGTCAAATTCCAAGTTCCATAGGTAACCTGACAAATTTAGAATCTTTGAGCATCTCCTCAAATCAAATCACTGGTTTCATTCCTTGGGAAGTAGGATTTATGAATAATTTGTTTGAATTGTATCTAGACAATAACAACTTGAGCGGTTATATACCTTTAGTAACAAGTAACTTGGGGATTTTAGCTATCTTGAACCTCAGTCATAACTTCATTAGTGGGGAAATACCTACTTATCTTGGTCATATGGGCAATTTAGCAGTGTTGGATCTTAGCTACAATAAGCTAACTGGAAAAATTCCATGTGCCTTCATCAATATGGATATCTCATTGTCATACAATTCTTTGAATGGCCCAATCCTAAATGATTATTGTCTACATCATTTACGTGATACATTAGTTGGCAACAATGAATTAGAAACTTTCATCGATTTTTGTTATCATCAAACAAGTGAGAAATTACATGTGACAAAAATAAAAATTTATTATTTCATCCCCGTTGTCATTCTCTTTTCAATTCTTAGTGCCATTCTCCGATATCAATGCAAGGCTAATCCAACAAAATTGCTGCCAACAAAGAGAAAGAATGGAAATTTGTTCTCAATATGGAACTATGATGGGCATATTGCATATGAAGATATTGTTCAAGCAACTGAAGATTTTCACATAAAGTATTGCATTGGAACTGGTGGTTATGGGAGTGTATACAAGGCTGAGTTACCTACTGGAAAGGTGGTTGCATTGAAGAAGCTTCATCAAAGGGAATTTGAGAACCCAACATTTGATATGAGTTTCAAGAATGAGATAAGGGTGTTAACAGAGATCCGCCATCGAAATATTATAAAACTTCATGGTTATTGTTTGCACAAGCAATGCATGTTTTTGGTTTATGAGTACATGGAAAAAGGAAGCTTATTTTGCATACTAAATGACAATAATGAAGCTGTGGAGTTGAGTTGGGACAAGAGGCTGAATATCATAAAAGGCATTGCTCATGCCTTATCTTATATGCATCATGAATGCTTTCCACCAATAGTTCACCGAGATATATCAAGCAATAATATTTTATTGAACTCCAAACTAGAGGGTTTTGTTTCAGACTTTGGCATGGCTAAACTTCTTGATCCAGATTCTTCTAATCAAACGTTAGTTGCAGGCACTTATGGTTACATTGCTCCAGGTAAACTATTCTCTCTTACTTAACACCAACCCACCCACCTCCCCCGCTTTCCCCCTAAAAAAAAATCCTATTATATTTACTTTATTTATGTTTTTAGTTTTGGCTACCTAAAAGGCATGATTTCCTTTGCTAGATTTTCTTTTCTATTTTGGATTTAAGTATTTTTGTACTTTTAAAATTACAATTGCACATAAAGTTGAAATGAGAATTTTATTTTTCTTTGGTTTGTAAGGGAGTTATTAGAGAGATTAAGTAGAACAATTAAGCAATTCTATGATAAAAAAGTATTTAGATGTATGATGCCTTATTATAAAATGTGCAACTTGGTTTGACGTTAGTGCTTGATCCGTTTAAAAAGGCTTTTAGCTTAGGTGAGCTTAGTGTTATAGAGTACCAACTGGTGTCTAACACCAAGGTCACTGGTGCTAGTAGGAACCTTATGTAGAGTAAACATTAATAGAAACAATGGCAAAAGACGGAGACTATAGTTGCAAAAATGGATATTAACATTACTATGATGGTGATGGGTGATAAGGTGTAAGAATAAATGATGGTGGTGGGGTGGGTAGCTAAAATTGGAAAGAATTTATATAAATGCAATGAGATGTTAAATCATGCTACATACATGAAGGCATTACAAAATTAGAAGCTTTCATAATGTTTTGTAAATCTCTAAATAATTTCAAAACTTCAAATAAATTTTATCATCAGTTTTGCGAAAATAAAATGAACTTTATTTTGACAAAAAAAAATGCTAATTTTTCAAGCACTCATATACTTTATGTTATTTTAGAATCACAATTAGTTTTGTGCAATTAATTTTTGGTATATATCACATTAATATGCATTTATTCATATGTGATCAAATTAGTTTTATATAATTTATATTGGAGAGATACATTAGTAAACCAAAAATCTTTTTGTATTAAATGATAACGCAAAACACTTGTTTTGTTTTTCCTAATATTTGTGCTTAGGGGTGCTTCCATACCTTTTGTCATATTGATTTATTCATAAATGGTGGTAAGCAATAACTTTCAATTTGGAGTACTATGCAATGACAAACTTTGATTATACTTCTATGTATTAAAAAAAATATATCACAAAGGAAAGGAATGGTTTATATTTTAACAGTTTTATTTGAATTTTAATTTATGTAGAGCTCGCATATACGATGAAAGTTACTGAAAAGTGCGATGTTTATAGCTTTGGGGTGGTGGCACTAGAAATATTAATAAGAAAGCATCCAAGAGAACTTTGGACTTTGTTATCATCATCATCTTGTCCAAATGTTGGCTTACTACAAATATTAGACCAACGTCTACCACCTCCAGATCATTTAGTTGCATCTAGTATTTTTCTTATTGCTAGCATAGCATTAGCATGCCTACATGGTGAGCCAAAGTCTCGACCCTTGATGAATTATGTGTCTTAAAGGTTCTTATGCAATGACAAACCAATAGTCAAGTCATTGCATGGTGTTTTTGTAGAGCAACTAAGAAACTATGAAATGTGTTTAGTTGGATCAAGGAGTGAAAATCAAGTATGATTTTTTGTTGTTAGTTTTAGTTTCATGTAATTGGAGGAAGTTACAATTTCATAAACCGATGTTATGTATCATCATTATAATATATCATGAATTTTGTAATTTTATATGCATATCTATTAAATCATTATGTTCTTCTTTCTAATAATTTTATTCCTTTTGTTATTATGATCATTTACTAAATCTCACAAAAAATATAAGCTAAAAACTTATCTTTGTTAAGTTAATGGAGAAGTGGAGCTAAAACATTTCCTTTAAGTATTACACCAATGTCTACTAGCTCCAAAGCATTTGCTTGCGCCAATTTCTTTTTGTTTGTTTTTCTTTTTACCTTCAATGAGGCACATGTCACAAAAGATCTTATGCCATGCCAAAGCAATAGCCAAGTCATGGAATGGAGTCTCACTATTGCAACTAAAAAAGCATGTAATGTGTGTGGTTTCTGTAAAATGTAATTCCAAGAACTTATAGTCTTATAAAGTAATATAATGTATGACATTATATTGCTAAGGATTGTGTAATTTCATAAATGGTTTTTAACTACTTAACTACTTATTATGTTATACAAATATACACTTCTTAAAATTGAATGTATATTACCTGAAGACTGGAAGGATGTCATTTGCAAAGGATAACCAAATAAACACTCATTCTAGAAAACACAATTGCTCTTTGGTAAAAGAAAGAAAATGATATAAGAACTACATTGTTTCCAGTTGAATTTGAGTGTCTCTATGTGCTCTTTTACACCATTTAATCACCAATAATGGATTCTAAAGACAAGGTACCCATTGTCATATTTTCTTCGCCCCTCCCTTCTTTGCCAATGATGAATCACTTCCATCACAACAATTATGAAAGACATACTTTATGCTACCAACTGAAGTTAGTAAACCTATCGATGGAAGTTTAATATGCAGGTTTATGCATCAATACTCCTACGCAATAAACAATACTACTTAATTTGGAAGTATATCTTCTTGGTTTTTTTTTTTTGGTAGTTTCGTACTACTTGTTTTAGTAATGAAATTTAAGGTAAGGGATTTTATGTATTCACACCCCAAAACCATACCCTTAACATGAGATTGTACCACAAAAATTAAATTTCTCTAATGTTTTTTATATGTAAGTGAAAAAAAGTATAATAATGTTGGATCAACTATCATTCAATAATGATCAATCTTTGTTATTTGAAATATTTGTTCCATATTTATAATATCTCAGCACGATGGATGATAATTTGTTTCTTTTTAGTTGTGAGTAAAATTAATAGGCATGAACTCATTATTTTCCATCACCTTCATGTGCAAGATTGCTCGTTAGTATTATGAACACATGGATAATCCTAAATCTTGTACATTTGTGTTTTTTTTTTTTTTCATTTGATTCTTCTTAGCTAGTTACTCTCTTTTGGCATTTTGTTTGGCAATTTTTGCTTTATTGGTATGATTTTTCAAAATTTTGGATTATAGAGTTTCAAGTAAAATAAGTTGATGAAGGCTTGATAAAAGAAAAGAGAACACGTTATAAACCTCCAAGTTAAAACATGAGGACAAAAGATGAATCCTCTTGAATTTTTTTTTTGGTAATATCTATTAATTGCTCAACTCTATTAGTACCACTCCTAATAAGATGAGGACAAAAGTTGAATCCTCTTGAATTATTTTCAATACTATTAGTTAAATTATTTAACTTTATTAGTAGCATTCCTAAGAAATTGCTGCAAATTATATCCAATGATATACCAACAAGTTCATTGTTGCTATTAATGATAATCATTTTGTCTTTTGAGCTACTTTGAACCCTTGTTTTTTCATTCTTATCTCCAAATATTTGTTTCTTCAATTAATAGAAATCAGGTTTGCTCTTTAATTGGGAGTTTCTCTAGTTTCTTATCATTTGTGAAAAGAAAACTATTGGATGGAAACAAGCACTTTTCACTTGCCCAACTTGAAAAGGTCACGTGCCTAATTCTTGATTTTATATTTAGGAATATTAAACCTTTTCCTGTGAATGTTTTGTTACATCATAGTTAAAGGATCTCAAATTTGATTTTATCTTAAATAAGCTATAATATTGGGATATGTTTCTAAGTCTTTATATTATCTTTTTCTTAAATTAATAAACTAAGGATTCTGGTTCCGATATCGAGTAATTAACCAAAAGTTTCTATTACAGCAGAAGATGCACTTGTTTTGATCAATGAGATCAGCTTATTGATGATTGTGCTTGTTTTCCATATCTTTTTAGTTTCTGTTACATTTTTTCCTTTCTCAATTAAATCCTAACAAAGAGTAAAACTCCAACACTTAATCACAAAGTGCTTCAGAAACAACAGGACCGAGGCTTTGAGCATCAATTACAATAAGATCGTAAGGATGATAGTTATGGAGGACAGCAGACACGAACTCAAGCCGGCAAACGCACTTGTTCTATGATCAGAGGAAGAAAATGACATGAGCAACGACATTGCATCTATTTGAATTTGGTGTGTTTGGGTGATCCTATAAACCATTTAATCACCAACAATGTCTTCTCGAGAAAAGGGGGTTGCTTCTAGACAAGGCCCAGATGAAGAGTGCGAAGACCTTCCATTTAATCTGTCCATACAACGTAAAAAACAGCTTAGAAACACACCTTATTCCAAACTACATTGACTAATTGCCCCTCGAAATCACTACAAAACTTACCGTTTCATTTCAAAGACAAAATCACCATTGGCTATTCTAACGAGTTGAGTTTTTCTCACATAAAGTGGGCTATATTATATCTCCATCGAAGGTGAAGATACTTTGGTAGAGCTTTCTGGCAAAGGGAAATTGACTTCAGCGTGTATTTAGGTGTCACATTATTCTTGTACACCTTTATGCTACTCAAATGCTCAGCAAAGCCTTCCTTTCTTTTTTTCGGATCACCTCCTCTTCGTTGATGCCTTGTCCTAATTCAGGCTCCCCCCATAGAGTATATTAGCCAAAATGCAGTAACTGCAGAGGAAAAGAATGCTTCTCTTACGCCTCTTGAAATTCATTGACATGACTGAAATTGTTGTTTCTACACTAAATTGTGGTTTCTGGTGGCACCAATCTTTTATCTACATTGTTATTTCGGTCCCATCTGATGGACTTGAAGCTTGACCCATGATTACTCTGGGAATGGCCTGCTAAATGCAGCACTTCTTGTGGCATGACGCAAGTTAAAGACAATGAGACCTATACACCTTGGGATTGCACGGTTCACACGATTGTATTGTTAAGTTTTTGTTAAAAGCTCTGGGAGCTAGAATCCAAGTAAACACACTAACAAGAATAAACATCACATGATTTTATGTGAAATGTAGAAATATAAGCGCACACACTCAAAAAGGAAGATACAGATTTTAGAATGGTTCAGCCAAACATGCTTACGTCTATTGTCAGCATTACTGGCTCTTTCTCCTTCTCATTAGGAATAATCTGGAGTACAATACAAGTTTTGCCGGAGGGTTGGCCCGAGCTACAGTAACACACAATAGCAAACTGTTGCTATGCAGAGACACTCTCCTTCACTCACATTCAAGCCAACCATCCAACATTTTCTCTCATGTTCTTAACATTTTAATAACCAAAGAAATGTATTCACAATATTGCCCTTCTTTATTTATTCTAATCCAAATATTCTTAGGGTAGGAAGGTCATTTTACCTTTACTAAATATTACAAATTCCTAACATGTATACCCCCAAAAGTTTGAAATTTAGTCATGGCCATTATGATCACAGAAACAGGAAAGCAAACTAAAAACTCTCGTATAGAATAGATTCTCAACAACTAGCTTTGACTCTTAGTGCAAGGGTTTGCAGCTAGTCCGCTGGTTAGAGTTTGACGCTGTCATGCAGCCAAGACTAATAGTCGTCCAACAGAAAATTTAGCCAGCGCCGTCTGCTCTAAACATCCAAGAGCAAGTCTTCTTGTGTGAGGAATTGTTGCTGTAACTAGTCTCTGATACACACATGTAAGTGTTTGATTCAAGGAAGACGTGTTTCTGTTGGTCTTGAAAACAAATGGAAGCTCCGATAAGACTGTTGATTTCTGAAAAGAAAAGAAGCAATACAACAAGATTTCGTTCAAACAATAAAATCCAAAACATGTTACGAAAAAGGATTACAAAGATCCCCCAGAACGCTTACTCACACAAGACCCTTCACACAAGACAGACTCAAAACAGGGCAGGGTAAGGATAATACTAATAAACACAGCATGTACTCGCTGCAAAACCACTGAAATAGACAGCATGCAAGGAGGTTCAAATGACGCACAAATCCATATCTTGAACCCCCTCACTTAGCCTATTTATAATACAGAAAATACCAAGACGTTATCATATCTCTGCATTTGGCCTTCAACTTCCGGCACTTTTCCTTCTCCTCCGTCAAGAAGCTCTCGATCTCCAGAGGGCAGGTGCAGCGGCAGATTCAGTAAACAAAACAAACCCTAGAGGAAAATTAAAGCTGCTTTACGTCTCTAAAAGTAACAGACGTGGTCTTCGGCTTTGTAAATAGGTTTTAGCTTTTGCTTTTTGGGTGGACAAACTCATGTAACAAATCTCAGTCTAGAATAAGGTGTATTTCTAAGCTGGTTTCTTTTTGGGTGAACACATTAAAGGGAAGAAGACATCGGTAATCCAATCTGACGTAAGAATTTCAAATAGGAGCTTATAAGCCATATTACAGTTATTCTCTTCTCCAATATGAGAGTCTATTGTCTAAAATTTTCTTCATTTTGAAAAACTGTTTTTGTTGTTCTTTTTTCTAACTGTGACATGGGCTGCATTGCTTTATACTCTTCATTTATGCCTTACCAAAAGCAACCCTTTGATTTTCTCTCCCTCATCACAGAGCAACTGCATTTGCTGGCCTGAATAATGATCATTGCTGACCTCGGTAGACAACATCCTTACAGGCTTAATGCAATTGATGCTCAAAGCCTTGGTGCTGTTGTCTTCTGAAGCAAATTATGCTTAACCGTCATAGTTTTCACTTTGTCAGGATTTTGTTAAGGGAAAACTGTAGGCGAAACAGTAAAAACAGGGTCTCGGGAAGGAAATTCCTCGTTTCTATTGGAAGCCAAAGAAGAATGAAGCACAATTATTAATAATCGATGCCGTGGATCAATTACACGGTTGATCCATCTTTAGCTAAAATAAAAACTTTTGGTTGATTACAAGATATTTGAACCCAATCTCTATAACTAAGATGGCTCATATCAATTTTAATGATCAAATCTTGCACCTAGGTAATTCAGATTTTATTTTAGTGATGATAAGAGAAAAGCAAAACATGTCTTTCAAATTAAGGCGAAAAAACTCCTTGTTTAACTATTTGGTCTTACCATTTGAAGATTTGAAGTTATATTAATATGTAGTACATGCAAATTTGAAGTTCAATCTTACTAGAAAAATTTCACATATAATTGATATTTGTGCCTGGATAAGGTGAATTTTTGAAGGTTACATTAAACGATATGTTGTGGCCCAGATTCTACCATATCAATGATTACTTGATGCCAAAAAAATATGATATTGTGTAACTTAAATATACTTACGTAGCTTAACATTTCAGTACAAAAGTACACTACAAGACTATGTTGATTTTGAGGTTAATAGAAGGTGTTTAAGGGTCATATGGCTTGAAAAATTGTTTGCAGTATGACTAGGTTGATTGACAAAGAACTAAGCAATGTTGAAAAGACCAAACAACTCACCCAAGTTTGAAAGGCACAGACAATTCCTAAACCTCACCAGTAATCTTACACTTGTGACCCCAATCGGCAGCCCACTGATACAGACAATTAACCTCTATGTAGCTTGTAGAACTAACTCATATAGAAATATCATTATATTGAATCTGCAAATGCAACACATGAAGTAAAAGAATTGTTTATAGCAAGGGCATTTTCACTAGATATTCATTGGACACCTTAAGGTTTCACTAGATAAGATGGTATCCCATGAAAAATGGGTAAGTACTTCGCATTGACACAAAATTGGGACATAAGCAACATAAAAAAGGACCAAAACTCTGATATGCAACGAAATACACCCTTTTCAAAGGTGTACTTGAGGCAAACTTGATACAAATTGCATAAAATTGCTCAAGACTTCAATTCCATTAAGCATTTTGTCATTTTATGTTCATCCTGGTAAAACAGAAACTATGTTTGGTACGTTACCTTGCAGAATCTAATGAAAACTCCTTTGTTCAAAGGAAAGAAAACGAGAGAACAAAAGAGTGAGAAAGAGAGAGATAGAGAATGAAGATAAGTTTATCTATTTGAAAGAAAAATGACGGTGTCAACATGAGATTGAACAATGTAGAAGCACTAGAATGTGTGAGATCAATGAGGACAACGATTTTTAAAAAGAAACAATGAAGTACAAAGAAATTTTAGAAGAAAAAGAAACTATACCATTCCATAATATGATTTCCTTTCATTACCTATCTGTCTGTTGATGACATTGCACTAAAACACTCAAATTCAAAGGGCCAATTGTAAAAAAACTAACACAAACATGCCATAATTGGTAATTCTTATTGTTCTTACCCTGCATCTCAAGACAAAAATTCAAGACAAGATGCTAATATCATTTACCTTGAGATTCATTGCTCATAAAAGATGAAGGTCAAAGAGAAAGTCAGCTTGCCTTTTTTTTTTTTTTTTTGATGAATATGTGAGCTTATTCATCGAAGAATAAAGAAGTACATAAGCTTAGGGGCATTCCTTAGCATTACAATTCATCTAGGAGAAAATAGAATTTGGAATTCTCCAACTATGACTCAACAAAATATTAGCTTGAGAGAGTTTAATGTTTCTGAATAAAGAAGCTCTTCCACTGATTTCTCTCCTGATTTTAGCTAACAACATTGGTATATCAACAGACTTATTTTGAAAATGTCTATGATTTCATTTTAACCATATACAATAAAGACAAGCTAAGAAAGAAAGCTTAAGAAGCTTTGCAGCTAAATCTTTTCCCTTAGTTGTTTTAATCATCTATTGCAAGAAGTCACTTAGTTAGTTAGCTTGCCTTTGAAATAGAAAAATATGAAGTAGAACAATGGACAGAAGAAACCATGGTTCAGTAATACTAAGCTTCAGATAGCATTAGAAAGGCATGTTCCCACCTTGGCCTCTTCCAACCTAGCCATCTCCCCTTCGCGGTTTTAAGATACTCCGTCATTACCACGTCCTGCAGCACATCTGCCATAAGCCACATAAGTTTTCCTCTGGAAATTGTCATTGCAAGTTACATGAAATTGAGTCAAAGAACTCATCCTTATTTGTTCGGAAATGAGCTTAGGTGGCAGCCATGTGGCTGCCACCTTGAAGCTGTCATCGGGTTTCCAGGAAGAAAACCAACCCTCCTGCACGCCTCTGCAACACACACAACAGAGGTCTCTTCCTCACTGAGAAAGCTCCCTGCACACGTTAACTGGAACAGCTCCTGCAAGCAAGGCTTGTTCAGTCCTCTCACAGTCCTCCCACCAGCTTGTTCATTTGTTCAAATCTTGTGCATAAATACATCCATCTTGTATACGTTTGTTTTTATCATGGGATTTTACTTCTCCCATTTGCTGTAAGGTTTGATTTTGTTCATCAATAAACAAGATTTTTATCCTATTTTCACATATTTTGACATTATTAAATGCAGACTGCATAGGAAAGAAAGAGAACTGTTGAAGTACTAACAAGTCTAAAGGCATAAGACAATGATAACCACACCCAACTTCAATTCTCTTGTTTGTATTAGAGAAGGGGAATAAAGGAAATGTCAGAAGTAGGAATATCTTTCTCACGTTCACAAAAACATTGCTGACTCTCACCTTAATATCAGATACTAGTCGCACTGTCTTGTACTCTGTTTTATCTCGTCTTTTCATCCTTTTTAAACTTCTCATGCATGGCCATAAAATCAAACCCTTCAGCGAATTGCACAGACGTGCTGAGACTGCAAGATATTAACAAGATAAGAAATGAAATTTAGACATTTAACAAAATGCCATCTATGCAAATGGTCCAAGAAAGCATCAAAAGGTGGCCCACCATCCAGTCTCCAGACTCGTGAACTGGGAGTCAAGGTTGAACGAATTACCCACGTAATTCTCATAAACAATTAGTCTTTCGGAATCTGATGGAGCTACAAATTTTCTCCCACCAACTTGCGTTGTCGTTACTAGAAGACTTAGATTCAATGTTCCAGTCTAGCAAGCGGACTTTGTATTTGTAAGCTTTCTTGGAAAACATCTTGGAAATTTCCTCCCCCTTGGATTGCCGTAACTAGTGGTCTTTTATTCAGCATTCACTATCCAAGTCTACCGTGCGGACTTTGTTTATGAAAGCTCTGTCTGGAAACATCTTGGAAATCTTCTGCTATTTTGGATTACCATAACCAAGTGTATGATTAATGAATCTTAACATTGATATGAGCATAAGCAAGTTAACGGATTTGAAGCAAATCCAGTAACGATTCCTTTGCTAGTTCTTGATTTTCTCGAACACACTAACACTAGATTTCTGGGAAACATGTCTTCATTCAATCAAACATTTACGAGTGTATATTGGAAACTAGTTAAAGCAACAATTCTTCATACAAGCGGACTCACTGTTGGATGTCCAGAGCAGCAGAGGGTGCAGACAAAAGTCATCTTGCAAATTTTCTGTTTGGATGACTACTAGTATTGGCCGCAGGAGAGAGTCCAACTCTAACCATCGGACTTGCTGCAAATCCTTGCGCTAAGAGTCAAGGAGAGATGCTCAAGAATCTAATCAATACCATATTTTTGAAATCCGATGCAAGTGCAAATTTCCTCCCACCCACTTGCGTTGTCGTTACTAGAAGACTCTTAGTCACGAGTCATTGCACCCATATGCAGAAAATTTTCAAGATGTTTCCAGACAGAGCTTTCAGAAACAAAGTCCGCTCGGTAGACTTGGATAATGCACACTGAATAGGCCTGCTGATTATGAAAATCCAAGTGGGAGGAAATTTCCAAGATGTTTTCCAGGAAAGTTACAAAGACAAAGTCAGCTTGATAGACTGGGAATGATGAATCAACAATCTACTTAAAGGCTTCGGGGCTGTGAACACACGACAATCAAAATTACCATTTCCCTCATCAATCATACACTTAATCATGGCATCCTTGGTTTCTATTTCGATTGCAATGGTAGCGTGGGTTACTGGTATCTTGTTCTTTGGAACATATTCTGGTACTGAAGTTCAATTTGTGGTGGCATCTGAATCATCGGCTCTTGAATTAGAAGCAAGGGCTTTGCTGAAGACTGGATGGTGGAACAGAAGCGATATATCAAGTTGTTGTTCCTGGCTTGGTATCACTTGCAATTATGGTGGAAGCATCACGAAGATCGAACTGAACGGGTGCTTCCCCAACCTAGGTGAGTTAAGACTCAACCTCTCTTCCTTTCCTAATTTAACCCATCTAGATCTGTCCAGAAATGGATTTCACGGGAGTATCCAACTTAATATGGGTATTCAATCAAGACTGACTTATCTTGATCTGTCTTCCAATATTTTCACGGGTGAGTTTCCGCTTTCATTGATGATTCTCACCCAATTAGAGTGGTTGGACATTTCTTCCAATCAAATGCATGGTTCCATTCCTCCTGAGATAGGAAATATGATGAATTTGAATTACTTGATTCTATATAAGAATAACCTTGAAGGTCAAATTCCACATTCTATAGGTAATTTGACAAATTTAAAATATTTGAGTATCTCCTCAAATCAAATTACTGGTTTCATTCCTTGGGAAGTGAGAAATATGAAAAATTTGCTTGAGCTACGTTTAGACAATAACTCTTTCACAAATGAGTTTCCACTTTCATTAACAAAGATCACCCAATTAGAGACGCTTGACATTTCTCTCAATCAAATCCATGGTTTCATTCCCTCCCAAATAGGAAATATGAAAAATTTGAGGGACTTGTATTTAGAAAATAACAACTTTAGTGGTTATATACCCCCTTCAATAAGTAACTTAAGGAGCTTAATTAAATTAAATGTTAGTCATAACTTCATTAGTGGGGAAATACCTATTGGTCTTGGTTCTATAAGCAATTTATCAATGTTAGATCTCAGCTACAATAATATTAGTGGGGAAATACCTATTGGTCTTGGTTCTATGAGCAATTTATCAATCTTAGATCTCAGCTACAATAATATTACTGGCAAAATTCCCAATGCTTTCTACAATGTGCAAATCTCATTATCATATAATTCTTTAAAAGGTCCAATCCCAAATGGTTATTGCCCATATCATTCAAATGATACATTAGTTGGCAATAAGGAATTAAAAAGTTTAATGGGTATTTATGATTGTCAAATGAGTGAGAAATCACATGTGAGAAAAATAAAGATTTATGATTTTATACCCATTTTCATTCTATTCTTAGTTCTTTATGCCTTTTTCCGATCACAATGCATGGCTAATCAAACCCAATTGGTGCCAAAAGAGACTAAAAATGGGAATTTGTTCTCCATATGGAACTATGATGGACATATTGCGTATGAAGACATTGTTCATGCAACTGAAGATTTTGACATAAAGTATTGCATTGGAATGGGTGGTTATGGGAGTGTTTACAAGGCTGAGTTACCTACTGGAAAGGTGGTTGCATTGAAGAAGCTTCACCGACGAGAGTCTGAGAACCCAACCTTTGATATGAGTTTCAAAAATGAGATAAAGGTATTAACAGAGATTCGCCATCAAAATATTATAAAACTTCATGGTTATTGTGTGCACAAGCGGTGCATGTTTTTAGTTTATGAGTACATGGAAAGAGGAAGCTTATTTTGCATACTAAATGACAATAATGAAGCTGTAAAGTTAAGTTGGGGCAAGAGGTTGAATATCATAAAAGGCATTGCTTATGCCTTATCTTATATGCATCATGAATGCCTTCCACCAATAGTTCACCGAGATATATCAAGCAATAATATTTTATTGAACTCTAAACTAGAGGGTTTTGTTTCAGACTTTGGCACAGCTAAACTTCTTGATTCAAATTCCTCTAATCAAGCATTAGTTGCAGGCACTTATGGTTACATTGCTCCAGGTAAACTATTCTCTCCCATTTACCTCACCTCACCACCCCCCCCCCCCCCCCCACCACCCTCTTTCCCCCCGTCCCACCCCCCCAACACCCCACCCAAAAAAAAAATTAAATAAATAAATCCTACTATATCTCTCTTTATTTATGTTTTTAGTCTTGGCTATTTGAAAAGCATAAGTTCCATTGCTAGATTTTCTTTTTAGTTTTGGATTTAAGTATTTTTATACTTGTAAAATTATAATTACACGTAAATTTAAAATGAGAATATTCTTTTCCTTTGGTTTGTAAGGAAGTTATTAGAGAGATTCAGAAGAACAATTAATCAATTTTGTGATAAAAAAAAAAGTATTCAGATTTATGATGCCTAGCTATAAAATGCGTAACCTGGTTCAACGTCAATCCTTGATCCTTTACAAAGGCTTTTAGCCTAGGTGACCTCAATGTTATAAAGTACCTAATGGTGTCTAACACCAAGGTCGCTAGTGCTAGTAGGCACTTTATGTAGAGTAAACATCGATAGAAACAATGGCAAAGATGGAGACTATAGTTGCAAGAATGGATATTAAGGTTAGTATGATGGTGATGGGTGACACGACGTAAGAATAAATTATGGTGGTTGGGGAGGGGTGTACAGCGGTAGTGAAATTTGAGAGAATTTATATAAATGAAATGAGATGTTAAATCAAGCTACGTACACGAAGGCATTACAAAATTATAAGCTTTTATAATGTTATGTGAATTTCTAAATAATTTGCAAACTTAAAGTAAATTTGATCATCATTTCTTTAAAAATTGTGAAACAAACTTTATTTTTAGAAACAAATTGTTAATTTTAAAGCACTCAAATACTTTGTGTTATACTTAGAATCATAATTAATTTGTACAATTTATTTTTGGTATATATCACATGAATATATCCATATGCGATCAAATTAGTTTTATATAATTTGTATCGGAGAGAGACATTAGTAATACACAAACAATAAGCTTTTTTGTATTAAATGATAATGCAAAACATTTGTTTTGTTTTTCCTTATACTTGTGCTCATGGGTGCTTCCTTACCTTTTATCATATTGATTTATTTTTATAAATGGTGGTAGGCAACAACTTTCAATTTGGAGTACTATGCAATGACAAAATTTGATTATATTTCTATGTATTAAAAAAAATATCACAAAGAAAAAAAATGGTTTATATTTTTAACAGTTTTATTTGAATTTTGATTTATGTAGAGCTTGCCTATACAATGAAAGTTACTGAAAAGTGCGATGTTTATAGCTTTGGAGTAGTGGCATTGGAAATATTAATGGGAAAGCATCCAACAGAACTCTTGACTTTATTGTCATCATCATCTTTGCTAAACATTGGATTACTACAAATATTAGACCAACGTCTTCCAACTCCGGATCATCTAGTTGCACCAAGTATTTTTCTCATTGCTAGCATAGCATTAGCATGGCTACATGTTGTTCCAAAGTCTCGACCCTTGATGAATTGTGTTTCCCAAAGGTTTTTATGTAGTGACAAACCAATAGCCAAGTCATTGCATAGAATTTTGCTAGGGCAACTAAGAAACCATGGAATGTGTTTAGTTGGATCAAAGAGTGAAAATCAAGAATGATTTTTTGTTGTGAGTTTTATTTCATCTAATTGGAGGAAGTTATAGCTTTATAAAGCAATGTTATGTATGATCATTATAATACCATGAATTTTGTAATTTTATATGCATATTTATTAAATTATTATGTTCTTCTTTCTCACAATTTTATTTCTTTAGTTACTGTGATCATTTACTAAATCTCATAGTACATATAAGCCAAAAACTTATCTTTATTGAGTTCATAGAGAAGTGGGGCTGAAACATTTCCTTCAAATATTTCACCAATGTCTACTAACTCCTAAGCATGTGCTTGCACCAATTTTTTTTCTTTTTTCTAGTATGCCTATCTTAACCTTCAATGAGGCGCATATCACAAAGGTTTTTTATGCCATGCTAAAGCAATAGCCAAGCCATGGAATGGAGTTTCACTATCGCCATTAAGAAAGCATGCAACATGTGTGGTTGAATTGTGTGTAGTTTTTGTTTCGTGCAATTCCAAGAAATTATAGTTTTATAAAGTAATATAATGTATGACATTATATTGCTAAGGATTGTATAATTTCATAAGTGGTCTTCAATTACTTATTATGTTATATACATATACACTTAATAACATTAAATGTATATTACATGAAGTCTAAACTAGAGGGTTTTGTTTTGGACTTTGGCCTAGCTAAACTTCTTGATCCAAATTCTTCTAATCAAACATTAGTTGCAGGCACTTATGGTTACATTGCTCTAGGTAAATTGTTCTCTCTTACCCCCACTTTAAAAAAAATCCTATTATATTTTTCTTTATTTATGTTTTTAGTCTTGCCTATTTAAAAGGCATAAGTTCCATTGCTAGATTTTCTTTTTTTATTTTGGATTTAAGTATTTTTATACTTGTAAAATTACAATTGCATATAAAGTTAAAATGAGAATTTTCTTTAGCTTTGGTTTGTAACATAGTTATTGGGGAAATTAAGTAGAACAATTAGGCAATTCTATGATAAAAAAGTATTTAGATTTATGATGCCTAGCTATAAATTACGCAACTTGGTTTAAACCTTAATCCTTGATCCTTTACAAAAGCTTTTAGCCTAGGTGAGCTCAATGTTATAGAGTACCAAATCGTGTCTAACACCAACGTCACTAGTGCCAGTAGGGACCTTATGTAGACTAAACATTGGATATTAAGGTTAGTATGATGGTGACGAGTGATAGGAGGTAAGAATAAATGATGGTGGTGGGGAGGGTAACAATCATGAAATTGGAAATAATTTATATAATTGCAATGAGATGTTAAATCAAGCTACATACATAAAGGCATTGCGAAATTATAAGCTTTTATAATGTTATGTAAATTTCTGAATAATTTCAGAACTTAATATAAATTTTGTCATCATTTTTGTAAAAATCGTAAAAAGAACTTTATTTTAAGAAAAAAGCCCTTTAATTTTTCAAGCACTTATATACTCTGTGTTATACTTAGAATCATAATTAATTTTGTGCAATTTATTTTTGGTATATATCACATTAATATCCCTTTATCCATATGTGATCAAATTAGTTTAATATAATTTATATTGGAGAGATACAATAGTAATACACAACCAAAAAGCTTTTATATTAAATGATAATGCAAAACACTCTTGTTTTGTTTTCCTAATATTCATGCTTGTGGGTGCTTCCTTACCTTTTATCACATTGATTTATTCACAAATGGTGGTAGGCAAATAACTTTCAATTTGGAGTACTATGTAATGACAAACTTTGATTATATTTCTATGTATTAAAAAAGTATATCACAAAGGAAAAGAATGGTCTATATTTTTAACTATTTTATTTGAATTCTAATTTATGTAAAGCACGCCTATACAATGAAAGTTATTGAAAAGTGTGATGTTTATAGCTTTGGAGTCGTGACATTGGAAATACTAATGGGAAAGCATCCAACAGAACTATTGACTTTATTATCATCATCATCTTTTTCAAATGTTGGCTTTCTACAAATATTAGACCAACATCTACCAACTCCGGATTATTCAAATGCGCCAAGTATTTTTCTTGTTGCTAGCATAGCATTAGCATGCCTACACGTTGTGCCAAAGTCTCGACACTTGATGAATTATGTGTCCCAAAGGTTCCTAAGCAATGACAAACCAACAGTCAGGTCATTGCATGGAGTTTTGCTAGGGCAACTAAGAAACTATGGAATGTGTATAGTTGGAAAAAGTAAAAATCAAGTATGATTTTTTGTTGCTAGTTTTAGTTTCATGTAATTGGAGGAAGTGATACTTTCATAAACCAATATTATGTATGATCAATATAATATAACGTGAATTTTGTAATTTTATATGCTTATCTATTAAATCATTATGTTCTTCTTTCTAACAATTTTGTTTCTTTAGTTAATGTGATCATTCACTGAATCTCACAATGAACATAAGCCAAAAAATTATCTTTATTGAGTTTATAGAGAAATGGAGCCAAAACATTTCCTTCAAATATTTGCCTACTAGCTCCAAAGCATTTGCTTGCACCATTTTTTTTATTTTTTATTTTATGGGTTGCTAGCACAACATGTGTGCCTGTCTTGACCTTTAATGAGGTGCATGTCACAAAGGTTCTTATGCCACGTCAAAGCAACAACCAAGTCATAGAATGGAGTTTCACTATCACAACTAAGAAAGCTTGCAATGTGTGTGGTTTTTGTTTCATGTAATTCCAAGAACTTATCGTTTTATAAAGTAATATAATGTATGACATTATATTGCTAAGGATTGTGTAATTTCATAAGTGGTATTCAATTACTTATTATGTTATACACATACACTTTTTAACATTGAATGTATATTACTTAAAGAATATAAGGATGTTATTTGCAAAGGATAACCAAATCAACACTCATTCTAGCAAACACAATTGCTCTTTGGTAAGAGAAAGAAAATGATACAAGAACTACATTGCTTCCAATTGAATTTGAAATGTCTCTATTGCTCTTTTACAGCATTTAATCACCAATAATGGATTCTAAAGACAAGGTACCCATTGATAAATTTTCTTTGCCCATCTCTTCTTTGCCAACAATGAATCCCATCATAACAATTACGAAGGACATACTCTATGCTACCAATTAAAGTTAGTAAAGCTATCGATGGAATTTTAATATGCAAGTTTATGTATCAATACTCCTGTGCAATAAACAATACTGCTTAATTTGGAAGTATATCTTCTAGGGTTTTTTTGGTAGTTTCCTACTACTCATTTCAATAATGAAATTTAAGATGGGAGATTTTATGTATTCACACCCAAAAACCATACCCTTACCTCAAGACTATGCCAACAAAAAAAATTAATTTTTCTGATTTTTTTTATATGTAAGCGAAGATTGCTCCTTATTATTATGAACATATGGATAATCTTGAATCTTGTCCATTTGTGTTTTTTTTCATTTGATTCTTCTTAGCTAGTTACTCTCTTTTTGTGTTTTGTTTGGTAATTTTTGCACTACTAATATGATTTTTCAAACTTTTGGATTATAGAGTTTCAAGTAAAATAAGTTGATGAAAGCTTGACAAAAGAAAATAGAATATGTTATAAACCTCCAAGTCAGAACATGAGGATAAAAGTTGAATCCTCTTAAATATTTTTTAGTAATATCTATCATATTACTCAACTCTATTAGTATCATTCCCAAGAAGATGAGACAAAGTTGAATCCTTTTGAATTGTTTTAGTAATATTAGTTAAATTACTCAACTTTATTAGTACCATTCCCAAGAAATTACTGAAAATGATATCTAATGATATACTCACAAGTTCATCTTCGCTATTAATGATAATCATTGTGATTTTTTAGCTACTTTGAACCTTTGTTTTTCCATTGTCATCTCCAAATATTTCTTTAATTAATACAAATGAGGTTTGCTCTTTAATTGAGAGTTCGTCCAGCTTCTTATTACTTGTGAAAAGAAAACTCTTGGATGGAAACAAGCACTTGTCACTTGCCCAACTTGACAAGGATACATACCTATATAATTGTTTTGATCCACGGGATCAGCTTATTGATGACTGTGCTTGCTTTCCAAGTTTTTGTTTCTGCTACATTTTTTCCTTGCTCAATTAAATCCTAACAAAGAGTGAAACTACAACACTCAATCATAAAGTGCTTCAGAAAACAACAGGACTAAGGATTTGAGCATCAGTTACAATAAGATCGTAAGGATGCTATTTAAGGAGGAAAGCAGACACCAACTCCCAAGCCGACAAACGCACTTGTTCTATGATCAGAGGAAGAAATGACATGAGCAACGACATTGTTTCCATTTGAATTTGATGCGTTTGGGTGATCCTATAAACCATTTAATCACCAACAACAATGGCTTCTCGAGATAAAATGGTTGCTTCTAGACAAGGCCCAGATGAAGAGTGCGAAGACCTTCCATTTAATCTGTTCATACAACGAAAAAAACAGCTTAGAAACACATGTTGTTCCAAACCACATTGATTAATTGCCCTTCGAAATCACTACAAAACTTACCTTTTCTTTTCAAAGTAAGACAAAATCACCGTTGGCTATTCTAACTAGTTGAGTTTTTCTCACATAAAGTGTGCTATATTATATCTCCATCAAAGATGAAGATATTTTGGTAGAGCATTCTTGCAAAGGAAAACTGACTTCAGCGTGTATTAGGTGTCATATTATTCTGATACACCTTTTGCTACTCAGATGCTCAGCGAAGCAGTTCTTTCTTTCTTTATCTCTTTTTTCAGTTCACATCCTCTTAGTTGATGCCTTGTCTTAATTCAGGCTTTCCCCATAGGCTATATTAGCCAAAATGCAATAGCTGCAGAGGAAAAGAATGCCTCTCATACGCCTCTTGAAATTCGTGAAAATGTCTATAGTCGTTCTTTGTAAACTAAATTAGGACTAAAAAGGTTTCTGGTTTCTGGTGATACCAATCTTTTATCTACATTATTATTTTTCTCCCATCTGATGGAATTGAAGCTTGACCCATGATTACTCTGGGAATGGCCTGCCAAATGCAACAATTCCAGTGGTATCACGCAAGTTAAAGACAATGAGACTAATGCACCCTGATGTTGCACGGTCCACGCGACTGTATACCCCCAAGAAGTTTGAAATTTAGTCTCTGATTCACACTTGTAAGTGTTTGATTCAAGGAAGACGTGTTTCTGTTGGTTTTGAGAACAAATGGAAGCTCCGATACCACTGTTGGTTTCCGAAAACAAAAGAAGCAAATACAAGAGAACCCAAATTCAACATGATTTCGCTCAAACAATACAACCCAAAACAGGTTACAAAAACGGATTACAAAGATCCCTCAGAACTCTTACTCACACAAGACCCTTCACACTAGACAAACTCAAAGCAGGGCAGAGTGAGGATAACATCATAAAACACAGCATGTACTCGCTGCAGAACCACTGAAATAGACGGTATACAAAGAGGTTCGAATGACGCACAAAATCCATATCTTGAATCCCCTCACTTAGCCTACTTATAACATAGAAAATACCAAGACGTTTCTTGTCTCTGCATTTGGCCTTCAACTTCCGGCACTTTTTCTTCTCCCCCGTCACGAAGCTCTCGATCTCCAGAAGACAGATGCAGCGGCAGACTCAACAAACAAAACAAATCCTAAAGCAAAAGTAAAGCTGCTTTACATCTATAAAAGTAAAGGACGTGGTCTTTGGCTTCTTTACATAGGTTTTAGCTTTTGCTTTTGCTTTTGCTTTTGGGATAGACACTGGTTTTCTTTTTTGACCTGTGTTTGCTAGAGAAAAAGGAGTTGTCTCCGGCTCGTGAATTGGAAAACTCTTCAAACCCAAGTAACAAATCTCGGCCTAGATAAGGTGTATTTCTAGGCTGCTTTCTTGTTGGGTGAACAGATTAAAGGGAAGAGGATATTCGTAATCCAATCTGACATCATGTAAGAATTTCAAATAGAAGCTTGTAGGCCACATTACATGTATTCTCTTCCCCAAAATGAGAGTCCATTGTCTAAAATTTTCTGCATTTTGAAAAACTGATTTTGACGTCCTTTTTTCTAACTGTGACATTGATTGCACTGCCCTATACTATTCATTTATGCTTTGCCAAAAGCAACCCTTCCATTTTCTCTCCCTCATCACAGGGCAACTGCGTTTGCTGGCTTGAATAGTGATTGTTGCTGCCCTCTGTAGACAACATCCTTACATTCCTAATACAGTTGATGCTCAAAGTCTTGGTGCTGTTGTTTTCTGAAGCAAATTATGATTAACCGTCATAGCTTTTACTTCGTTAGAATTTTGTTAAGGGAAAACTGTAGAAGAAACTATAAAAACAGGGTCTTAGCAAGGAAATTCCTTGTGGATTCTATTGGAAGCCAAGCTATAAAAGAAGAATAATGAAGCACAATTATCAATAATCGATCCCGTGGATCAAAACAATCCCACCTTTTGCTAAAATAAATTTTTGGTTGATTACAAGATATTTGAACGAAATCTCTGTAACGAAGATGGCTCATATCAGTTTTAATGATCACATCTTGCACCTATGTAATTCAAATTTTATTTTGACGATGATAAGAGAAAAACATGAAAATCATTTGAAAACATGTCTTTCAATTAGCGCAAGAAAACTCTTTGTTTAATTATTTGGTCTTACTATTTGAGAATTTGAAGTTATATCAATATGTAATACTTGCAAAATTAAAGTTTAATCTTACTAAGGATTGTCCACATATAATTGATATTTGCAACTAGATAAAGTGGATGTTTAAAGGTTACATTACACGATATGTTATAACCCAAATTCTACCATATCAATGATTACTTGATGCCCGTTGTGTAACTTAAATATGCTTACTCGGCTTAATATTTCATTCCAAAAATATACTGCAAGACTATCTTGATTTCAAAGTCAATTTAAGGTGTTTCAGGGTCATATGACTAGACACACTGTTTGCACAGTTTGACAAGGTGACATAACTGACAAAGGACTGAGCAATGTTGAAAAGACCAAACAACTCACCCAAGTTTGAAGGGCAGAGACGATTCCTAGATCTCATCAGTAATCTCACATCAACGACACCGATCTCTAGATTAACCTCTATGTTGCTTATAGAACTAACTCATACTGGAATATCATTATATTGAATATGCAAATGCGAAACAAGAAGTAAAAGCATTGTTTATAACAAGGGCATTTTCACTAGATATGCACATGACACCTTAAGGTTTCATTAGACAAGATGATATCCCATGAAAAAGGGGTAAGCACTTCGTAATGACACCAAATTCGGACGGAAGGAATGGAAAAAAGAACCAAAAATCTAATATGCAATTAAATACAGCCGTTTCAAAGGTGTAATTGAGGCAAGCTCTATAAAATTTCTTTAAAATGCTCATGATTTCACTTCCATTCAGCATTTTGATACCATATGTTCATATCTTCTTAAAACAGAAACTGTGTATGGCACGTTGCCCTGCAAAGTCTAATGGCAATTGCTCTGCTCAAAAGAAAGAAACAAAAGATCTATCAGGAGAGAGAGAGAGAATAAAAGATACAATTATCAACTTGAAAGATAAATGATTTGAACAATGCTCAATTAGTTTTTTTTTTCTTTTTTCGTTTTCTTTTTTCTATTGACGGATGTAGAAGCACTGGAATGTGTGAGATTAACGAGGACAACGATTTTTAAACAGAAACATTGATTGACAAAGAAAGAGAACAAAAAAGCTTTAAAAGAACAACAAACTACACCAATTCCACAACTTTCCCAAGCCCTAACTAGTCGCATAGTATTCTACTCCGTCTATTTTATCTCCCCTTTCCAAGATAACTTCTCATTCACGGCCATAAAATCAAACTCTTCGGTTAATTGCAAAGACAAGTGTTGAGACTGCAAAAGCTTAACAAGAAAAGAAATCACATTTAGACAGTTCACAAAATGTCATCCATGCAAATGGTCCAAAAAAGCATCAAAAGGTGGTCCACCATCCTGTCTCCAGACTTGTGGAATGGGAGTCAAGGTTGAGACAAGATCTCATTTCTTATTCGTATTGACGTTGAACGAATTACCAACGTGATTCTCACAAAAAATTAATATTTCGGAATCTGATAGAGTTGCAAATTTTCTCCCACGCACTTGCCTTGTCATTGTAGAAGACTTGGATTCATTGCTCCAATTCTAGCAAACGGACTTCGTCTTTTTAAGCTTTCTTGGAAAACATCTTGGAAATTTCCACTCACTTGGATTGCCGTAACTAATGGTCTTTAATTTAGGTTTCACTATCCAAGTCTAACAAGCGGACTTGAAAGCTGTGTCTGGAAACCAGCCTGGGAATTTCCTGCCGCTTGTATTGCCGTAACCAAGTGTATTACTAATGAATCTTAACATTGGCTTGAGCATAAGCAAGTTAACTTATTTGAAGCAACTCCATTAAGGATTGCTTCGGTTCTTCGTGATTTTCTCGAACACGCTAACACTAGAGTTGTGGGAAACATGATTTCATTGAATCAAACATTTACAAGTGTATATTGGAAACTACTTACTGCAACAATTCTTCATACAAGCAGACTTGCTGTTGGATGTTTATAGCAGATGGTGCAGACTAGAGCCATCTCGCAAATTTTCTGTTTGGATGACTATTAGTCTTGGCTGCATGAAAGAGTCCAACTCCAACCAGCGGGACTTTGCAAGGTGACTTTGTCTAATCAATACGAGAGTTGAAATTTGATGAAACAGCAAATTTTCTCTCATCCACTTGCGCTGTCTTTACGAGAAGAATCTTAGTCACTAGTCATTGTTTCAAGTCTAGCAAGCTGACTTTGTCTTCGTAACTTTCCTGGAAAACATCTTAGAAATTTCCTACCGCTTTGATTGCCGTAATCAAGATATGCTTCATGGAAAACAGGTGTGAGGATCATCAATAAGAATTGTTGATGTAACTAGTTTCCGATACACACTTGTAAATGTTTGATTCAATGAAGACATGTTTCCCACAACTCTAGTGTGTTACTCTGTTCTAGAAAATTAACAAGACGCGAAGCAATCCATAGCAGAGTTACTTCGAATCAGTTAACTACCTTCGGATCAAATCAATGTTAAGATTCATTAGTGATGGCAATGTGAGTGGCGGAAAATTTCAAAGTTGTTTCTAACAGAGCTTTCAGAAACAAAGTCCACTTGGTAGACTCGGATAGTGCTTACTTAATAGACCTGCTGATTACGAGAATCCAAGTGGGAGGAAATTTCCAAGATGTTTTCCAGGGAAGCTTACAAAGACAAAGTCAGCTTGCTAGACTTGGAACAATGAATCAACGTTCTACTTAAAGGCTTCAGAGTTGTGAGCATACGACAACAACATTCTACCATTGCCCTCATCAATCATACACTTAATCATGGCATCCTTGGTTTCCATTTCTTTTGCGGTGGTAGTATGGTTTACTGGTATCTTGTTCTTTGGGACATATTCTGTACTGAAATTCAATTTGTGGCGGCATCTGAATCATCGGCTCTAGAATTAGAAGCAAGGGCTTTGCTGAAGACTGGATGGTGGAACGGGGACGACATCTCAAGTCGTTGCTCTTGGGATGGTATCACTTGCAATGATGGCGGAAGCATCACGTGGACCAAACTATCTTGGTACCCCACAAGTGAGTTAAGACTCAACCGCTCTTCGTTTCTTAATTTAACCCACCTAGATCTATCCCGCAATGGATTTCAGGGGAGTATCCAACTTAGTATGGTTATTCAATCCAAACTGACTTACCTTAATCTGTCTTCCAATTCTTTCATGGGAGAGTTTCCACTTTCATTGACAACTCTCACCCAATTAGAGTAGTTGGACATTTCTTCCAATCATATAAGTGGTTCCATTCCTCTTGAGATAGGAGATATGAAGAATTTGAGTTACTTGAATCTATGTTGGAATAACTTTAGTGGTCAAATTCCACCTTCCATAGGTGGTTTGATCAATTTAAAATATTTGAATATCTCCTCAAATGAAATCACTGGTTTCATTCCTTGGGAAGTGAGAAATATGAAAAATTTGCTTAAGCTACATTTAGACAACAATTCTCTCAAGGGTGAGTTTCCACTTACACTAACAAACATCACCCAATTAGAGATGCTTGACATTTCTATCAATCAAATTCATGGTTTTATTCCTTCCCAAATAGGAAATATGAAGAATTTAAGGTACTTGAGTCTCAATAAGAATAACTTTAAAGGTCAAATTCCAAGTTCTATAGGTAATTTGACAAACTTAGAATATTTGAGCATCTTCTCAAATCAAATCACTGGTTCCATTCCCTGCAAAGTGAGAAATATGAAAAATTTGCTTTGGCTGTTTTTAGCCAACAACTCTTTCAAGGATGAATTTCCACTTGCACTAACAAACATCACCCAATTAGAGACGCTTGACATTTCTATCAATCAAATTCATGGTTTTATTCCTTCCCAAATAGGAAATATGAAGAATTTGAGGTACTTGAGTCTCGATGAGAATAACTTTAGAGGTCAAATTCCAAGTTCTATAGGTAATTTGACAAACTTAGAATATTTGAGCATCTTCTCAAATCAAATCACTGGTTCCATTCCCTGCGAACTAAGAAATATGGAAAATTTGCTTTGGCTGTTTTTAGCCAACAACTCTTTCAAGGATGAATTTCCACTTGCACTAACAAACATCACCCAATTAGAGACGCTTGACATTTCTATCAATCAAATCCATGGTTTTATTCCTTCCCAAATAGGAAATATGAAGAATTTGAGGTACTTGAGTCTCGATGAGAATAGCTTTAGAGGTCAAATTCCAAGTTCTATAGGTAATTTGACAAACTTAGAATATTTGACCATATTCTCAAATCAAATCACTGGTTCCATTCCCTATGAAGTGAGAAATATGGAAAATTTGCTTTGGCTGTTTTTAGCCAACAACTCTTTCAAGGATGAATTTCCACTTGCACTAACAAACATCACCCAATTAGAGATGCTTAACATTTCTATCAATCAAATCCATGGTTCCATTCCCTCACAAATTGGAAATATGAAGAATTTACGATACTTGTTTCTTGATCAAAATAACTTCAAAGGTTAATTTCCAAGTTCTATAAGAAACTTAAGGAGTTTATCTATCATGAACCTTAGTCATAACTTCATTAGTGGGGAAATACCTATTGGTCTTTGTCCTATAGGCAATTTATTACAGTTGGACCTTAGCTACAATAATATTATTGGCATAATTCCCTGTGCTTTCATCAATGTGGAAATCTCATTGTCATACAATTCTTTAAAGGGTCCAATTCCATATGATTATTATCGATATCATTCACGTGATACATTAGTTGGCAACAAGCAATTAAACAATTGCATTGGTTTTTGTTATTCTTAAGCAAGTGAGAAATCACATGTGACAAAAATATAATTTTATGTTTTCATCCCCATTTTCTTCTTATTCTTAGCTCTTAATGCCTTTCTCCAATCTCAATGTAAGGATAATTCAACAAAATTGGCGCCAACAAAAAGAAAAAATGGAAATTTGTTCTCCATATGGAACTATGATGGACATATTGCATATGAAGACATTGTTCAAGCAACTGAAGATTTTGACATAAAGTATTACATTGGAACGGGTGGTTATGGCAGTGTTTACAAGGCTGAATTACTGATAACTCTATTTTTATAGAGTTATTTTATCTATTTTAGGCAATAAATAACTTTAATAATTGTAAGAAAACATTTGAACTCCTCTTTATTTACCTAAATTTATCTTATTTATGTAGCACAAGGAGGCAAGGAGAAAAGGAATGAACATGGAGAGCCTAATGCTTATTATGTGGCAAAATCATAATATCAAGATCAAGAGAGTCAAGATGGGCTTGGGCTTTGGATAATTGTTATTAGATTTTCTGTTGTCGTTGGGTTTTCTAAATAAATAGAAAACTCAGTCATGTTAGGAATTCAAGTCTTAATTAATTTAAGAGTTCAAAACCTAATTGTTTTAGGTCTCTAAAATCCAGTTCTACTAGGATAGGAGATAGATCTAAACCTAAACCCTATTTAAGAGAAGAGAAGAGGCAAAAGAGGAAGGAGGAGGAAATTGAGCATAACTCAAGAAAGAGGCCAAGAATTCAAGGTTTTCTTAAAGAAAAGACAAAAAGGGTGATAGACTTCTTGTTCTTGGATTCAAGATGCCTTCTTTATTTCTTATTATCATTCTTCCTCATTATTTCTTTATGTTTTAGTTATTTTTGTTAGAGCTACGATGTAACCTAATTATAATGGTATGAATCTTATGATTATTATGTTTTGCAAGATATTTTATTTATGTGAAGTTACATATTACGGAGTTTAATGCTTTTAGGTGATTAGCTACCACTTAGATGACTTGATTTGTATGTTAGAGACCGACAGGAAATAGCATGCAGTTGTTTCTTGTAATATGCAACTATAGATTACATATGGATAGACATATACCATATTGTTTGTATGACTTTCGGTGTAAACTAGGAATGTTCATAGATCCTAATGCATTTAGTTTGTTTCAATTCACATATAGAGATATAGTGAATTAATGAACTAAGTAGGTTTGCTATACCTAGACATAGGATAGTAAATAAATTAGGAAATTCTGCCATCACATAGATATTATCTCTCTTACAAGCATAAATAATCAATATTAATACCTAGTAATTATGGTGAACTCATATGCTCTAACATATTTCTTTTATTAAGTTTTCTTAAATTTAGTTAATTAATCTACCATCCATCATTGGATTTGCTAAATAAATTCTAGGAGTTATTTACTGTTAGTAATTAGTTGGTCTAGTAATCACCAATCTCTGTGGGACAATATCTTTCTTATCATTATATTACTTGTTCGACATGTTCACGTGCATTTAGAATTTCACCGAACAATTACAAACTAGAAAGGTGGTTGCATTGAAAAAGCTTCATCAATGGGAGTTTAAGAACCCAACATTTGATATGAGTTTCAAGAATGAAATAAGGGTGTTAACAAAGGTCTACCATCAAAATATAATCAAACTTCATGGTTACTGTTTGCACAAGCGATGCATGTTTTTGGTTTATGAATACATAGAAAGAGGAAGTTTATTTTTTGTTCTAAATTACAATGATGAAGCTATAGAACTGAGTTGGAGCAAGAGGCTAAATATCATTAAAGGCATTGCTCATGCCTTATCTTATATGCATCATGAATGCTTTCCACCAATAGTTCACCGAGATATAACAAGCAACAATATTTTATTGAATTATAAACTAGAGGGTTTTGTCTCAAACTTTGGTACGGCTAAACTTCTTGATCTTGATTCCTCTAATCAAACATTAGTTGTAGGCACTTATGGTTACATTGCTCCAGGTAAACTATTCTCTCTTTTCTTTTTCTTTTTTCCCTTGTATTATTATATTCCGCTCTATTTCTATTTTTGGTCTTGGCTATTTCAAAAGCATAAGTTCCATTGCTAGATTTTCTTTCTTTTTTTATTTATTTTGAATTTAAGTATTTTATACTTGTAAAATTACAATTTTACATAGAGTTAAAATGATAATTTTCTTTTCCTTTAATTTGTAAGAAAGATAATGGAGAGGTTAAGTGGGACAATTCAATAATTCTATGATAAAAAATAAAAAAAAAATATTTGGGTTTATGATGCCTAGCTATAAAATGAGCAACTTGTTTTGACATTAGTCCCTTTCAAAGGCTTTTTAGCCTAGGTGAATAGAGTACCAAATGGTGTCTACCACCATGGTCACTAAGGCCAATAGGCATTTATGTAAGGGAGCTATTGATAGAAACAATGGCAACAAATGGAGACTATAGTTGTGAAATTGGAAAGAATTTATATAAATGCAATGAGATGTTGAATTGGGCCAAATATATAAAGGCATTGCAAAATTATGAACTTTCATAATTTTTTTTTTATTTCTAAATAATTTTGGAACTTAAAATAAATTTTATAGTTGTTTCTTCAAAAATTTTAAAAGAAACTTTAGTTTGAGAAAATCATATAGGTTGTATTATACTTATAATCAAAATTAATCTTGTGCAATTCATTTTGGTATGCCTTTATCCATATGTGATCAAATTAGTTTTATATAATTAGCAATGCAAAACCAAAAGGCTTTTTGTATTAAATGATAACAAAAATCACTTTCCCCCCCCCCCCCTAAGATTCATGCTAGTGGGTGTTTCCTTGCCTTTTATCATTTTGATTTATTCATAAATGATGGTAGGCAATAACTTTCAATTTGAAGTAGCATGGAATAACACACTTTGATTACATTTCTTTATATTAAAAAAATATATATCATAGAGGAAAATAGTGGTTTATATTTCTAACAATTTTATTTGAATTTTGATTTATGTAGAGTTTGCCTATACAATGAAAGTTACTGAAAAATGTGATGTTTATAGCTTTGGAGTGGTAGCATTGGAAATATTAATGGGAAGACATCCAACAAAACTCTTGAGTTTATTATCATCATCATCTTTTCTTGATGTTGGCTTACTTCAAATATTAGACCAACGTTTACCAACTCCAAATCATTTAGTTGTACCAAGTATTTTTCTTATTGCTAGCATAGCATTAGCATGCCTACATGGTGAGCCCAAGTCTCGACCCTCAATGAATTATGTATCCCAAAGGTTTTTATGCAATGACAAACCAATAGTCAAGTGATTGCATGGAGTTTTGCTAGAACAACTACGAAACCATGGAACGTGTGTAGTTGGATCAGGGAGTGAAAACCAAGTATGACTATTTGTTACTAGTTTTAGTTTCATGTAATTAGAGGTAGTTACAACTTCATAAAGTAATGTTACGTATGATCATTATAAGACCATGAATTTTGTAATTTTATATGCATCTATTAAACATTGTGTTCTTCTTTCTAACAATTTTATTTCCTTAGTTACTGTGTTCATTCTTTAAATTTCATAATACACAAGCCAAAAACTTATCTTTGTTGAGTTCATAGAGAAGCAGAGCTAAAACATTTCATTCAAATATTACACCAATGTCTACTAGCTTCAAAGCATTTCCTTATGCCAATTTTTTTTTTTCTTTTTTGCTTGCTAGCATAGCTTTTGCGTGCCTATCTTGACCTTCAATAAGGTGCATGTCACAAAGGTTCTTATGCCATGCCAAAGCAATAGCCAAGTCATGGAACAGAGTTTCACTATTGCAACTAAGAAAGCATGCAATGTGTGTAGTTGAATTGTGTGAAGAAAGCATTCAATGTGTGTGGTTGAATTGTGTAGTTTTTTTTTTCATGTAATTCCAAGAAAAAGTAATAAAATGTATGACATTATATTTCTAAGGATTGTGTAATTTCATAATGGTATTCAATTACTTATTATGTCATGTACGTATACAATTTTTAACATTGAATGTATATTGCATGAAGATTGTAAGAATGTTACTTGTAAAGTATAACCAAATCAAAACTCATGCTAGCAAGCACCATTGCTTTTTGGTAAGAAAAGGAAAATGATATAAGAACTACAATGGTTCCAGTAATTTGAGTGTCTCTGTGTGCCCTTTTACACCATTTAATCACCAATAATGGATTTTTAAGACAAGGTACCCATTAATATATTTTCTTTTTCCATCCCTTCTTTGCCAATGATGAATCATTTCCATCACAACAATTATGAGAGATATACCTTGCGCTACCAACCGAAGTTGGTAAACACTACCGATGGAAGTTTAATATACAAGTTTATGTATCAATATTGAAGTAACTCCTATGCAATAAAAAATACTATTTAACTTGGAAGTGTATCTTCTTGGTTTTTTCTAACAATTTCCTGCTACTTGTTTTAGTAATGAAATTTAAGATGGCGGATTTTTTTGTATTCACACCCTAAAACCATACCCTTACCTTGAGATTATACCCTCTAAAAAAAAAAAAAAATTCTCAGATGTCTTTTATATATAAGTGAAGAGAGTATGATAATTTCTAATCAACTATCATTCAATAATGATTAATATTTGTTATTTGAATATTTGTATCCAAACTAATAATATCTCAACATGATGAATGGTAGTTTGTTTATTTTGACTCGTGGGTAAAATTACTAGGCTTGAACTCATTATTTTCCCGCTCCTTATCATGCAAGATTGCTCTTTAGTATTATGAATGCATGGATAATATGAATCTTGTACACTTGTGTGTTTTTTTTTTTTCATTTGATTCTTCTTAGTTAGTTACTCTTTTTTGGCATTTGTTTGGGAATTTTTGATCTATTGGTATGATTTTTCAAACTTTTGTATTATGGAGTTTCAAGTAAAATAAGTTAATGAATGCCTGGCAAAAGAAAAAAGAACATGTTATGAACCTCCAAGTTAGAACATGAGGACAAAAGTTGAATCCTCTTGAATTGTTTTCAATAATATCAATTAAATTACTCAACTCTATTAGTATCATTCCTAAGAAATTGCTGCAAATGATATCCAATGATATGCTAACAAGTTCACTATTAATGATAATCATTGTGTTTTTTAGCTACTTTGAATCTTTGTGTTTTAATTCTCATCTCCAAATACGTGTTTCTTCAATTAATAGAAGTCAAGTTTTCTCTTTAATTGAGAGTTTGTTCAGTTTCTTTTTACTTGTGAAAAGAAAACTCTTGGATGGAAACAAGCACTCGTCACTGACTAACTTAAACAAGCCACATATCTATATAATTCTTGATTTCATATTTAAGAATATTAAACCTCTTCAAGTGAATATTTTGTTATGTAATAATTAAAAGATTCTAAATTTGATTTTCTCTCCTGTGATGTTGGAATATGCTTTTACAATTTTTTTTCTTAGATTAATAAACTAAAGATTTTAGCTCCAATATCTTATAATTAACCAAAATTTTCTATTATAGCAAAAGATGTGATTGTTTTGATCCAAGGGATCAGCTTATTGATGACTATGCTTCCTTTCCATGTTTTTGTTTCTGTTACATTTTTCCCTCGCTTAATTAAATCCTAACAAAGAGTAAAACTACAACACTCAATCATAAAGTGCTTCAGAAAACAACAGGACCAAGGCTTTTGAGCATCAATTACAATAAGATCGTAAGGATGCTATTTATGGGGGACAGCAGACACCAATTCTCAAGCCGGCAAATGCACTTGTTCTATGATCAGAGGAAGAAAATGACATAAGCAACGACATTGCTTCCATTTGAATTCGGTGCGTTTGGGTGATCCTATAAACCATTTAATCTCCAACAATTGCTTCTCGAGATAAAAGGGTCAAATGAAGAGTGCGAAGACGTTCCATTTACTCTGTTCCTACAACGAAAAAAAAAAAAACAGCTTAGAAACACACCTTATTCCAAACCATATTGATAAATTGCCCTTCGAAATCACTACAAAACTTACCTTTTCTTTTCAAAGTAAGACAAAATCACCATTGGCTATTCTAACTAGTTGAGTTTTCCTCACATAAAGTGCACAGTTATTTTGGTAGAGCATTCTTGCAAAGGGAAGACTTTAGCGTGTATTGGGTGTCACATTATTCTTGTACACCTTTATGCTACTCAAATGATCAGCAAAGCCTTTCTCTCTTCTTTCGTTTTTTCGGTTCACCTCCTCTTCGTTGATGCCTTGTGTCACGGTCTTGGTAGATCCATGTGGCACCTAGGTCTCAGCAGAGATCTGGGTCAACCTTTTAAGCTTTCAATAAACTACCTAAAAGCTGCAATGGGACAAATTGGTTAGCCCCGAGACAAGTGTAGAGGGAGGTTGGACATGAAATAAAGAGCACACACTCTGAATATACATCTTTATTGAACCAAAGAATCATCCAAGTTACAAGCAACTAAGCAAACAAGCTACAAGCAACTAGACAAGACTCCCCACGACCAACAGGGTGCATTCTATACAAGAGTCGATTCAGTTTACATCGCAGCAGAAATACATAATAAGATAAAATACATAGTATATAAATAATAGGTTACAAAACAAGGCACCACCCAAATGGATGGCCCATTACAGGGAAAAACACCAGAGAACAAACGAGCCGCATCCTTGGTCGCCTGGGTACCTCGGCCTGTACTTCCAGTCCAGGACACTTGTCCTAATTAAGGCTCTCCTCATAAAGTATATTAGCCAAAATGCAGTAACTGCAGAGGAAAAGAATGCTTCTCTTACGCTTCTTGAAATTCGTGAAAATGTCTAAAGTTGTTGTTTCTACACTAAGTTAAGATTGAAAAGGTTTCTGGTTTCTGATGGCACCAATCTTTTGTCTACATTGTTATTTCGGTCCCATCTGATGGAGTTGAAGCTTGACCCATGATTACTCTGGGAATGGCCTGCCAAATGCAGCAGTTCCTGTGGCATGACGCAAGTTTAAGACAATGAGACCCATACACCCTGGGATTGCACGGTTCACACGACTGTATACCTCCAAGAAGTTTGAAATTTAGTCATGGCCATTACGATCACAGAAACAGGAAAGCAAACTAAAAACTCTCGTATAGAATAGATTCTCAACAACTAGCCTTGACTCTTAGTGCAAGGGTTTGCAGCTAGTCCGCTGGTTAGAGTTTGACGCTGTCATGCAGCCAAGACTAATAGTCGCCCAACAGAAAATTTGGCCAGCGCCATCTGCTCTAAATATCCAATAGCAAGTCCTCTTATGTGTGGAATTGTTGCTGCAACTAGTCTCTGATACACACATGCAAGTGTTTGATTCAATGAAGGCGTGTTTCTATTGGTTTTGAAAACGAATGGAAGCTTCGATACCACTGTTGGTTTCCGAAAACTGTTCGGATATGTGGTTGCATGGGCAGCCACGTGTCATCACTAGTGGCTGCCCTGTTGACTACTCTTCTTAGACAGCTGCTGTAAGACACTCCACCCAGCAGCACAACACACTCCACCGTGCAGCACACGTAGCAGCTACTCACAGTAGCTGCCGTGAATCACCCCAGGGAGCATATATGCGCGACGTGTGGATGGTTACAAGACATGGAGGAGCTGTTCTTCACGTTGTAATTTTTTCTTTCCTTTCTCTATAAATAGACATTGCTATTATACTCTTATTCCTACCACGGGAACAATAACCCGTTTGTAATAGATTTAGTTCAAGAGGTTTTCTTGCTTATATGAATGAAATGAGCAATTTTTACCTATATTCATAGTCTTTTGACATGGCATCAAGAGCTTAGGTTCTTTATTTTTCCATTTATCACGAATCAAGCTTAAAAACTCGTTCGTTTCAATTGATCCAAATCGCTTCCGCTCGAAACCCACAAATCGGAGTTTTCTGGCTAATTTCCGGTCAAAACCGACCGTAAAAACGCCTTCCGACACTTTCAAACACCAAACCGAACTGCAACCCCACTGGCGCTGCATCTATTCCGGTGACCAAACTCCAAAACAACGTAGTTTTGATTAATTCGTCTATTTACAAAGACGACGATCAAAACGACGACGTACCATTATTTTTCGTTTTAGTGGAACGACGTCGTTCATTTGCTTAATCAGCTTCTTAAACAATGACGCTTCACTCGAACGACACCACACCCAACAACGACGCCGTTTCTCCCACCAAACGACGACCGAGTAGATTTTCGCACCTATCACCGTGCTCCTCCGCTCACTCCGCCGCACCAAGAACCGGATAACAGGGGCCAAACCCTAGATTATTCCGATCCCCTTTTTCTGCCGCCCGGAGACATAAATTCGACGCCACTGGTAGCAATTAAGCTCGACGGACCGATGAATTACGCAGCATGGAGCGAGACGATGACGATCGCGCTCTCAATTAAGAACAAATTTGTGTTCGTCGACGGCTCTTACACCACGCCGGAACCTGACTCACCGACCCAAAAACAGTGGAAACGGTGCAACGATCTCTGCCGCGGATGGATTCTGAATTCAATTGCCGACCACCTTCACAACGGCCTTCTCTACACCAAAACGGCGGCCGAGATGTGGTTGGAACTTCGCAGCCGGTATCAACAGGTCGACCGTTCTAGGGTTTTTGACCTAACTACCGAATTATGCACGATTCGGCAAGGCGGAGAACCAATTGCGACCTATTTTGGTCGATTGAAGCAGCTCTAGAACGAATTCAACTCCCTGATTGAGCTGAAAAGGCCCAGAATGTACTCGTTCGAAGAATGGCAGGAGCACGAAGAGGAGATGAAGTTTTTTCAGTTTGTTCGTGGCCTGGATGATCACCTTTTGCCGATTCGAGAGCAAATTCTTCTTATGCAGCCTCCTCCGGACCTTTTGCAGGCCTATTCGATACTCTGCAAGGCAAAATATCGCCGGAGCTCATCGGGGAAGACGACCGGTGATTATGTGTTTGTTGTGGTGAAAAATCGACCCGATGCAAAAAGTTCGGGAGGCGGGTCAACAGCTATTGCGGCGAGCGCACCTATGGGGATGACTTCCTCAGGGGCCGAACGACTAGTCGCGGGGGATGGGTCGCTTATACGCTCAGCTCCAAATGACATGTCATTTACGCTAAAGGTAGCGCGAAACGACAAGTCGTATAGGGGTAATCAAACTCAAAATGACCAATGTGCCATTTGTGGGAGAAAAGGCCATAAAAGGGAGGAATGTTATCGTTTGGTGGGTCCCCAATGTGACTATTGCAAGGGATACGGTCATGAAAAGAAGTTGTGCTACAGACTCCATGGTTATCCACCTGGACACAGAAATTACAAAGAAGAAGCCAAAGCCAATCTGGTAGCGGATGATCCGGACCATGTCTTCATCACCAAGACAGACTACCAGAAATTCATGGGATTCCTGAACAACAAACAGGACAGTCAGGCTTACCTGGCAGGTACATCTCACTCTCTAAATCAATGTTGGATAATTGATTCTGGTGCTAGTGATCATATTACTGCAAATTTGCCATGCTTGAAATCGATTATGCCATGTGCCTCTAGATCTAGGAAAGTTAAATTTCCTAACGGTGATGGTGCATTGGTGACACATATTGGCAACACTAGCATATCCAAAACATTGAAATTGAACACAGTTTTATATTCTCCTGATTTTAAGTTCAACCTTATATCTGCCTCAAAATTTTGCCATGAAAATACATGTCGCATCATATTTTATGCAGAATTTTGTGTCTTTCAGGACCTTTGGACGAGTGAAGTCAAAGGCCTCGGTAGGGTTAGAAATGGCCTCTACTATTTTGTTGCATGTCCAGATAGAAATGATGTATCTCAGCCTTCAGGACATGTTTTAACTTTTGAGCATTCAAAATCTACATGTAATATTTTAAATTCTGAACTTTGGCATTGTAGACTCGGACATATGTCTGATGTAAAATTTCAATATATTAATGATTTCAAATCTACAAAATTCTCAAAACATGAGCCTTGCATGATTTGCCCACTTGCAAAACAAACTCGCAATTCCTTTCCTACGCGCAATCACATTGCGCAACGGAAGTTTGACCTAGTTCATATAGATGTTTAGGGACCATACAAAATCCCTAATCATGATGGGTCAACATATTTCCTCACACTAGTCGATGACTTTTCACGAGGAACTTGGACATTCTTGATGAAAGTCAAGAGTGAAACATATTCACGACTAGAGGAATTCTTGAATTTGGTAAAAAACCAATTCAACACAGAAGTCAAGTGCGTTAGAACAGATAATGCACTTGATTTCTTCAATCAGCACACAAAACAATTATTCACCTCTCGAGGCATCAGGCACAAGAGTTCATGTGTACACACACCACAACAGAATGGTGTTGTAGAGCGCAAACATCGTCACATCTTGGACGTAGCGCGAGCTTTGAAATTTCAAAGCTCAATGCCTGACAAATTTTGGGGGGAATACATACTTACTGCAACCTATCTTATCAATAGGATGCCATCCACGGTTTTGCATGGAATCACACCTTTCGAGAAACTTTTTGAAAAATCACCAAAATTCTCACATCTTAGAATTTTTGGATGTTTATGTCATGCCACCACCGTAGGACCAAAGGATAAGTTTGCCCCTCGAGCAATCCCTAGCATTTTTATGGGATATGCTCAAAGTCAGAAGGGATACAGATTATACGACCCCGAAAAGGATAGATTTTTTGTAAGTCGGGATGTGAAATTCCACGAGGATATTTTTCCTTTTTCACAAGTAGGGGCCAAATCACATCCTACCATGAAGGTACCTTTGACGGAACTCGTTCAAAAGGCTCCAGAAATGCATGAATTTGAGGTACCTTCTGACCCTACACATTCATCTCCCACTCCAACTGATCCTATAAGCCACCATACAGATATACCACCACCACCTTCAGCTGAACCACTTGACATATTCTCTGATGATGAAACCATACCCACATCAAGCAATTCACCTGAACCACAGCCACAGGCAACCCCTCGACGTCCTACTAGGAACACCAGACCTCCTTTGTGGTCGAAAGACTACGTATGCCCTACCATCCACGTAGCAGAAACAGAATCATCAGCCTATCCTCTTTCAACCTACATTTCATATGACCATTTACCATTGGACAACCAGCATTTCATTGCATCCATATCTGCTGATGTTGAACTAATGCATCACCATGAGGCAATTGGCGATCCTAGATGGCAAGAAGCCATGGAACAAGAGATTAGGGCATTGGAAGCAAATAATACGTGGGAGCTAGTGGACTTACCTCGAGGAAGAAAACCCATTGGTTGTAAATGGGTGTATAAGATAAAGCACAAAGCAGATGGGTCAATAGAGAGGTATAAAGCAAGACTAGTGGCAAAAGGATACAGTCAGAAAGAAGGAGTGGACTACCATGAGATTTTTGCCCCGGTGGTAAAACACATCACAATCAGATGTGCTCTCTCTTTAGCAGCACAGAATCAATGGGACATCCATCAGATGGATGTAAACAATGCTTTCCTACAAGGGGATCTAGATGAAGAGGTATACATGAAACCTCCACCAGGTGATCCGGCTGAAAACAATGGAAAAGTTTGTAAGTTGAGAAAATCCATCTATGGACTCAAGCAAGCAGCCAGACAATGGTACGAAAAGTTCACGGAAGCCCTCCTCACAGCTGGTTATAAGGATTCCATGCATGACACCTCATTGTTTGTTCGACGAAGAGGTAATCTCATCGTCATTCTCATGATCTATGTGGATGACATACTCATCACCGGCAGTGACACTAAGGGGATACAAGAATTGAAAGCACACTTGCATTCTGCATTTCACATTAAGGACTTGGGAGATCTCAAATTCTTTCTAGGGATTGAGGTCCTTAAAGATGAAAAGGGAATTCAATTGAGTCAACGAAAGTACATTCTCGAGATGATAGAAGAGATGGGACTTGGAGGAAGTAAACCAGTTGACAACCCCATGGACACCAATTTGTCATTGACTACTTTTAAACATGATCAGGGAGCAAAGGTGCCACGAGATGATGATCCACTTCTAAATGAACCACTCAAGTATCAACAACTTATAGGGAAGTTGAATTATCTCTTAGTCACCAGGCCTGACATCTCTTACACGGTGCACAATTTAGCCCAATTCATGCATTCACCGAAGAAATCTCACTGGGAAACAGCTATTAGATTAATCAGATATCTTAAGAGCTGCCCAGGCACCAGTTTATTTATTTCCGCTTCGGGAGGTTACCAGATGCGAGCATTCTGTGACTCGGACTATGCCACTTGCAAGGTTGAGAGGAAATCTGTTACTGGCTTCTGCATCATGCTTGGCGACACCCTCATTTCTTGGAAAAGCAAGAAACAGGCAGTGGTATCTCTTTCCTCCACAGAAGTAGAGTATCGAGCAATGGCTTACACATCATGTGAGATCATCTGGTTACTAGGCCTACTTGGAGACATGGGAATTGAAGTCCCACAACCAGTGACTATGTATTGCGATAATAAGGCCAATGCCGCAATGGAACTATTAGCAAATCCAATGGTGCATCAGCGCACTAAGCACATAGATGTCGACTGTCACTTCATCAGGGAAAAGATAAAGCGTGGCCTCATCAAAACACATCATGTTGGAACCAAAGATCAACCAGCAGATATCTTCACAAAGGCTCTAGGAGCAAATCAACATGCACATCTCCTTGGCAAACTGAACGTCATCAACTCTTATCGACCATCAGTTTGAGGAGGGGTGTTCGGATATGTGGTTGCATGGGCAGCCACGTGTCATCACTAGTGGCTGCCCTGTTGACTACTCTTCTTAGACAGCTGCTGTAAGACACTCCACCCAGCAGCACAACACACTCCACCGTGCAGCACGCGTAGCAGCTACTCATAGTAGCTGCCGTGAATCACCCCAGGGAGCATATATGCGCGACGTGTGGATGGTTACAAGACATGGAGGAGCTGTTCTTCACGTTGTAATTTTTTCTTTCCTTTCTCTATAAATAGACATTGCTATTATACTCTTATTCCTACCACGGGAACAATAACCTGTTTGTAATAGATTTAGTTCAAGAGGTTTTCTTGCTTATATGAATGAAATGAGCAATTTTTACCTATATTCATAGTCTTTTGACAAAAACAAAAGAAACAAATACAAAAGAACCCAAATACAACAAGATTTCGCTCAAACAATACAACCCAAAACAGGTTACAAAAACGGATTACAAAGATCCCTCAGAACTCTTACTCATACAAGACCCTTCACACTAGACAAACTCAAAACAGGGCAGAGTTAAGGATAATATCATAAAACATATCATAAAACACAGCATGTACTCGCTGCAAAACCACTGAAATAGACGGCATGCAAAGAGGTTCAAATGACGCACAAATCCATATCTTGAACCCCCTCACTTGGCCTATTTATAATACAGAAAATACCAAGACGTTATCATATCTCTGCATTTGGCCTTCAACTTCCAGCACTTTTTCTTTTCCTCCGTCAGGAAGCTCTCGATCTCCAGAGGACAGGTGCAGCGGCAGATTCAGTAAACAAAACAAACCCTAAAGGAAAATTAAAGATGCTTTACATCTCTAATAGTAATAGACGTGGTCTTTGGCTTTGTAAATAGGTTTCAGCTTTTACTTTTTGAGTGGACAAACCCATGTAACAAATCTCAGTCTAGAATAAGGTGTATTTCTAAGCTGGTTCTTGTTGGTTGAAAACATTAAAGGGAAGAGAACATTCCTAATCCAATCTGACATTATGTAAGAATTTCAAATAGGAGCTTATAAGGCATATTACAGTTATTCTCTTCTCCAATATGAGAGTCTACTGTCTAAAATTTTCTGCATTTTGAAAAACTGTTTTTGATATCCTTTTTTCCAACTGTGACGTAGGCTGCATTGTTCTATACTCTTCATTTATACCTTACCAAAAGCTTCCCTTTCATTTTCTCTCGCTGATCACAGAACGACAGCATTTGCTGGCCTGGATAATGATTGCTGCTGCCCTCTGTAGACAAGATCCTTACAGTCTTAGTGCAATTGATGCTCAAAGCCTTAATGTTGTTGTTTTCTGAAGCAAAGTATGATTAACCGTCATAGTTTTTAACTTGTTAGGATTTTGTTAAGGGAAAACTGTAGAAGAAACTGTAAAAACAGGGTCTTAGCAGAGAAATTCCTGGTGGTTCCCGTTGGAAGCCAAGTTGTAAAAGAAGAATAATGAAGCACAATTATCAATAATCGATCCCGTGGATCAAAACAATCCCACCTTTCGCTAAAATAAAAAATTTTGGTTGATCACAAGATATTTGAACCAAATCTCTATAACTATAATGGCTCATATCAATTTTAATGATCAAAACTTGCACCTAGGTAATTCATATTTTATTTTGATGATGGTAAGAGAAAAAACATGATAATCACTTGAAAACGTCTTTCAATTAAGCTAAGAAAACTCCTTGTTTAATTATTTGGTTTTACCATTTGAGAATTTGAAGTTATATTAATATGTAATATATGCATATTTGAAATTTAATTTTCTAAGAATTTTCCACACATAATTGATATTTGTGCTTGGATAAACTGGATGTTTGAAGTTTACATTACACGATATGTTGCAGGCCAAATTCTACCATATCAATGATTACTTGATGCCCAAAACATATGATATTGTGTAACTTAAATATACTTACATAGCTTAATATTTCATTAAAAAAGTATACTACAAGACTAAGTTGATTTTGAGGTTAATGGAAGGTGTTTAAGGGTCATATGGCTTGACAAACTGTTTGCATAATGACTAGGTGACACAATTGACAAAGAACTAAGCAATGTTGAAAAGACCAAACAACTCACCCAAGTTTGCAGGGCATAGACAATTCCTAAACCTCACCAATAATCTTACACTTGCGACACTGATCGACAGCCCATTGATACAGACAATTAACCTCTATGTTGCTTGTAGAACTAACTCATATAGAAATATCATTATATTGGATCTGCAAATGTGACACATGAAGTAAAAGCATTTTTTATAGCAAGGGCATTTTCACTAGATAAGATGGTATCCCATGAAAAATGGTTAAGTACTTCGCAATGGCACCAAACTGGGATAAAAGCAACCTAAAAAAGGACCAAAACTTTGATATGCAACCAAATACACCCTTTTCAAAGGTGTATTGAGGCAAACTTGATACAAATTGCATAAAAATGCTCATGACTTCAATTCCATTATGCATTTTGACATTGTATGTTCATCCTGGTAAAACAAAAACTGTGTTTGTTACATTACCTTGCAGAATCTAATGAAAACTCCTTTGTTCAAAGGAAAGAAAACGAGACAGAGAATAAAGATAAGTTTATCTATTTGAAAGATAAATGACGGTGTCAACATTAGATTGAACAATGTAAAAGCACTAGAATGAGTGAGATCAATAGGACAACGATTTTTAAAAAGAAATAGTGAAGGACAAAGAAATTTCAAAAGAACAATAAACTTTACCATTCCATAATATGATTTCCTTTCGTTACCTATCTATCTGTTGATGACATTGCACTAAAACACTCAAATTCAGACGGCCAGTTGTTGTAAAAAAACTAACACGAACATGCCATAATTGGTAATTCTTATTGTTCTTACCCTGCATCTCAAGACAAAAATTCAAGACAAGATGCTAATATCATTTACCTTGAGATTCATTGCTCATAAAAGACCAAGGTCAAAGAGAAAGTCAGCTTGCCTTTGAATTGGAAAAAGACAAAGTAGAACAATGGACAGAAGAAACCATGGTTCAGTAATACTGAGCTTCAGATAGCATTAAAAAGGCATGTTCCCACCTTGCCCTCTTCCAACCTAGCCATATCCCCCTCGCGGTTTTAAGATACTCCGTCATTACCACCTCCTGCAGCATATCCGCCATAAGCCACATAAGTTTTCCTCTGGAAATTGCCAAATATCTGCAAGTTACATGAAATTGAGTCAAAGAACCCATCCTTATTTGTTCGGAAATGAGCTTAGGTGGCAGCCACACCTACGTGGCTACCACGTTGGAGCTGTCATCGGGTTCCCAAGGAGGAAACCAACCCTGCTGCACGCCTCTGCAACACACACAACAGAGGTCTCTTCCTCACTGAGAAAGCTCCCTACACACGTTAACTGGAACAGCTCCTCCAAGCAAGGCCCGTGCAGTCCTCTCACTATCCTCTCACCAGCTTGTTCATTTGTTCAAATCTTGTGCATAAATACATTCATCTTGTATACGTTTGTTTTTATCATGGAATTTTACTTCTCCCATTTGCTGTAAGCTTTGATCTTGTTCATCAACAAACAAGATTTTTATCCTATTTTCACATATTTTGATATTATTAAATGCAGACTGCATAGACAGGAAAGAGAACTGTTGAAGTACTAACAAGTCTAAAGGCATAAGACAATGATAACCACACCTAACTTCAATTCTCTTGTTCGTATTAGAGAAGGGGAATAAAGGACATGTCAGAAGTAGGAATATCTTTCTCACGTTTACAAAAACATTGCGACTCTCACCTTAACATCAGATACTAGTCGCACTGTCTTGTACTCTGTTTTATCTCGTCTTTCCAAGATAACACTACTCACCCTTTTTAAACTTCTCATGCATGGCCATAAAACCAAACCCTTCCGTGAATTGCACAGATGAATGCTGAGACTGCAAGATATTAACAAGATAAGAAATGACATCTAGACAGTTAACAAAATGCTATCCACGCAAATGGTCCAAGAAAGCATCAAAAGGTAGCCCACCATCCAGTCTCCAGACTTAGGAACTGGGAGTCAAGGTTGAACGAATTACCTACGTAATTCTCATAAAACATTAATCTTTTGGAATCTGATGGAGCTGCAAATTTTCTCCACCAACTTGCGTTGTCGTTAATAGAAGACTTAGATTCAATGTTCCAGTCTAGCAAGCGGACTTTGCATTTGTAAGCTTTCTTGGAAAACATCTTGGAAATTTCCTCCCCCTTGGATTGCAGTAACTAAGTGGTCTTTTTATTCAGCATTCACTATCCAAGTCTACCGTGCGGACTGTGTTTGTGAAACCTCTGCCTGGAAAAATCTTCGAAAACTTCTGCTATTTTGGATTACCATAACCAAGTGTATGATTAATGAATCTTAACATTGATATGAGCATAAACAAGTTAACGGATTTGAAGCAAATCAATTACAGATTGCTTCGGGTCTTCCTAATTTTCTCAAACACACTAACACTAGAGTTGTTGGAAACATGTCTTCATTCAATCAAACATTTACAAGTTTATATTGGAAACTAATTACAGCAACAATTCTTCATACAGGCAGACTTGCTGTTGGATGTTTATAGCAGACGGTGCAGACTGAGTCATCTCGCAAATTTTCTGTTTGGATGACCATTAGTCTTGGCTGCATGACACTGTCCAACTCCAACCAGTGGGACTTGCTGCGAAGGGTTGCACTAAGAGTCAAGGCTAGTTGCTGAAGAATCTAATCAATACCAGAGTATTGAAATTCGATGGAACTGCAAATTTTCTCTCACCCACGTGTGTTGTCGATACCAGAAGAATCTTAGTCACTAGTCATTGTCCCAAGTCTAGCAAGCTGACCTCGTCTTTGTAACTTTCCTGGAAAACATCTTAGAAATTTCCTATCGCTTGGATTGCCATAATCAATATACGAATCATGGAAAACAGGTGGGAAGATCATCAATAAGAATTGTTGCTTGATAGTGATAGTTTTTTAAAAATCATTTTCTTTTTTTTTTCAATATACTTATGCACACGGAGAAGGGGAAAGGGGACTCAAACCCCTAACCAATGAGTCCACCTGGTCAAGGGTCCTAGCCTGGTGATAGTGATAGTTACAATGATTGTTATAAATGCAATGAGATTGAAGGTTAGAGTAAACACTTAAGGTAACTAAATTAATTATAAACTAAAAAATTATAAACACTTAATTTACCATGGATTGTAATTTCATAGATAATATACACATACACACTTTCTAGCATTGAGTATATCTATGTTAAGATTGTGAGGATTTTATTTGCTAAGGACAACCAAACTAGTAGTCAAGCCAGCCACACAGTTGAAAGGTTGTCGATTACCAGGTATCTTCACCTCAAATGCTATTCTTCTTATTAAAATTAAGAATTAGTACTCAAGCCAACCACACAGTTGCTCTTTGATAAGACAATCAATGAAAAGTTGTCGATTAGCAATTAGTTTCACCTCAAATGCTATTCCTCTTATTAAAATTAAGAATTTGACAACAGAATATTCTTTGTCTCAAAATTAAAAAAAAACTAAGAACATAGTATTCCTCTTATCCGTAGGCCCATGTGGTTTTAATCTAAAATAAAAAATGCTAACAGGAATATTCCTATCTGTCAACATCAAAGAGTTTGACACAAACTTCAAGACAAATTGTAAAGAAAGCAGAGTTGGAAGAACACTTTGAGAAGTGGCGTGGTCTTCACAAACTCAATCCCACCATACCAAACCTCCCTAAGAAAGTTCTGTTTCCTGCTAACCAAACACCAATAAGAGGAAAAAGCGGGCAAGGATCGCATCCTGTTCATCCGGAAAATCGCCATAAGGCTACACGATCAACTTTCGTTGTTTCTTATCGTGATGAGGAACAGAATAAATGGAATGTAGAAAGAATGAGGTAATTCCTGTGAGTGGAAATTATGGAACCCAACTTTCCATTCATGCATCCGATATTGCCATAATGAACAGGAGAAGTTAGCCATGGCCAAGAACAAGAAAAGTTGCTATTGCGGGGCGGCTGCGTGCACTGGCTGAGTCTCGATACAAGTTCATTTGTCCTTCCAAGACTATGTATCTGGCTGAATTCAATCACGTTGATTTGGTCCTTAATCATGTTACTGGCGCAGGCTGCATCCAACCTAGCACTTCAGGTCGTAATATGTTGTTATCGAAGCCAGAAATGGCTTTGCCAAGGAAATGAATTTTTTGCCTACCATTAAACTTTGAAAGACGATAAGAACACGGTGATTCTGCACCAGTTGGCAATTGTTAACCAAAGAAATCATTGAATGTTTTGGTTCTTCCCGCTATCAAGACTTCTTTGGAGAACTTACCAAGTTGCAGCAATGTTCCTCTATCAATGAATATTAGACAAACTTCTCTCGTTTGCTCCTACGTGCAGGAATGCCCTTGACAGGAACAGGCGGGTATTTCACTAGGGAAGCAGACAAGCTGATGTTCAAGCATGTAAACCAAATTCAATATGCCCAGCCATTGGTCTCCCAAAATTATACTAGGCTTAGGTTCTGACCGGAAGAGCAAGCAATTAAGAAGGAATCAAGAGGCCAGCAACAGGATTATTACGACTGAGACTACTGCAGTGGGAACTCGTGCCTTCAATACTGAAAGGTCTCAAAGTTATTCCTCAATAAGATTATTAGCTCCAAATATCCAAACTGAAGTAGCAGATTGGAAAACTTGGGTACCCTTTGCCTACTGGCAGTACTTTTGAGCTTTGGCTACGAGGAACTGGAATCATGGAAAGTAGTAGGTTTAATCAGTTTCCTGATTTTTTTGGCCTTTAGTTGTACGCCAGAACCTGGGAGTGCTAATTAATTTGAAACCTTTAAGAGATTCAAAACAGAACAGGTTGATGAAACGGAGGACAGGTCTGCTATGAGTTTGTGCACAGAAGAAGATCAATGGAGACACAGTTTCTGCACAAAAGGTTCACAGCTCAACATATTGTTTCGTTCTACAAGATATTTAAAACGGAGACCAGTCTTGTTACAACACGTTCACTAGAACAGAACTAAAACAGGACATCAAAAAGTAAGGTGCATACAGAACAAAGAACATGGCAATTTCCCATAACCCTCTGACACTTCAAATTCCATGCTTTGGTAGAGTTGGAATGGTCCGCAAGTTAGCTTCTGTCAGACTAAGTTCTGCGCTTAAGGCTTCCAATTTTTCGGTGGCTTGTATCAGTAAGTAGAGCCTCCCCCCAAAATATCTCAGCATGCTTTGATTTCTTAATCCATCACACTTTAACACTAATCACTCATTCTCTGATTGTTAAATATATGTTCCACACATTTGCACAATTTTGTCGTGTTGGACGCCATCTGGATCAACAGGTGTCTGTATTTCAACTTATTTTGCTCAAACTATGCAGATAGCAGAAATTAGATTAGACCCAACATCCCTGTCATATAGATGGTGAAGTTATCTTTCACTCACCTCTATGGATATTTAAATATGAATTTTGGCCTATGAGTTTGTTTTCAGCCTGAATAAACAGATTCTATATCCTTCGGAGATAATTAAGGGATGGAAAGTTGAGGTCATCGATTCGCCAATATGAAGGCTAAGGCACTATTTTACACCCCCCACCCAAAAAAAAAAAAAAATTCTGGTAGAAGTTTTATTTTCTGCCATTGAGATGTTCATGGTAGGCGGGTTTCTTGATTAGAAGTCTCGCTATCCAGTAAACTTCTTGGGAGGATGATAGATCCCCAAAATTCCACCTATTATCAAGCAAATGCTTTGTAGTCTGAAAAGTTTATTCTCAGATTGCCCTAGATTTCACTGCAGCCTCTGGCCATCATGTCACAATAATTTTAAAAAGGCAAACTTTCTAAACCCTATAACAAAACGGATGGAGCTGTAGCATGAGTGAGATAAATTTTCTTTGCTACTTTTTTAACAATCTTGTACATGTTCAACAGACAAATATTTCCCCTATATTTGCCAGGTTATTTGAACGGTATGGAAGCTAACAAGTCAACAATTGATAAAGATGGTTGGCTTCATGCTGGAGACATTGTTTACTTTGACATGGATGCATAAATTCATATATCTGATCCCTTGAAGGGGCTTATTGAATATAAGGGCTTTCAGGTATAAAGTTTAGATTCAAAAGGCCATAAAATTTTCAGGATCTACTGCCCTACATAATAGGAACCTCCCGTGATCTTTGTATCATACATCATGTTGAGTTACAAAAAAAATATTGCTTATATGATTCCTTGTCCGTTTAGGAATCCTTTGTCAAACATTGTTGGTGGAAAGAGTTTCTTACTTGAAGGAACAGCTTAGTAAGCTGCAAAGTAATCAATAGCTCTTGATCCTTTTTAGGAAGTTTATGGATGAATTTCTGTGAATAATTGTGTTCCCATACTCTACAGATTGCTACTGCTAACTTAGAAGTTGTGTTGATATCCCATCCAGAGATACTCGATGTTACCATTCCAGTGTAAGCATATAGCATATGAGCACTTGAATGTATTCTACAGAACATTTGAACACACAGTTTACTGAAAATGAATCAGAGGCATTTTAAGATTTTCTGGAGGAATTGGCCCTTAATAGGACATGATGAGGGCAACGATTTGCAATCCTTCGATAAAAGGGATGAGACCAGGGTACAGTTTTGAAAGCAGGTATACTGCCTTTGGCGTTCTGAGGCATTTTTAATGCTTCAAATTTTGCTAATAATTGGTTGTGACCTTCATGTATCATTCCCTTTTTTTTTTTCCTAGTGCCCCATATGAAGAATATGGGGAGATTTTGATGTGGCTACATCAAAATGGTTTATTTTTAACAATATTAATTCCTAACATCGGGAAATTCAACTAGACTCGAAGAAACCCATTGCTTTTGCTCAAATCAATGTTGAGATTCATTAGCCATACGCTTGTTACAGCAATCCAAGTGGCAGTAAATTTCCGAGATGTTTCCAGAAAGAGCTTTCAAAAACAAAGTCCACTTGTTAACTTGAATAGTTCACACTGAATAGGTCCACTAATTACGACAATTCAAGTGGGAGGAATTTCCAAGATGTTTTCTAGGAAGCTTACAAAGACAAACTCCGCTTGCAGCTCCATCGGATTCCAACAGGCTAGTATTTCCTGAGAAACACGTCGAGGTAGAAGATTAGTGTTTCGTGATAATCACGTTGGTCTTCGCTCAACGTCAACACCAATGTAGAAATAAAATATGTCCCTCAACCTTGACTCCCAGTCCACAAGTCAGGGATGTGCTTACCGATCAATTGTATCCAAAAACCTATCTTTGTTGAGTTCATAGAGAAGTGGAGCCGAAACATTTCCTTCAAGTATTACACCAATCTTTACTAGTTCCAAAACATTTGCTTGCGCCAATTTCTTTCTTTTTTTATTTTTATTTTTTATTTTTTGGTTGCTAGCATAACACTTGCATGCCTTTCCTGACTTTCAATGAGGTGCTTACCACAAAGGTTTTTTTATGCCATGCCAAAGTAATAGCCAAGTCATGAGAGGAAGTTTTACTATCATAGCAAAGAAAGCATGCAACGTGTGTAGTTCAATTGTGTGTAGTTTTTGTTTCATATAGTTCCAAGAAGTTATAGTTTTTTAAAGTAATATAATGAAAGACATTATATTGCTAAAGATTGTGCAATTTCATAAGTGGTATTCAATTACTATTATGTATATATTACTTGAAGATTGTAAGGATGTTATTTGCAAAGGACAAACAAACCAACACTCATGCTAGCAAACATAGTTGCTCTTTGGTAAGAGAAAGAAAATTATATAAGAAATTACATTGTTTTTAGTTGAATTTGAGTGCTTCTATGTCCTCTTTTACACCATTTAATCACCAATTATGGATTCTCAAAAGAAGGTGTCCATTGATATAGTTTCTTTTCCCATCCCTTCTTTGCCAATGATGAATTACTTCCATGACAACAATTATGAAAGACATACTCTATGCTAGCAACCGAAGTTCTATCAATGGAAGTTTAGTATGCAAGTTTATGTATCAATGTTGAAATAACTCCTATGCAATAAACAACACTACTTAATTTAGAAGTATATCTTCTTGGTTTTTTTTTGACAATTTGCTACTACTTGTTTTATTAATGAAATTGAAGATGGGGGATTTTATGTATTCACAACCATACTCTTGCCTTGAGACTATACAACCAAAAAAATTAAATTTCTCTTATGTTTTTTATATGTAAGTGAAGAGAGTATGATGACTCTTGATCAACTATCATTCAATAATGAATATTCTTTGTTATTTGAAATATTTGTATCCATATTAATAATATCTCAATATGATGGATGATAATTTGTTTCTTTTAAGTTGTGAGTAAAATTAGGAGGCACAACTGCATTATTTTCCCTCTCCTTATGGTGCAAGATTGCTCCTTAGTATCATGAACACAGGCATAATCCTGAATCTTGTACATTTTTGTTTTTTTTTTTCATTTGATTCTTCTTGGTTAGTTACTCACTTTTGATGTTTTGTTTAGCAATTTTTGTTTTACTATTATGATTTTCCAAAGCTTGGCAAAAGAAAAGAGAACACGTTTTAAGCCTCTAAGTTAGAACATGAGTACCACTCCTAAGAAATTATTGCAAATGATATCCAATGGTATATTGACATGTTCATCATTGCTATTAATGATAAACATTGTGTTTTTTTACCCACTTTGAACCTTTGTTTTCTCATTCTTATCTCCAAATACATGTTTCTTCAAGTATTAGAAATCAATTTGCTCTTTAATTGAGATTTTGTCCAGTTTCTCATTACCTATGGAAAGAAAACTCCTAGATGGAAACTCTTGTCCAACTTAAAAAGGCTACATGCCTATATAATTGTTGATTTTTTATTTAGAAATATTAAAAAAAATTAGATAAATATTTTGTTGTGTCATAATTAGAGGTTTCTAAATTCAATATTTTCTTAAATGAGCTGTAATGCTGGAAATGTTCATAAGTCTTTGTACTCTCTTGTTCTTAGATAAATAAACTCATATATTCATAAAAAAAAAAAGAATATAATCCTTGATTTGGCATGAGATTGAGAAGTGTCAAATTTATTCTCTTATTACAAGTGCAAGACTTCTGATTTTATTGAGCCATCTTTGTTTCAGGATTCTAGTTCCAATATCTTATAATTTTCCAAAAATTTCTATTACAGCAAAACATGCGATTGTTTTGATCTACAGGATCAGCTTATTGATGACTGTTCTTGCTTTCCATGTTTTTGTAGTTTCTGTTACATTTTTCCCATCCTCAACTAAATCCTAACTAAGAGCAAAAAATACAACACTCAATCAGAATGTGCTTCAGAAAACAGAAGAATCAAGGCTTTAAGCATCAATTACAACAAGATTATAAGCATGCTATTTATGGAGGACAGCAAACACAATTCTCAACCCGGCAAATGCAGTTGTTCTGTAATCAGAGAAAGAAAAGGACATGAGCAATGACATTGTGTCCATTTGAATTTGGTGCGTTTTGGGTGATCAGATAAACCATTTAATCACCAACAATGGCTTCTCGAGATAAAATGGTTGCTTCCAGACAAGACGAAAAAAGCAGCTTGAAAACACACCTTATTCCAAACCACATTCATTAAATTGTCTTCAGCTTCGATTTGGATATCATATTATTCTTATAAACCTTTACTCTGCTCAAATGCTCAGGAAACGCTTTTTATTTTCTTTGTTCACCTCCTCTTCGTTGATGCCTTGTCTTAATTCAGACTCTCCTCATTGAGTATATTAGCCAAAATGCAACAACTGCAGAGGAAAAGAATGCTTCTCATACGCCTCTTAAAATTCGTGAACATGTCTAAAGTTGTTGTTTCTACACTAATTTAGGATTAAAAAGGTTTCTAGTCTCTGGTAGTATCAATCTTTTATCTACATTGTTATTTCGCTCCCATCTGATGGGCTACATACATAATGGCATTACAAAGTTATAAACTTTTATAATTTTTTGTAAATTTCTGAATAATATTGGAACTTATTATAGATTTTATCATCGTTTCTTTAAGAATTGTTAAACAAACTTTATTGTGAGAAAACAATTGTTAATTTCTAAAGCAACCATATATTTTGTGTTATACTCAAAATCACAATTAATTTTGTGCAATTTGTTTTGGTACATATCACATTAATATGCCTTTATCCGTATGCAATCAAATTAGTTTTATATAACTAGTATTAGAGAGAGACATTAGCAATACACAACCAAAAAGCTTTTTGTATTAAATGGTAATGAAAAACACTAGTTTTGTTTTTCCTAATATTTGTGCTAGTGGGTGCTTCCTTACCTTTTATCATTTTGATTTATTCATAAATAATGGTTGGCTATAACCTTCAATTTGGAGTACTATGGAATCACAAACCTTGATTATAGTTCTTCATATTAGAAAAATATATCAGAAAGGAAAAGAATGGTTTATATTTTTACTAGTTTTATTTGAATTTTGATTTATGTAGAATTTTCCTATACAATGAAATTTATTGAAGAGTACAATGTTTATAGCTTTGGAGTAGTGGCATTGGAAATATTAATGGGAAGACATCCAATAGAACTCTTGACTTTATTATCATCATCATTTTTTTTTAATATTGGCTTACTACAACTATTAGACCAACGTCTACCAACTCCAAATCATTTAGTTGCACCTAATATTTTTCTTGTTGCTAGCATAGCATTAGCATGCCTAAATGTTGAGCCAAAGTCTTGACTCTTAATGAATTGTGTGTCCCAAAGATTTTTATGTGGTGACAAACCAATAATCAAGTCATTGCAAGGAGTTTTGCTAGGGCAACTAAGAAACCATGGAATGTGTGTAGTTGGATCAAGAAGTGAAAATAAAGTATGATTACTGGTTGTCCATTTTAGTTTCATGTAATTGGAGGAAGTTACAGTTTCATAAAACAGTATTATGTATGGTCATTATACGACTATGGATTTTGTAATTTTATGTGTATATATTTAATCATTATGTTCTTCTTTCTAACAATTTTCTTTCTTTAGTTATTGTGATCATTTACTAAATCTTACAATACATATAAGCCAAAAGCTTATGTTTGTTGAGTTTATAGAGAAGTAAAGCCGAAACATTTCCTTCAAATATTACTCCAATGTCTACTAGCTCTTAAACATCTAGTTACGCCAATTTTTTCCTTTCTTCTTTTTTGGTTGCTAGCATAGCAGTTGCATACCTATGTAGTGCGTGTCACAATGGTTTTTATGCCATGCCAAGGTAATAGCCAAGTCATGGAATGGAGTTTCACTATTGTAACTAAGAAAACATGCAAATGTGTAGTTGAATTGTGTGTAGTTTTTGTTTCATATAATTTCAAGAACTTATAGTTTTTAAAAGTAATATAATGTATGACATTATATTGCTAAAGATTGTGTAATTTCATAAGTGGTATTCAATTACTATTATGTATATATTACTTGAAGATTGTAAGGATGTTATTTGCAAAGGACAACCAAACCAACACTCATGCCAACAAACATAGTATCTCTTTGGTAAGAGAAAGAAAATGATATAAGAAACTACATGAATTCCATTTGAATTTGAGTACCTTTGTGTGCTCTTTTACACCATTTAATCACTAATTATGAATTCTTGTGGTGCGAGATTGCTTCTTAATATTATGAACACATGGATAATCCTAAATCTTTTACATTTGTGTTTTATTCATTTGGTACTCCTTGATTAATTACTCTATATTGATGTTTTGTTTGGCAACTTTTGGTAATGGAGTTTCAAGTAAAATAAGTTGATGAAAGCTTAGCAAAACAAAAAAGAACATGTTATAAACCCCAAAGCTAGAACATGATAACAAAACTTAAATCTTGTTGAACCTTTATTTTTTCATTGTCATTTCCAAATATGTGTTTCTCCAATTAATAGAAGTCAGATTTGCTCTTTCATTGAGAGGTTGTCCAGTTTCTCATTACTTGTGAAAAGAAAACTCTTGGACGGAAAAAGCATTTATCTCTAGTCCAACTTGAAAAGGCTGCATGCTTATGTAATTCCTGATTTTTTATTTGGGAATATTAAACTTTTACAAGTAAAAGTTTTATTGTAATATAACTAGAGAATTTCAAATTTAATTTTTTCTTAGATGAGCTACAATGTTGATTCCAATCTTTTATCCACATTGTTATTTCACTCCCATCTAATGGAGTTGAAGCTTGATCCTAATTCCTCTTGGAATGGCCTGCCAAATGCAGCAGTTTCTGTGGCATCACGCAAAGTTGAATATGTTAAAAACAATGAGACTAATGCACCCTGGGATTGCACGGTTTACGCAACTGTACACTTCCCAAGAAGCTTGAAATTAAGTCATGGCCATTATGTTCACAGAAATGGGAATAAAAACTAAAAACTCTCGAACTGAACAGATTCTTCAGCAACTAGCCTTGACTCCTGGTGCAAGGCTTGCCGCAGGTCTGCTGGTTAGGGTTTGTCATGCAGCTAAGACTTAATAGTCAACCAACACAAAATTTGTCAGATTACTTTTATCTGCACCTGATTGTAAGAGGAATTGTTGCTGCAACTAGTCTCCGATACACACTTGTAAATGTTTGTTTCAATGAAGACATGCTTCTGTTGGTTTTGAAAATAAATGAAAAGCTCTGATACCACTCTGGATTTCTTGAAAACAAAAGAAACAAAAACAGAATGCTTAAAGTTTGATAGAAAAGCTACAGAAAAGTATTACAAAAGAAGCCAAATACAACAAGGTTTCGCTTAAACAATACTCCGAAGAGCAGTTACAAATCGAATTATAAAGATCCCTCAAAACTCTTACACAAGATCCTTCACACTAGATAAACTCAAAACAGGGCATACTTTTGACATACTCTGAAAGCACTGCGAAAGTGGGTTTTTGCAGCAAGTAAACCTCAGCAAAGAAGCTACCGAAGACTGCCAAAAGGACGATGTGGAAGGGAAGCAATTTGTACACTAAAGCAAAAGCAGAGGCCCGCTGAAGTGGAGGGGAATCCCTGCATTTTATACTCGGGATTTTTTTTTTGTAGATTTGAGAATTTTAGTATGATTTATATTGTGTTAAGGGGATGTCCAGTATTATTACTATAACGGGAGTGTATGTTCTGATTAAAGGTGATCATATTCCTTTATTTAATGGAATGAGTTTATATATATTTTTACATTACTAAGATATAAGTAAATGTACTTCACTAAACGTAGATGTATTTCTCTTCTACATGAACCGTCTTTTAAAATCAGAATAAGTTTCCTAACAAAGTAGTATATATATATATATATATCTTAACACAAATCCATGACCAACATTGGTTATTAGGGGTGTGTTAAAAGTCTCATATTCTATAAATTTAAGAATCTTTTTTGTAATATAAAAAAAATTCAATATGGTCATGCATTTCCAGTCACAGTATCACATGGTTGCCGCGTGATGACTACGAGTTGCCAAGGAATTAACGAAAGCAAAAAGCAATTCATGGACCAACGTAGAGATGGAAAGTGATGTTCATTGAAGAATCAGGATGAGATATCAATAATTACTGCCTTTCTTTGTCTGGGATTCTACAAAATCTTCCCACAAAAACCCACTTTCACAGTGCTTTCAGGTGTTTTGCAGGGAGTACATAGGTTTCGCTTAAACACAGCATGTACTCCCTGCAAAACACCTGAAATAGGCGGCATACAAAGAGGATCAAATGACCCACAGAACCATATCTTGAACTACCTCACGATAATAATGACTATGACAAATACGAAGAGCCTATCTTACTTCCGCATTTCGGCCTTTTACTTCCAGGACCTTTTCTTCTCCTTCGTCCGGGAGCTCAGAGCTTTCAGGGCACATATGCAAAGGCAGACTCAACAAACAAAAGAAATCCGAAAGTAAGGTAAAACTGCTTTACACTTGTAAAAGTAAAAGACGTGGTCTTCTTTAGCCACACAAATGTGGCCTTCCAAAACTTCAAAACGTGGCCACTCCTACATCACCCTTTTTGCTGTACTTCACTACGCAGAAACTGTGCACGTGTATCAGTGATTGCATTACTTCAACAGTTTCCCAGTACTACGGAGATAGTGTATTTGAGAAATCAACTAGAAGATAAGCAATCCATAGCGGAGTTACTTCAAATCATTTAACGTGCTTCTGCTCAAAGCAATGTTAAGATTCGTTAGTCATACACTTGGTTACGGCAATCAAGTGGCAGGAAGTTTCCCAAATGTTTCCAGGAAGAGCTTTCATTCACAAAGTCCGCTCGGTAGGCTTTGATTGTGACACTGAATAGGCAGCTGATTATGACAATCCAATTGGGAGGAAATTTCTATGATGTTTTCCAAGAAAGTTTACAAAGACAAAGTGAGCTTGCTAGACTTGGAACAATGATTGGTGACTAAGAGTCTTCTAATAACAACTCAAGTCGTTAAGATGAAACTTGCAGTTCCATCGGATTCCGAAACTCTCGTATTGAATAGATTCTTCAGCAACTAGCCTTGACTATTAATGCAAGGCTTCGCAGCAAGACTGGTGATTAGAGTTGTACTCTGTCATGCAGAAAATTGGCAAGATGTCTCAAGTCTGCACCTACTGCTCTAAACATTCAACAGCAAGTCCTCTTCTATGAACAATTGTTGCTGTAACTAGTTTCCGATACACACTTGTAAATATTTGATTCAAGAAGACATGTTTCCCACAACTCTAATGTGTTTAGTGTGTTCGAGAAAATCATCAAGTAAGGGAAGCAACCCATGGTGGAGTTACTTGGAATCGCTAGTAGCCCTTTGCCATTGGCTATGGCAAACCAAGTGGCAGGAAATTTCCAAGATGTTTCCGGGGAAAGCTTTCACACACAAAGTCCGCTTACTTGCAAAGTGAATCCTGAATCAAAGGCCACTACCTAAGATGTTTTCCAGGAAAGCGTACAAAGACAAAGTCCACTTGGTAGACTTGGAACACGAATCATGACTAAGAGTCTTCTAGCAACAACATCACGAGTGGGTGAGGAAATTTGTAGCTCCATTAGATTCCGAAGTATTTGTGTTTCGTGAGAATCACGTTGATCTTCGTTCAACGTCAACACAAATGAAGAAATAAATGAGGCCCCTGGACTTCGACTCCCGGTCCACAAGTCGGGGACGTGATTTCCGGCCATTTGTATCTTTCTTTTTAAAGGCTTGCGAGTTGTGAACATGATGATCAGCGTTACACCATTGCCCTCAACAATCAACACTTAGCCATGACATCCTTTCTTTCCATTTCGCCTATAGTCATAGCATGGGCTACCTTTATTTTGTCCTTCAGGGCATATCCAAGTATTGAAGTTCAATTTGTGGAGGCATCTGAATCAACGGCACTAGATTTAGAAGCAAGGGCTTTGTTGGAGACTGGATGGTGGAACTCCTACAGCGACGATACCTCAAGTCGTTGCGAGTGGCGTGGTATCACTTGCAATGCCGGTGGAAGCGTCTCAAGCATCGTCCAACTTGAAGTGCCTCATGGAAGCAAGTTAAGTCTCAACCTTTCTTCCTTACCTAATTTAGCTCGTCTTGATCTGTCCGGAACTCAACTTAAGGGGAGTATCCAACTTAAGATAGGTACTCAATCGAGACTTACTTATCTTAATATGGCAAAAAATTCTCTCTCCGGTCAGTTTCCACTTTCCTTGACAAATCTCACCCAGTTAGAGTTGTTGGACATTTCTTCCAATCAAATATTTGGTTCCATTCCCTTGGAAATAGGAAATATGAGGAATCTGAATGAGTTGCGTCTAGACAATAACAATTTCAGTGGTCAAATACCTGTAACTATAGGTCATTTGACAAATTTGAAGTATTTGAGTCTTTGTGAAAATGATATTAACGGTAATATTCCCCCTGAGATTGGGAACTTGAAGAGTTTGGAAACTTTGTATCTTGGTGGAAACAATCTCTCTACTCCAATTCCTACTAAAATAGTCACCCTTTATTCTCAAGGCAGCTTATCTGTTTTTGATCTTAGCGGTGATAGCAAAATTCCTGTCAATGAAGAAAACTACTCGTCGGAAAATTCATCTAGTGGCTTTTCACTTGTAATTTTTGGTGTTTCATACGCCACTTTCACTCCATTCTTACTTCTTTGTGCCTTTCTCGTATCTAAATGCATGGTGAAGCAATCCAAAATGGAGCCAAAAAAGACAAAAAATGGGAATTTGTTCTCCATATGGAACTATGATGGACATATTGCATATGAAGACATTGTGAAAGCAACTGAAGATTTTGACATAAAGTATTGCATTGGAACAGGTGGTTATGGTAGTGTTTATAGGGCAAGGCTACCTACTGGAAGAGTGGTTGCATTGAAGAAGCTTCATCAACGAGAATATGAGAATCCAATATTTGATATTAGTTTCAAGAATGAGATAAAAGTGTTAACAAAGATTCGCCATCGAAATATTATAAAACTCCATGGGTATTGTTTACACAATAGATGCATGTTTTTGATTTATGAATACATGAAAAGAGGAAGTCTATTTTGTAATCTAAATAATGATAATAAAGCTGTAGAATTGAGTTGGAGCAAAAGGGTGAACATCATTAAAAGCATTGCCCATGCCTTATCTTATATGCATCATGAATGCATTCCTACAATAGTTCACCGAGATATAACAAGCAACAATATTTTATTGAACTCTAAACTAGAAGGTTTTGTCTCTGACTTTGGCATGGCTCAACTCCTTGATCCAGATTCCTCCAATAAGACGTTAATTGGAGGCACTTATGGTTACATTGCTCCAGGTAAACTATTCTTCTTTTTTCTTTTGCTATTATATTTCTCTTTATTAATTTAAATCTTTAGGCTTGGTTGTCTATATGATATATAAAGTACCCAATGGTGTCTAATTCCAAGGTCACTAGTGCATATAGGCCCTTTATGTAAAGTAGCCATTGTTGAACCAATGGCATAAGATGACCAATTTAGTTGCTACAATAAATGTTAAGGTAAGTATGGTTATGGTGGTAGATAGAATGAGACAATAATGATCATGATGGGGATGGTAGTAGTAAGAATAGTATAAAGAATTAATATAAATGCAATGAGATGCTAAATCAGGATAAACAACTAAAAGCATTATAAAATTATAAACTTTTATAACTTCTCATAAATTTATGAGTAAATGTGGAACTTAAAATATATTTTATAATCATTTCTTTGAAATTTTCAAGAAAAAAAAAACTTCATTTTGGAAAAAAAGAGAAGAAATGGATAACTTTTTAAGCAATTATATACCATGTATTATACTCATAGTCACAATTAATTTGTGCAACTCTTTTTGGCATGTATCACATATATATATGTGTGTGTGTATATATATATATATCCATATGTGACCAAATTAATTTTATATCATTAGAATTGGAGAAAGGGATTTAGTGATACACAACCAAAAACGTTTTTGAATCAAATGATATGAAAATAGGTTGTTTTGTTTTACCTAATATTCATGCTAGTGGGTGCTTCCGTACCATTTATTGTTTTGGTTAATTAATGCATGGTGGGAAATAGTCACTGTCAATATGGAGAATTATGCAATAAAAAACTTTGTTTACATCTCTTTTTATTAAAAAATCTCACAAAGGAAAAACCATGGTTTATATTTTTAATAGTTTTATCTTAATCCTATTTTATGCAGAATTCGCTTATACAATGAAAGTTACTAAAGAGTATGATGTTTATAGCTTTGGAGTGGTGGCATTGGAAATACTAATGGGAAGACATCCAACAGAACTCTTGACTTTATTAACATCAACCTCTTCTTCGGATATTAGCCTACTTCAAATATTAGACCAACGTTTATTAGCTCCAAATCATCTAGTTGCACCAAGTATTTTTCTTGTTGCTAGCATAGCATTAGCATGCCTATGTGTGGAGCCAAAGTCTCGACCATCAATGAAACATGTGTCCCAAAGGCTTTTATGCCATGACAAATCAATAGGCAAGTCATTGCATGGAGTTTTGCTAAGGCAACTTAGATACCATGAAGTGTCTCTACTTGGATTAAGGAGTGAAACTCGAGTATGATTAGTTGTTGCTAGTTTTAGTTTCACATAACTGCAAGAAGTTATAGTTTCATAAACCAATGTTATGTATGACCATTATAAAACTATGGGTTATGTAATTTTATGTGTATCCAATTACTTATTATATGCTTCATTCTAATGGTTTTCTTTCCTTACTTATTTAGATAGTTTACTAAATGTCACAACAAATATAAACTAGAAACTTATATTTGTCATGTTCATAGAGAAGAGAAGCCAAAACATTTCTTTCCTTCAAATATTAAATCAACATCTACTAGCTTAGAAACATATGTGCACCAAGTATTTTTCTTGTCTCTAGCATAGAATTTGCATGCCTACATACTATGCCAGAGTCTTAACCTTCAATGAAATGCATGCCCCTAAGCCTTTTTATGTTGTGAAAAACCAATAGTCAAGTTATTGAATGAAGTTTTGCTATGGTAACTAAGAACTCCATGGAATGCATGTAGTCAAATTGTAAGTGAAGCTTAAGTACAATTGTTTGATGCTAGTTTTTTTTTCATGTAATTCTATGAACTTATAGTTTTTAAAGCAACTTTATGTATGACATTATGATACCATGGATTGTGTAATGTCATTAGTGCTAGGCTTGTTAGGCCCTACCACTAGGCCAAAAGCTATAGTTAATAACCAAGGTGTTATCTTGTTATCTTAACATTCCCACATAAGTCATGCTAACCACTTAAACTTAGGTATTTAAGTAAACTTATGAAGCCCCTTGAACACTAAGTCTACTTTAAGCCCTTTTTGCAATTAATTCATGATAGTGTAAAGACCCACATTGAGTGATGGGTAGGTATGAAGTGCTGCCCCTGACTATATGCTAGGTTCCATAGATTGGATGGGTGGTTAGTCTCATTTTAGTATAAAGGAAACCATGGACTAAATAAACCCAACAATAAGTAATATTCATTTACTTGTAATATCATATGGTTGAGATACCTTGGCCTAGTGGCAAACCAAGGTGGGCCCCTAACTTGACCAAGTAATAGGTCAAGGATTCAATAGCTCCCTTTCTTAATAAATGAAAAAGAAGAAAAAGATCATGTTATACACATAAACTCTTTCTAACGTTGAATGTATACTACATTAAGATTGTAGGGATGTTATTCGAAAAGGACAACCAAACTAGCACTCTTGCTAGCAAACATAATTGCTCCTTTTAAAAAAAAAAAAAAAGAAACAAAGGTAATACCCTAACTTATTAATAATATCAAGGCTAGGTGGAATAACTATACCTTGTAGGATTACAAAGGGTAAAGTTTAAACTTGACATAAATTCATTATAGCAAGTATTACAATCCAAACAACTAAAACAAACAAAATGAATGAAATATTACATAAGGCACAATATATGCTTAACATTATGGAAGCCTAAAATTACCTAGACTTAATTAATCCTTTTTGAACACATTCCAACATGAGCACAATAATGAGCCCAGTTAACCTACAATGCATATTTTGAACTTGATGGCCAAAATTCGCCATTGAGTTCCATTCCCTATATATATATATATGTATATATATATATTTAATGTTGGTATGATGGGGGAGCAATCAAACACATTGGCAAATAACATATTTTAAATGCCATGGTGGTTTCCACTATTGTAGCATACATTACAATAAGTAGTAGAAGTTTGACTCTGTATGTTGAAGTATCTAATTCCTTCCATGACATATGCAAAATCTTGTAAGGCATAAGCCTTTGCATGTTCATTACTTACCATGACAAAATTTGTTGCAAATGCCCATAGGTTTCTCCCATTGATGCCTCTCATTACTCCCCATTTTGTGTTATTTCTACCCTTACTAGACCCATCAACATTAAGCTTTAAATCACCAAGTAAAGTTGGTTGCCACATTATCTAGTTTCCTCTCCTTAATGCAATTTGTCTTATGGGTGTTCTTAAACTATTTAGCATAATGTGATCTACCAATATTGCCTAAGTATCAATTGGAGAGATAAAGACATTTTAATCAACCAATGATTAACATCTTTATAACTTCTGTTTAGAGACATTGGTGTTCCCTTGTGTTTAGTTGGATTCTCTCCAACTATAACCTTTGTGCTATTTGGCTCCCCACAATTGTGATGGTGGCTCTTCATTGATTATTCTATGCTATTTCTACAAACCAAAATTTAAGTAAATATTGTATGGAATCAAATGGTAAAGTTACCTAAAGAATGTTTGTATAAGCCCTCCTATACACTCTTCCATCTCACTATGCATCAACATAAGCTCCAGGTTTCTTTTTCACCTTGAAGGCAACATTGACAATTTAAAGCTATTATATTCCCCTCTTTTATATATTGCATTCCAAAGGGTTTTAGTTATACATAAGTTTCCATATGAAAATTTCAATATTTGGAAAGAGTCTTATTCCATAAAAACCTCACCATCAAACTTTTAGGTTTTTTTATCCTCCTACATCATAAACACTAGCTATAGAAAACTCATTAGAGAATTTTAAGTCCCACACTAACTTGTTTGATCTTGTAGAAAAAGAAATCATTTTTGCTTTTTCAACTTGTTCTCTAGAAAAACATTCATTCATTATAGTAGGATCCTTCAAAGTAGTTTTAACTATCTAGCTCTACACATTGGTTGTACCACAACAATTCTCCTAACCAATTATTTTTCTAAAACAAATTGTTGCCTCCCTTTGCAATCCATTTACTATGTTTCATTATGCAACTTAACAATGGGATGATCACCTTTCAACAATGTGAATCTATCTTCTTTACTCCTTTTTGAAAAGCTTCAATGAGGTGTCCAAATTTATTCCTTGTTATTGTTGCCCATGAAGATTGTCCCGTTATATATTTCCAAGCAAAGTTTAAATGTACATATTGCATTACTTGTTCTAGATCACACACTTCTAATCCCTTTTCCTTTCATGGGGTACATATCTGTTGCCATTTTATTCAATGAAAATTGACCTATATCCTATCCCCCATAAAAGTTTTCAAACATCTTATCAATTCTAAGTACGATTGCCTTTGGTACCTTTATGATTGACAAGATATGTATAAGTATTGAAGATAGGATGCTTTTGATAAGTGTAAATTTACCCCCTTAAGATAAAAGTTTAGATTTCCAACTCTATAGTTTCTTTTCTATGGCTTCCACCATTTCATCAAGGTATTACATCTTACTCTTTCCCTTGAATAATGGAATACCTAAACATTTAAATGGAAGTGTGGCTTCAATGAAGTTAGTCCATTGCAAGATCTACTCTTTCTATTGATAATCATTTTCTTACACAACATATCCATTGTTTACTACAAATTCACCTTTTGACTGCTACTAGCATCATGGTCCTTATCCCCATTCATTAAGATCAGTAAACCATCCTTATATAAGAGATGTAATGCCTATTAAACTAGTTAATACTCCCCCCTTCTCCATAAGTGATTTTAGGATCTATGTCTAGTCTTTTATAACTAGATTGAAAACTAGTTGTTAAAGATGCATCTGAACACCATATCTCTCTAAGCATAATCAAATCCAAATCTTTCTAATACAGTAAATAGCTTCATTCTATTATATCATATGCTTTTAACATGTCTATATTGATCATGATGTTGCCCCCTCTCACCTTTCTATTAATCTCGTTCACCATCTCTTATGCAATGGCTATATTGTCATGAATGCTTCTACCTTGGACAAAACCAAACTATTCTAGTGAAATTAGCATGATAAGTATTGAACTCAACCTATCATTAAAAAGCTTTGATATAATCTTATAATTGAAGTTACATAAGTTAATAAGTCACATCTCATTGAAAACTGTGGGGTTCTTAACTTTTGGAATTAAAGCAATTGTAGTACCTGTGATTGATAACTCTATTTTTTATAAAGTCATTTTGACTATTTTAAGATATAAATAATACAAATTTTGTGAGATAACATTTAAGTTTTTATATATTTATTTAAATTTTTTTTATTTATGCAACAAACCCCTAAAAAGCATGATAAGCAAAGGAAAAGAAGGCTACAAGCAAGACATGTAAGGAATAAAAGAAAAGAAGAAAAAAAAAAAAAGAAAAAGCAAGACAACGTGCATAATAGAAGAAAAAGACAAAAAGGGCAAAAGCATAAAAGTGGACAAAAAGTGAATTATAAGGAGTGCAAGTAGGGCACGCCTCCCAAGAAGAGATAAAAAAGGAGGAACATGAATTAAGAAGGGGGAGGCACCGTAGAAGGAAAAACAAAAACAAAAAAAAAAAAAAGAGAAGAGAAAGAAAAGAAGGTGTTGCCGAACGAAGGAAGAAAGAGAAAAATCAAGGAAAAAGAGAAAATCAAAGAAGAAAGAGACAAATAAAGGTGCAAAAGCTTACCTTTACTTCATACTATTCTTGATTTTGATTTGATTTATAGAAATTTTGCAAAGAACTTTTGAAAAGAAGACAGTGTAGTGACAACTTGCTTGTTTTTCATTTAAGATGTTTTGCTTAATTCCTATCATTATTTTGGTTTGTTATTTCATTATGTTCTAAATTCCTTTTGTTAAAGTAAAGATGTAACCTAAGTATGATGATGTGAATTTTATAAGTTTTTATACTTTGCAAGGTATTTTATTTATGTGGGTTATATATTATTATACTTAATGCTTTTAAGTGATTGACCACCACTCGAATGATTTGATGTGCATGTTTAAAACTGAGAGGTAATAATATTACCTCTCAGTTTTAAACATGCACATCAAATCATTCGAGTGGTGGTCAATCACTTAAAAACATTAAGTATTCAGTTGCTTCTTATAATATATAACCATGAATTAAATATAAGTAGACATATACCATGTTGTTTGTGTGACTTTTGGTGATAAGATAATCGAAAGATTTATTGTAAACCAAGAATGTTTACAAATCTTAATGGATTTGATTTATTTCAATTCACATATAGAGATATAATAAATTAATGAACTAATAGTTTTATTATACCTAGACATAGGATAGTAAATAAATTCGAAATTTCCACCATCACATAGGTATTATCATTCTTGCAGGCATAAACTATAGAATTCATATCTAGTAGTTTTGATGAAATTGGATATTCTAATATGTTTCTCATATTGACTTTTCTTACTTGGATTTAATTTCAATTAGTCTTGAATTTTTATTTTGGAAATTTTGAATTTTAATTCATCATCAACTATCTTTTGATTTGTTAGATAAATTTTAGGATTAATTCATTATTGGTACTTAATTAGATTAGTATTCATCAATCTTTGTGGGACAATATTTTTCTTATCATTATATTACTTGTTCAACATGTTCACTTGTACCTAAAATTCACCAAATAAGCTTTTGGCACCGTTGCTAGGGATTGGTTGTTTACTATTGATTAATATTAATACCAAATAATTCTAAGTTTAATATAGCTTTTTTTTCTTAAAAAAAATGGTCAATTTTTTGTTAGATTTATTTTTATTTTTCTTTATTATTTTTATTTATTTTCCTTGCAAAACAAAATTGAGTTGCAATTGTTCAAGGGTGTTGCAAACATGTATGACCCATAGCCAAGGAAGACAACTTGTTCATCTTGACCTAAAAATTGAACACACAATTAGAAGGCAATGAAAGGAGCTAAGAGAACAAAGAAGTGAAGCTAGAAAAATGTCAGACAATGATGATCCATGCAAACTTTTAAAAGACTATGCTACACCAACAATTTAGGGTGCCACATCAAACATCAATTCAGACGATAATATTCTTATCATTATATTACTTGTTCGACATATTCACTTGCATCTAAAATTCACCGAACAGTGATATGCCTAGGTAAATGTTTTTCTCTAAAAAATCTTGTACCACTATAATAATGTTCTCCTTGATCACTTCCTTACTTGCTTTAAAGAAGAAGAAAAAAAGGTCCTATAAAGCCATTTGGTCTTGAAGTACTATATGGGTCCAAGTTCTTGATAGCTTGTTCTATTTCATCCCATTGAAGTATTTTTCACAACATTTCATTTTGTTCTTATGTTACCACTCTCAATGTGTAGTCGAGCAAATCATTTTGTTCTCTTAATTGTAGGGAAAACCATAGAGAGTGCAAGATGGCAAAATTGCAATCTTCCATAAGAAGTTATGAAAAGTACTTTAGAGCAAAAAGGCCCAATGTATCCATGTCAGATGTGTATTCCCCATCTATTAGACAAAAATTCCATTTTAATTGAAGGTTTCTCTCTTTAATGCATGCATGAAAATATGTAGTAATTCTATCTCCCTCATTTAATCATTTGAGTCGCAGCTTATCTAGCATTGTGCCTTTATCTATTGTAATCAATTCCTTATATCTTTTTTGTGCTTATTTGAATTCCTTGATTTCTTTTTTGCCCAAAATAATCATATATCTTGGTCAAGACAATGTATTTGTTGCTTCAACACCCTTGTTTACTTATGTCTTTTCTCATGAATCCTTTTACCCCTTTCAATGAAGTTGCATTTCATATGCATGATACGGCCATGAAGTTGGTACCGTAGATTCCTATCTTTGAATATGTTTCATTCTGCTTCTAATGTTGAGTTAAAGGACTGCTCATCAAGCATCTATCTTCGGAATTTGAAAGAACTTTTGTCTCTTTGTTCTATGTAAAGAACAATGATCTAAATATAATCTAATAAGATGGGTAACTGAAATATTCAAAAATGTTATTACAGCCTCCTTGTTCATTAGTACTTGGTCTTATCTCAACCATGTTCTTTAATCTCTAATCTCATTACTACACCACGTGAAGGGTTCTCTTAGGTAACCCACATCTATGAATCCCACATCAGCCATAAATGTAAAGAATTGCTCAATTAACCTTTGTGAATACAACCTTCCCCACTTTTTCTCACTTTCTAACGTTATAAAGTTATAATCCCCACCAAGAATTCAAGATTTCTTTCCTATATTCAACATTAACAAGGATTCCCACAATAAGAATCGTTTCTTTAAATCACAACTAGCATATATAATAGATAATACCATAGAGTAATCTAAATGCTTCATTTCTACTGCCACATGTTGTGCATGAATTTCTAATTTTTGAATTTCTATTCCTTTTTGCCAAAATATCCATATATGAGTGTTTTCTAGATTAAAATGCAAGAAGCTATCATTGTTATTTCAACGAAGTCTTATAACTCTATATTTTATAGAGTTATTATTAATATTTTAGGTAATGTTTAATATAGTTTTTATTAAATTATATTTGTATTTTATTATATTTTTTTATATTTTTTTATTTTATGCAACAAACTCAGAATGAAAGAAAAAAGAAGAAAAAAAAGGAATAAATCATGCAAAAGAAGTGATCAATGTTCATAAAGCACGTGAGAAGCAAGAAGAAGAAAAAGACAAAGCCAAAAAGAAGGAAAAGAGAGTAAACACGTGGGACCCGTGAGGTTATTATGTAGAAGACAAAGAATGGGATTTTGGTCATAAATTGTCGAAGGAGAAGGAGGGAAGCCAGAAAAAAAAGAAGGGAGGTCGCGAAAGAAAGGGTGGTTGTGCGAAAGCCGACCGACCCCAGAGAGAGAAAGTTCCGTCTAACGTTATTTTCCGGCGAAAGAAAAGTCCAGAACGTGCAAAGACCGTCTGGACTTTCTTCTAACGCATTTACTGGCGGTCTTTGGCGAGTCTGTTGTTCTTTTTCCGCAGTTCTAGTGTTTTCCCGCAATGGGTGAGAACTCACATGGAAATAGTCAGATCTTGTCTATTTTCTCCAGATTTGGTGGCCAAAAGGTAGATCTGAGCACTCTATGTAGATTTTGGATTAGACCTGAAGCATTCTGTGTAGATCGACGACAGCTCATGGCAGCGGATGGCAGATGCGGATGGTGGCGCGTGTCACCGGCGCGTGGCGGTGCTTGCAAAGAGCATGACGGCGCGTTCCTGCTCATTTTCTTCCCCCTTTTCAAATAGCTCCTCCTCTACCCCCTGATGTGTAGATTTGTGCAACCTTTTTGTGATTTGAAGACATTTTGGTGACAGCTTTAATGTTTTTAATTTACAAAATGTTTTGTCCATATTTTTGCACTGATTTAGTTTGTGTAAATATGTTGTTTTAGTTCATTGTGTTAAAGCTATGATATAACTTGATTATGATGTAGAAATGTTATGATTATTTATGTTTTATGAGATATTTTATGAATGTGAAGTTGCATATTATGGAGTTTAATGCTTTTAGGTGATTAGCTATCACTTAAATGATATGATTTGCATGTTTGAGACCTACAGGAGATGACATGTAGTTGCTTCATGTAATATGCAACCATAGGTTAATATAAATAGATATATACCATATGATTTGTGTAGCTATAGGTGTAAACTGGAATATTCATAAATCTTAATGCACTTCGTTTATTTAATTCATTGGTAGAAATACAGTGAGTTAATGAGCTATGTAGATTCGCTATACCTAAACATAGAATAGTGAATAAGTTAGGAGATTCCATCATCACATGAGTAGAATTAATCTTGTTAGCATGAATGATTTACATTGATATATAGTAATTAGGTAAAATCGGACGCTCTAGCATATTTCGTTAATCAAGTTTAGGTTAAATTTAGTTTTTTAATCAATGTTTAACCATTTCGATTTGCTAGATAAACTTTAGAATTGTTCACAATTAGTAATTAGTTAGTTTAGTAAATACCAATCTTCGTGGGACGATATCTGTACTTGTCATTATATTACTTGTTCGACATGTACACTTGCATGTAGAATTTCACCGAACAAAATCCCTTTGATGTGTGTACCTAAATGCTTTGGCTCTAAGAGAGCTAGAAATGATCTTCGACTTTTTTGAGCCCCAACATTAACAAAGTCAATGTTTTGGACTACACTCGTTCCTCTTATATTCTAAATTATCATACTAATTCTTCTTGTAGTCAAACACATTTAGCCACCCCTTTGCTATTAGAAGACTCATCTTGATTAGGGTTGTAGCTTAAACTAGCATACTTCCTTTCTAAGGTCTCCATGCTTAGGCCAAAAGATTTCTCCTTATAGTCTTGTCATACTTGATTCTACTTAGCTTGCTCTTTCTCAACTATAAGCGAGTGACTATTATTTGGATATCTTCTTTCTTTTGCTTCCCAGTTATGTCTCCCTTGTCCTTAAAGTTACTTTGTTTCAATTTTACTTCTTCTTTGGGTATCAACTACTTGTTGATAAGAGAAAGAAAATGATATGAGAAATTACATTGTTTTCATTTGAATTTGAATGCCCCTTGGTGACTAACAATGGCTCCTCAAGATAAGGCACCCATTGATATATTTTCTTTGTCCAACCCTTCTTCACTAGTTATGAATCACTTCATGGCAACAATTATGAAAGACATCCTTTATGCTACCACTTGAAGTCACTAAACCTAGTAATTGAAGTTTAAATTACAAGTTTATGTATCAATATGGTTTATCACTTTCATTTTGCAAATCCTTGTAATTCTAGAAGTTTAAATTATCATATGGTAGATTCTTCTTGTCTTGTTCCATATATGGAGATAAATTTATTTAAGCAATAAGGGATCTACAAAAAGCTAAAAAAACAACCATGTCCATAATTTATACTTTCATAAGTAACAAGCAATATTTGGATAAATAAGAGGTGGAAACCCAAGTTCATAAGAAATACATAAAAGACACTAAAATTAAAGGTGCAATTAATTTATAATTCAAGTTTAATACTTCTAGCATTTTCTCTTTTCCCTCTTAATTTCATTCCACAGGATTTCAAGAAAGTTAACAATCAAGTTTGACTCCCAATCATGAAGAGTGTTACGAGGCTAGGCAATAGTTCGGCCCTTAGGAATATTGAGCAAAAAATCATTTGAGAAAATGTCACTAAACCTTTTCTTTGTTTAGCAGTGGTCTTCATTGGTGCAAAGAAAACTTGGATGTAAAGTGCATTTAGGAAAATGATTGGGCATTCTATTTATCACAAAATGAGAAACAGAGTGTGGGAATTTCCCTCTCTATTGATACTACAATGCTTTACACTATACAATGAGAGGTCTTTATATAAACTTATGACAATGCATTACATGAAAAACATAATAATGGAAAATATAGAGAATATTACATTAATTGTGACATACAAAATTAACCTAATAACTCGTCACATAATATTCCTTATCATGATATTTCATAACATTTCCCCTCAAGTTGGAGATTAGAACAAGTCAAATACTTTGAACTTGGAAAGAATATGTCAATACTACCTGTTGCAAAGTGCTTTGGTGAATAGGTCCACATGTGGCTCTCTAACAGAGATATGACATGTCACTATAATTCTTTGTTGCAATTTCTCTCTTACATAATGACAGTCAATTTCAATGTGTTTTGTTCTCTCATGAAAGATCAGTTTGGCCACAATTTTCTCGGTTGCTTTATTATCACAAAATAACAAGACTGGCTATGTAATAATTTGTAACTTGCATCACTTGATATTTAGCTTCAGCAAAAGAAAGAGAAACTATAGGCTACTTTTTCAATCGCCGTGATATTAAGGAATCCCTAAGCATTATACAGAAACCAGTGATGAATCTTTAGGTCATAGGACATGTGTTGTAGTTTAAATCATATAGGCTTTAAATTCCAATTTTGAAGAGGAAGGAAACAAAACCCTAACCCTGGACAGCTCTTTAAATACCTTATCACTCTCAAAGCTACATCTATGTGTAATTGTTTCAGAGCATGCATAAACTGGTTAAGCAATTGAACTTTAAAAGTGATATTAGGTTTTATGAGTGTCAAGTATAGTAGTATGCCAACTAACCCTTGATATATCAAAGGGTCATCAAGTGGCAAATCAAGACATTCTCCCTTAGAACTAGCATCATACTCAATGTTGGTAAACTTCTTGTTATGCACCATTGGGATCACTATGGGTTTTGAGCCTGTTAACTCTACTTTAGAGATGAGCTCTAAAGTGTATTTTCACTAACTCAGAGAAATGTCATACGGGGAACATGCAATCTTAATTCTTAGGAAGAATTTGGATTGTCCAAGATCCTTTAGATCTAAGATGGCTACTAAATTGTTCCCTATAATTAAGATATCATCAACATATATAATTAAGGCAACAAAAGAACTCCTCTAAGACTTAGTAAAAAAAAGCAATCATACTAGGACTGTCAAAAGCCATAGACAAGGAGAAAGGCAATGAACCTAGCATTCCATTGCCAAAAAGCTTGCTTTAGACCATATAGGGTTTTCTACAATTGACATACAAGTATCTCCCCTTAATTACGAAATCCAAAAGGAAGCTCCATGTAAACTTTCTCAGAGTGATCACCGTGAAGAAAGGCATTTTCCATATTCATTTGAAAAATGGGCCAATGATGAACAACAACATTGGTGACAAGGAGTCGAATAGTGACATGTTTGGCAGTAGGAGAAAAGCTATCATAATAGTCAAAACCCTCATGCTGACTACAGCCTTTGGCAACCAACTAAGCCTTATAATGTTCAATAGAGCCATTTGCCATTTACAAACAACTAGAAGGTGACCAAAGGGCAAAGAAACCATGTCCCAAGTATGATTTGCCTTAAGAGCAGCAAATTCAATATCCATGGCAACAACCTAGTGGGGGTCATGGATGGCCTCATGAAAGAAAAAAGGTTGAAGGATGGTAGAAATTAAAGCAATGAAGTGTTGATAATGGGTTTTGCATTGGTCAAAGAAAAAATAGTTTAAAATAGGGTAAAGGGAAGTGGAAAAGCTAGAAGGTAAAGTAGGACACAAATAATCAATAGTCCAAATGGGAGGTTTGGTAGGGTGACTAAAGTAACAAATGACTGCAAGCGAAGTGACATGAGAATGAGGAGGAATGACCTTAAGAAAAGGATTGTCATCTAAAGGAGAATGAGGTGTAGTAGGTGGAGAAAAAGGATTGGAAGGAGCAAGAGTAATGGAGTCTAGCTCAGGAAAAATAGGTTCATTAATGGGTAAAGAAAATGGTGAGTAGTCTTCCATAGGCAATATGATATGAGCTAAAAGGGTGGCTAAGATGTCAGGGGACAAAGATGAAGACAAAAAGGCAAAAAGGAAGACATCTTCTTGAAAAAGGACATCACGACTAACAAAAATTTTCCTAAGGCGTGATCAAAAAGTTTATATCCCTTTTGATAAGAGAGATAACTCATAAAAACACAAGGAATAGCCTAAGGACTGAACTTGTCATGTGCACCCAAAACGGTGGCGTAAAACAACCAAAAACATGTAAGTGATCAAGAAGAGAAAGGATACCAAAGAGACACTTGTAAGGCATAAGGCCACTGAGAGGAGAATAAGGTAATTGATTGATGAGATAGGTGGCTATTAAAATGCATTCACCTTAGAAATGAGGCAGGAAATGAGACTAAAAGAGCAAAACATAGGCAACATCCAACAAGTGACGATGCTTGCATTCCATGACTCCATTTTGTTTGGGAGTGTGAACATAAAAACTCTTATGGATGATATTTTACAAAAGAAGAAAAGAGAAGCACTCAGAAGAAAAAAATTCAGTGTCATTGTCAAAGTAAATGTGTTTGACAATGGTGTTGAACTAAGTGCAGACCATGGAGAGGAAAGCTTGAATTTTGGAAATAACTTGACTTTTTAATTGTAATAAAAAAGTCCAAGTGGCACGAGAAAAATCATCCACAATAGTGAAAAAGTAGTAGGCCCCATCATGGTTAGGATAGTGTTGAAGACCCCAAACATCCATGTGAATGAGTTCAAAAATTGAAATGGTTGCAATAGTGCTTAAAGGAAAAGGTGCACAAGTTTGTTTAGCAAAGAATGACCAAGACATTTATGCCAAAGAAAATAATCATTATTCAAAACCAAGTTGCAAACAAGAGACTGCTTGGAAATACATGACAAAGTTGGAGTGGAAGACAAACAACAAGAAAAAATAGAATTGAAATCCTTAGGAATGATAAAGGAAATAAAGTTCCATTTTAGCCTTGTCGAGCCCAATCAGCGTCCAGTTGTACTGTCTTGGAAGGTACAGAAATTAATAAAAAAGATAGTCACACAATGGTTAGCTTGCGAATGGATAAAAGGTTGTGCCAAAAACTAGGGCAGATAAAACATTTTTTAAATGTAAACGTGAGTCAAGTCGAAATTGGCCAATATACGTGACGGGGCTTTAGGTTTGGTCAGGTAAATGAATAGAAGGAGGAGAAACACATGGAAAATAGGAATCTAATAAATGTAAATTGCAGTAACATAATCACTAGCCCTATAGGCGATAATCCATTTAGAAGAAAGATGAGTTGAGGGTGAAAAAATTCTTTTGGTTTAACAAAGTAAACAACTTCTGTTGTTGTTTAGTAGAGAAGGTAAGACTAGTAGAGCTGCCAAATGTGCTACTCAAACTAATAAAAGCAAGCCCAAGTAAACCCATGCTAGGATGAGGGGGCAAAGAAGGCTTATAAGGTGAGGAAGGTGATAACTTTATTTTTATAGAGTTATTTTACCTATTTTTAGGTAATAAATAATGCAATGCTTATGAAAAAATATTTGAATTCCTCTTTATTTACTTAAATTTGCCTTGTTTTTGTAGAATGAGAAGGCATGAAGAAAAAGAACAAACATGGAGAATCTAATGCTTATTATATGACAAAATATGGTCAAAATATCAAGATTAAGAAAATTAAGATAGGCTTGAGTTTTGGATGATTGTTATTAGATTTTTCATTGTTGTTAGGTTTTCTAAATGATTAAAAAACATAGTCATGTTAAGAGTTCAAAGCCCAATTAATATAGGAGTTCAAAACCCAATTATTTTGGGTATCTAAAACCCATTTCTACTAGGATAGCAGATAGGTTGTTCCTCCTTAGTATTTCATTATGTTTTAATTTACTTTTTTTATAATTATGATGTAACCTAATTATGATGATATGAATCCTATGATTATTATGTCTTGCAAGATATTTTGTTTATGTGAAGTTGCATATTACTATATTTAATGCTTTTAAGTGATTAGCTACTACTTAAATGATTTGATTTGCATGTTTGAGACTAACAAAAGATGATATGCAATTACTTCTTGTAATATGTAACCATAAATTATATGGATAAACATATACCATATTGTTTATGTTGCTTTCAATGTAAACTAGAAATGTTCATAAATCCTAATACATTTAGCTTGTTTCAATTCACGTATAGAGATATAATAAATTAATAAACTAAATAGGTTCACTACACCTAGACATAAATATTATCCCTTTTGCAAGTATACATATTCTACATTAGTACCTCATAGTTATGGTGAAATTGAACACTCTAACATGTTTCGTGTATTTAGTTTTATTAGATTTAGTTGGTTAGTTTATTCTCTATGAATTTGGTTTTTTAGATAAATTATAGGAGTTGTTCACCATTAGTAATTAGTTGGCTTAGTAATCACCAATCTCTGTAGGACGATATTTTACTTATCATTATATTACTTGTTCGACATGTTTACTTGCATTTAAAATTCACCAAATATAAGGCCTAGTAAAAGACCCACTAAGAGAAGCCTAATCCATATGTGGAGGCCCAAAGCCTAGAGGTGGAGAAAAGACTAGGGCTTCAATGGAGTTTTGGTAGGCCATTGGCCCATTGGACTTCCGGTAAGAGCCTCTCATTTGCTGACTAGGCTGCCAAACAAATGGATAGCCCACTAAGAGAAAACAAAACTCCTTCACATGGTCGAGCTTCTTGCAATGAGAGCAGGTGGGCCTAGAGGAGGATTGTTGGTGAGCAAGGGAACTTGGGTTGGCTCGAGCAAGCCCATGGGTGGAAGGTTGAATGGACCTGCAAGCTTAACCTAACCCAAACCCGGACCAACCTGTATGGGTGTTGTTGTGCCAAGGTGATGGAGAATTGTTACCAACGCCATAATAGAGACTGGCAAAACCAGCAGGGTGACTGGAGAAATGGCCACTTCACTAGTGGAGCTCTTACTTCGCCATAGAATAGGTGCTTTCCAATGTCAAAAAAGTTTCTCGGGAGAGCACCTAAGTACACAAGTTCTGGAATTCATCTGGGAGTCCCATGAGAGACTTTATGGACTACTCATCCTACTCATGAGATCAAAGGTGGTCATTGACCTTACAGGTACAATGGTCAATCGCACCGAATGGGTAGTTACTGGGTGTGAAGATTGCCCTAGAAGGCCTTAAGGTGGATGAAAAAGGTGGTTAATTCATCATTCGTGCAACCACCAGCGAGGCACAAGTTAGCAATTGCCTAGTAGTGGCCATAAATCTGCGAACCGCTAACTTTGTCGAATGATTCCTGCAATAATTCCCAAATTTCAATGATCAATTTAGGATGAGAAAGAAGACTCTCGAGTGACGATTCCATCGAGTTGATAAGCCAGGTGTCCACGGTGGCGTGAACCTAGTCCCAAAAAGCCGCCGTATTAGGGTCATCGATCAAACATGGGATTTGCCCAAACCGAGCTTGTTTTGGGCAAGAAAAATGGTCTAGACTTAATCCACCCAAAAATGGTAGTTTTCTTCTTTAGTGAGGCAGTAGTAGATGATACTCCTAGATTACAAATCCACCAAGATAAGGTAATAGGGGTCGTGAGTTTGTAGTGAAAAGGGTGACTGGGGGTGGAGAAGTGAAATTTAGGGTTGAATTAGCTAGAGCGAGGGAGAACGATGGTCGGAAAAGTATTACAGCAGTTAGGGTTCAAGTGGCAAAGGTGTAATTCGAAAAAGGGCTAAGGGTAAATTGGGAATTGAGAAAGTTGATAGTAACTACAATTCGAGTGGCAAAATTGAAATTGAAAAAGGGGCCAAGGGTAAATCAAGAATTAAGAAAGTTGACGGCTGCTAGGGTTTGATGGCAGAGTGGTAAATTAGAAAAAAGGTTGAGGGTAATTGGGAATTGCCAAAAAATGATAGCATTTAGGGTTTAAGTGGCAATATGCTAAATAAGAAAAAAGGTGAAGGATAGAATTGAGAAAAAAAATGGAGCATTGCTAGGGTTGCAATGGCAAAATGGGAATTCTAAAAAGGATAAAGGGTAATTAGGAGAACATGACAAAAAAATGCTGGCAAGGGTTTTGGGTAAATAAGCAAGAGAAGGTGATGATTTTTAAGGAGAGAGAAAAAAAAGGGCAATGATGAGAGAGCCTAATACACTCGAGAAAGGATGAAAAAAATAAGAGCAGAAGCATAAGGACTTAACTAGGCTCCAATACCATATCACAAAATGAGAAACAAAGTGTGGGAATTTCTCTCTCTATTGATATTGCAACGCTTTACACTATACAATGAGATCTTTATATAAATCTATGACAATGCTTTACATGGAAAACATAATAATGAAAAATATAGAGAATATTTACATTAATTGTGAAATACAAAATTAAATCTAACATCACGCTACGTAATATTCCATATCATACTATTCCATAACTATTGCATTCAAAAGCCTGACTTACAAAAGCCTTCAGGTCATGACTCATAAAGGTTCTTTCCCTGTTACTATGCACCTCAACCTGAGTAGGTCGATCGCCTATAGTGAGCATGCGGGTTTCGGATTACAACAGCATGGCTCCTTGACTAAAACCAGTCCACCTTTTCCCACCATTCGTATAACTACAAGTAATAATTAAAACCCATTACTTAGCATGTCCTTCTTTACGAGTGTCCATTCCACATGCTTGGTTAAACATAAACTACTAACACAAAAGACTAAAACATGCTTGACCCTCACTCCACTGCGACCCGTAACAAAGAGCCGTGATGATCTTGGGCTCAAAAGAATGCTATTACCCTTCATCCAATGCATATCAATGTGCTGCATTAACACCAAGAATTAGGAAGCACTTAGGAAGGCACCTAAGCAAAACAAATATGCCGAAATTGATGAAAGAGTTACAGCTATAAATTCATAAGCAGTCTATTCTACTAAGAATTTTTTTGGGCCAATGGCCAAGGGAATCCATAAAGAATTTTCATTATGCTTGTGCAACCTCTAATCATTAAGGGTGACCAATTTTGGCCAAGACCGTTCATGCGACAATGTATGTCTCTACGGATTTAAACTTAAGTCATGGCCATTATGATCGTAGAAGCAGGAAACCAACCAAAAATAACTCTTATTTTGAATAAATTCTTTAGTAGCTATCAAAGGCAAAACTGAGTGCATGTTTGACTATAGGACGGTTTTCACTTTTCTATTCTTAGGACTCCATCAACTATATAGATAATTTATTTTACTTGGAACTAAATTACCAAAAGATTGAAAAAAAAAACATTTTCAAAATAAGGCAGTTAAAATACCAATTTTATTTACTAGAATAAGGAAAATAGTATGTGAGAATATATCTCTATTTAAGAACATTAAATGCTATTAGATAAATGTTTTGTTATGTCATAACTGAAAGATTCCAATCTCAATTTTCTCTTATATGAATTGTAATGCTAGGGTATATTCTTAAGCTTTTATATTCTCTTATTTTTGTTAAATAAACTCACATATTCATCAACAAAAATATTTGAAAGACTTGTTATATTATATTGAAAAATACATGAGGATGAAAGCATTACAAGTGTACTAAAATGAGATGAGTAAAATTAGCGGAGAAAACTCTTTATTCTTCCTCTCATTATGATGACACATTGCTCCTTGGTACTATAAAAACGGGAATAATCTTGTATCTTGTAAAAAAAAATCCATTTTGATCCTTCTTGATTATTTACTCCTTTTGGTGTGTTGTTTGGCAATTATGGTTTTGATGATGCGATTTATCAAACTTTAGGTAATGGAGTCTCAAGTAAAATAATAATCTATGGAGTTGATAAACTCTTGAAAAAAAAAAAAAAGAAAAGTGAATACCCCTCAATAGTCAGGACATGCACTTATTCTTGTCCTTCATGGTGTAGATTCCATGTGTGATCAATTGACCTGGGGACGCTTTTGGTTTCTTGTTTCTTTTTCCATTTCTTCTGACATGGTTGGCCTGCTGTCAATCAGTACAAATGGAAGTTCTGATCAACGTGGAACTTCTTATGAGCACGCGATAAAGACATGACTGCATACTTTGAAGGCGTAAACAAGAAAATAAAAAGAATGACTCTACTCCGTCTTTTTCCTTTAGAGCATGCGCGAGAAAGCATGTCATTGCAAATGGGAGGGTAGAAAGTGCTTGTCAGGTAGGTGTGCACTGTGTTAACCAAGAAACTAGGTGAATCATCGAGTCTCCCTTCAAATTGGGTTGTTTGTAAAGGAGATATTTGTTGATGTAGTGGATTCTCAGAGATAAAATTATGAATTTCGTGAGTGATATTAACATAAAAATTTATAAAAAGTTATAAATAACATAAAGTATTTTAATACTTTCCTATTTTACGTTTATATGAAATTATACTACACCTAAATCATAGGCTATCAAAGGAGTTTGTTCAACTCAATCACAAAATTTCATGTTATGTTATAAAATTTATTTCCTTTTTAAACCTAAAGTACATCTCAATGACTATGAGACACGTTGCTTGTTATGGTTTTAGATTGTAATAGGTATAGGCTTATTGAAAATTGAATTGATTATATATTCAAATGAAATATATTTCCACTAATTTTCAAATTTGTCTTTCAACACAATAGTTAAGACACATAACTTAACCACTTCTTGTTAATTTTCCAGCATTAGCATACCATAAAGGCCTTCGTCCTGATATATGAACGAATGAGATTTAGCCAGGTGTTTTCTTGCACGGCAAGAAACACTTTTCTTATCACTTTAAGCTCACAGTTCCAGTGATTTATCAAGCAGGAAAATACAAAGCACCTCCCTCTTTACAACTTTCACTTCATTGTCAATTGTTATCAATCAAAGGTTGTCGACTAGAAGGTTTCTTTCACCCAAATGGAGTGATTTGATTAGGCTAGACAACATAGTATTCCTCTCATCCTTAGACCCATGTGGTTTTGATCTAAAAAAGAAAGCTAACAGGAACATTGAAGAGTTTGACACAAACTTCAAGACTTAAATTATACAGCAGATGAAAGCTGAGTTGGAAGAACACTATGAGAAGTGGCGTGGTCTTCACAAACTTGACCCCACTGCCAAACTCCCCGAGAAAGTTATGTTTCCTGGTAACCAAACACCAAGCTGAGGAGAAAGCGAGGGTGAATTAGATCCTATTCATTCTAAATGTTGCTATAAGGCTACAGGGTGAACTTTCGATAAAAACTAGAAAGAAAGAGGTGATTTCCAGTGACCCTGTTGGGTTCCATTCATGCATTTGCCATGATGAAAAGCAAAAATTCACCATGGCCGTAAAGTGAATTTGGGTCAGCTACATTTTCACTTGTATTGACAAGAAAAGTTCACCGTGGCAATAAAGTGAATTTGGATGAACTATTTGTTTAATAGCAAAGCTATAAGAAGTTCGTAAAAAGTTTTCTTTTTTTATTCATTGTGAAAGTTGATAAGAAGAATTAACCATGACAATAAAATGGATTTGAGTCCACTACCTATTTAACATCAAAGTTATTAAGAAATTCTTAAGAAATTTACTCTCCCCTCAAAAGTTGACGGAAAGAGTTATTCATAACAGTACAGTACAGTAAAGCTGTTAAGAAGCCCAAACACACTTATTCTTGACTCAAAAATTAATAAAAACAATTAACTATGACAATAAAGTGGATTTGGGTCAATTGCCTATTTAAAAAGAAGCTATTAATAATTTTATTCTTATTTTAAAAGTCAAGTTGTAAAGTGAAAACACATACTCATATTTAATTAAATATACACACTCATACCTTAATAATGTGATCCAGATATCTACCATGTCAACATGTGCCCCACTATAATAGTCTAATTTAGACTATCTCATGATGATGCTATAGAAATATTAAAAAGGAATTAAACATAATATTATCTTAAGAAACTTATTTTCATCTTAAAAATTCAATTTATAAAGCAAGAAGAAACACTTAAATTTAAGTACATGCACTCACAACTCATTAAAGCAAGGAGACCTATTCAAAATCCATAGACAAGAGAATGTATATTATTGCCTAATCTAAAATTAGAATATGTACCTCCATTTTCAATATAAGATAAGCATCCTTAACATTGTGGTGAGGGTTCATCACAACACATCGCATAAGGAGATCATGGCCTTAATATTATTATCAAAGCAAAGATATTCATCCTAAAACTTATCGGCAATAAGAAGCATACATCTGTCATTAATAAAGCCAAGTTTACTATCTCCATTTCTAATATGGGATAAACATCCTCAACATTATCCATGTGAAATGTGAAATTAGACATCTTGCAACGAACTACACTTTCCAAATGAAACCCCTAAAGAACTATATTTTCCAAATGACATCAAGAAATACCAGCCCGTCCGTCATGAGAGGAGGATATAAGGAGAACCTCATCACCTGTGCTCTCAGCGTCATTTCACGTCCATACAAAGTTTTCTGATACCCCACCTCTATCAAAATGCGGTCTCTCCCTGAAGCCCCATTCGTTTTTCACTCTTTTCCCCCCCATGGCGACCACAACCTCTGCCATGCTGCACAGCTTCCCTTTTCATCTAGCCAATCACCAACATACAAAACTTCCCTTATGGGATTGTACGAATTCGCTTGCGTGTGTGCGTCAAGTTTCCACCTTGACTTTCGATGGGGGCCGTGCTTCATGCAGACAACCCCGTACTCACAAATTGGTCACACCCAATAGAGTCTTTGGACTCGGTTCCCGGTTCTTGCAAATGGATCCTCAGGAAACTTCCAGTAAGAGAGAAATTTTAATGAAATCGGCCGGCGCTGAAAGTGGTAGTCCTACCACGATCACTCAACGTGTATGTTGTTGTCTGAGTATGATTTATTTGAAGCACGATGCAAGGAGACTGTTGATTGTCTTGAAGATATACGACGGTGTTGATGGGTTTTATTTTGTATGTGTGTTAGGTGTTTGGAGTGGCACATTTGATTGTTTCGCTTGGGATTATATTGGCGATGGATAAGCTTTTGAAGGCGGCGTTTGTGGCTGCTGCAATTAAGTTCCCGAGTGCGTTGTTTGGAATGTTCTGTATATTCTCGGTTCTTATCCTTCTTGATTCTACTATCCCGGCTGCAGCCACTGGTTTGATGAACTTTTTTGAGCCTGCTCTTCTGTTCATTCAGAGATGGCTACCGTTGTTTTATGTTCCATCTTTGGTTATTTTGCCGCTTTCTGTGAGGGATATTCCGGCGGCTTCCGGTATCAAGATCTGTTTCATTATAGGTAAATTAATTTTGCTGGACTTTTTATGCAATTATTACTGTTGATTGATCTCTTTGGTTTCATGTGAGTGATCCAGTGACTACTTTGGGTTGTAATTTTTTTTCTGCAAATGTTTATCAGAGGTGTACATGGGTAATTTAGCTGGCCATAAGCCAAAAGAACAAATTATGTCTGTGTCTTTAATCATTTGCAGCTATTGTGAAGTGCCTATACGTTTTTTACCAAATGCTACCTCCCACTGATCATTGTGAACCATTTAAAAAGAAAGAGATTATTAAACGCATCATCCCTAGACTTGCATCTCTTTTTGATCATTCACACAACATGGTGTCTTACTCTACTGCCTGCAGTTTTGAAATGATCCTGAAAAGCACATGCCCAGTATTATGCTATTTTCATCAACTTGCTCCAATAGTTTCTAAAAGGTTCTTGTTGAAACTACTAAAAGGTTCCCTCATCCAGCTGGCTATTTTGTTCAACTTGCTGCTTAAATCTGTCTTTCTTGACTTAGTCTAATGGTTATTCTGTTTATCCTTATTATTTGATGCATGGGGATGAAAAAACTTATATCACGAAAACAAGAAAAAACGATGTGATTTCATTTATGCTCATATTCTCTGCCTTATAAAATCTCTGCTTTGATAATTGTAAAAGGGAAGCATAAAAAAGGTATACGAAACCAACATAATCTAGATGCACTTTTCAAATGATTGAGAGAGGAAAATAACTTTTATTTTCTGAGGGTCTGGTAAGTTAAAAGTACTCAAGGAAAGTGATATTGTTAGTGGTTTTCTCAGTCACTAATACTCGGCATTTTGGCAGTTCGGAAAGCAAACAGGAATTTATATATAACAGAACTGGATTTCATTGCCATTGTGGAATGATTCAGTTAAGCCACAAACAGTTTCTTTAGTTGACCCTTCTCATTGAAACTATGCAACAAACTTTTTCTTCTTTTTTCCTTTTTTTTCAGTCTAAGTGAACTTGAAGTTGAATCCATCAGCACTAGGGACAGATACGATTAGCAGATCAACACCTAGACAATAGGGACATTCTGAAATGAATTTGAATTACAGATATTAATTAAAAAGTATTATTAGGTTGATGCGGAAATTTCCTGTGCCAGTAAACTTTGTATCCCTGTGGGTCATGTGTGGATATTTCTGTGTAAGATCATGCCTGCATTTAATGGTATGTTCAATCGTATCTTTGCAGTTGGAGGCTGGCTGGCTACACTTTCTGTTGCGGGCTACACTGCTATAGCAATAAGAAATATGGTAAAGACAGAATTGGTAGATGCAGAGCCTATGAACAAACCATCTCCTTTTTCACGAATTGAAGTATTGTCCTGGACTGGGATTTTCCTTATATCATTTGGTGCTGCATTACTGGACCCATCAATATTGGGGACAAGTGCACGAACATGCCTCCCTTTTCTACTTGCATCGACAGTGTTAGGCTACATGGTCGGTTCTGGGTAAAGTTTCGTATCCTCACTTTAGGATGTCATGGTGACAGAAACTTTCTTACCGGGGAAGAAGATAATTAATAATATATTTTCGTTTAAAGGTTTATTTAGTTAATTCTTGGTTTCTTGTGTAGACATTTCACCTTTTTGCTTTCTGGATGTGGATTTCAGGTTGCCATCAGCTGTGAAGAAAGTTTTTCATCCAATTATTTGCTGTGCAGCATCTGCAGATCTGGCTGCATTTGCTTTTGGGTACTTTTCCAAGTCTGGGTTTGATCCTATTCTAGGTATACTCAAAAGCTTAGGTGTGCTCAGAAAAGTAGACTTAAAGAGAGGTTTTCAAAGAAATGCGAGAGGATTAACATCTTTATAGACACATAAGGGGCCATAATTTACAGCTCGTTATGATGGGACGATTCCCACCGTTTCCATTAAGAATGGTTAGTGGTAAAACACTTTGGAATTTCATGCTATCGGTGAAATAAGTAAATGAAAGAGCAAATTTCAACATAAATAAGTAGGGCCACATACTCTACATTACCTACTGAAGCTGACTTTGAACTTGCTGAGATAGCTTGAATTAGATGCTGGATTGGATGATTGAAAGAGAAGAAATCTTGTAAAAACATACATAGATGGATAGAGAGAGTTAGAAAAAGGGAGGAAGAAAGTAGGCAGAGCTTTTCAATTTCTATTCTTCACTCAGGAGCAACGCCCTTTTCAAAAGGACTCAGTTATAGGGTTTAGGGTTACAAAAGAAACCCTACACAAGACTTAGATATGAATTATATAACTGAAATTCCATACCCTTTTTGTGGGTATGCTTCAACCTAAGTGTGGAAGGCTTATTGGCATGGTGGATACCTCTCAAGATGATACCGTTTCAGGAGGCCAAGACTGCTATGTTACTAGGATAAAAACATGATGGCAGGACGAGCGGAAGGCAGAGAGAACAGTGACTGAAGTTGTAGGAGAACACTAATAGAGCTTAACGAAAAATGAGGATATAATTAGCTGAACCGAAATAATGGGGATAAATTTTTTTTGGAGTCATCTTGCCTTCCCTACTTCCAAGGTGGAAGCATCTAATCTAAAACTGGTTTGGGAGTAAATCACATAAAGAAGTGATTCAAATGAAGAGAAAAAAGATAGTCCTATATCTCTCTCTCTGTGCACAATCGGTGGACCACACATTGTTCCTATCTGCTATCCCCGATCTTTTCCAGATTCTCCCATTTTAGTGTTTCTATCTGGTATATCTGTTCATTTGTTGGTGATTCTTCCTTCTAATTACACAGGATATTACCTTACAAAGGCATCTTCGAATCCTGGGGCCGGTGACATCTTAATGGGATTTTTGGGATCTGTTATACTCTCTTTTGCTTTCTCTATGTTCAAGCAGAGGAAGGTAACACCTATCATTCACATCCAGTGACTAAAGAGTTTTCCCAAATTTTAACCAAATGCTGTTAATTTAGTTTGATTCTTTCCAAGTTTAAGTATCAGTCTTGTACACCAGGCAAGCTAGATTGATTTCTGTTGATTATCAATAGACAACCAGGGTTCTGTACCAAAGCATGCTAGTGGATGCACAAACAAGATGACTAATACCTTTTTGTATATCATTTCTTGTTCTTATGTAAAATCTAAAATTTTGAGAACTTTCCTGGACAGGTTGATTTTGGTATCAACGGTATGGTTATCAGGACCATAGTGTTCTATCTTTTATATATACACCATATAATCCAACATTAAATTGATACAAAGTCAACCCGTATGACTACCTTACTGCGCCACCATGTCACACCTAACTTTTTTCTCATTGATATCACTTTAGTGTGTGAGAATCCTATATGCTGTCAGATGATTCTGTACATTAATGAAGTTCTTATGTTGTTTTGCACGTTGTCAGCTTGTTAAGAGGCATGCAGCAGAGATTTTCACATCAGTCATTGTTTCAACAGTATTCTCTCTGTATTCGACTGCTCTAGTTGGACGCCTTGCTGGGCTAGAACCATCTTTGACCATATCAATTCTACCCAGATGTATAACCGTGGCATTAGCCCTCAGCATCGTGTCTTTGTTTGAAGGTACAATTTTACAAATCCTAGGGATTTTGAGGCTAGCAATCACGCACCATTATAATTATGAGCTATTGTTTCATCTGACTTGATGAAATATTGGACATATTAAATAAGGATAAATCCATACTAAAGACAAATTCAGTTTTAATTAATTTTTGTGATCCCTTTTCCTGATTTAACTTCCTAATCCATATATAATGTTAAGATCACATACTGTCGCATGAAATACTGGCCTGAAACATGTTCTCTTGGAACATAATGTTCTCCATTTTTTGGAATAGGTACCAATTCATCCCTCACAGCTGCGGTAGTTGTGGTAACTGGCCTAGTTGGAGCAAATTTTGTGCAAGCAACACTTGATAAGCTACGGTTTCGTGATCCCATTGCTCGAGGGATAGCAACTGCATCAAGGTATGTGCTTCTGCAGTATAACCCATCGCATTTCCAATGGTGTCTTAGCATCTGAATGCTATTGACTGCAAGATAGATGACCTTATTCTTAATTATGGAGTCCAAATAAGGGGCAAGGGCATTGGTCATTTTTGCTTATAGGGTAAAATACCTATGAATACAATGTTTAGAAGACGTAGGCTTTTGTTACTCGAGAGAGATTGCTAGCGGTCAGAGAACTCGACATTAAGAGTTTCAAAGGAAAAAGCTATGCACCCATGAATTTCTATTTCATAAAGATAGAGAAGATTATCTTAAATCACATAAATGCTTGATATCTTGTGTTTGTTTGTTTGTGTTCTGATTGCTGTTGATCGTTTAATCTCCCAACACTTGGGATCTAAGCGAACAGATTCAACACATTGCATGAATTTCATGAAATATAATCTGATCATCTATGGACTACTGAATAGTATTGCTATTTCCATTTTTATCCATTTATCCCTGATTTGCTTTTACTTGGTTGATCTAGTGCTCATGGATTGGGAACAGCAGCATTGTCAGCCAAGGAGCCTGAGGCACTCCCATTTTGTGCCATTGCTTATGCCTTAAATGGTATATTTGGGTCTCTTCTTTGCTCGCTTCCAGTCGTCAGGCAGAGCCTGATTGCAGTAGTTGGCTAAGGCATCAGAAGATCAACAACATCTCTTTAATGAAACTTCTGTGTTTTTTTTCCCCGAGATTACTCTTTTCACCTGTAAAGAGAAGAAAAAGTCCATCATATCGGCACCACCTTATGGCTGCACAGTGTACAGAAGGTGATTGTCAAGAACTTGTACCAACCGAGGCCTAATGTAGTCCCGGAATGTACCTCTAGAAATCACTTTAAAGGTAACATGTCCCCATGATATGTAACAATATCAAGTTATGGTTTCCATTCATTATTCAGAAGTCCAATACCCATCTCTTTGCGGTTGACCTCTATGGGCCTTCTTCTGACCAGTAAAACCAGCACTAACACTAACATGGCCAGGAAGCTACTAACAATAACCTATCCAATGGTTTTTGTTGAAAATGATATATAGTATAAGTTTTATACTAATAAAATTTGTATCAAAACACTCTTTATAAACAACAATCTATATTGTTAGCTCATTGTTGTAGGCCTAGTGGAATTAGTAGACCCAATCCAATAACCATAAGTAAGACAGTGTCATTTGTCATATATTAAATAAGGATGATGAGATCTTAAAGCCTGTAAGAGGTTTGGTTACTTCATTAAAGACATGTTGTTAGACTAATTTTTAAGGTTAGAATCCAAACTAGTGACAAAATGATATTAAAGGGGAATCCCCTTGGCTTAATGGTAAGCCAACCTTTGACCAATGAGTCCAATCAATTAGGGATTCAATTCTCCTTTTTCCTTCGTCTCTCTATATGTGTGAGTATAAAAAATAAAAAAATAAATAAAAAGAGGTCTTCTAACCTTGTTGACGCAAAATGATATCAAAGCAATTTTACACTTAATCTAGTAGTGCAAGGAAACATCCCTAAGCCTAGCTAGGTAAAGAAAAAGGTTCCAACTACCAAGGTGGGGCAACCTACATAAGGGAAATATAATTATGTTGAGAATAATGTGAATTTAGATAAAAAAAAAAAAAATGTCATTAGTCTACATTAGTAGGCCCAACCAAAGAACCATGAAAATGGTGGTATCATTTGTCACATATTCAATAAGAATGATAAGATCTTAAAGCCTATAAGAGGTTTGGCTACTCTACCTAATAGGCTAATTTTTTTGGTTAGGATCTAAACTGATAACAAAATGATATCAAAGCAATGTCTAGAGTGCAAGTAAAGAGTTCTAAGTCTAGCAAGGTAGTGCATTAAGGGAAATATAGCTACTTCAAGCATAATGTGAATTTAGGTAAAAAGAATGTCACTAACTTAGTAGAATTGGGAGGCCCAATTTATTTACGGAAAGAGGGTGGTGACATTTGTAAGAGATCTTGGACATATAGAGTTTGGGTTCTTTATCTAATAAGTAGTCTTTTATGATCACTTATTTTCAAAATAAAATGCGTGATTTTTTCTATTTGTAAAAATGAAGTTGAGAATAAAATTAATTATTAAAAATTCTAACAAAATAAAATTTAGAGTTTTTGACTCATGAAGGTCACATTCCTTGTCTCCTCTTCCAATTCATAGACTAGATCTATGTCATTCTTTTATCCAACGGCTGAAAAGGCTAGTGCTGACTTCTACCTGACAAGGCAGGAGTGACATTTGAAGAGTCCTCCAAGCGTCACGCTTTTCCCCTCACTTTTAACCTTTTCACTGCCAAGCGTCTCTATCCCATTGGAATGTATCCCACAAGCGCTGTTCAGCGAGCGTGGGCTGACAAGTAACACAGGCCTCGTTTAACTTTTTCCCTTGTTTTGGCTTTGTTATAAGACTAGAGAAGGATTCAGATTGAGATACTGACTGAAGGAGTTCTTGGCTGTTGGGATTTGAGCAGCCTTGACTGAGACGAATATTTCATGCACTGCTGCACTGAGTCACTGGAGGAAGAGCTCTTTGGTTGGGTGCTGTGGTGAAGGGAAACACGAGAAAGTGCTTTTCCAGGTGAAAATGTGGTGTTCTTTTCTGCTTGATAAAATCAGCTTTTAAAGTTTTCAAGAAGGAAAAAAATCTGGTCTTGAAGTTCTTTCTAGCTGCAGAAGTCCTTCCTCATAGTAGCCTTGATGTACGGTTTCGGGTTTTCGTTATCTTTACCATCTGGTGTCTGAATCTTTCTCTCGCTTTTGCGAAGATCTTTGAGTTTGGGTCTGAATGTTGAATGTGGGGTTGAAGTTTTGCTGTAAATGAGGTTCTTTGCCTTTAATTTTTTGGTTTTGGAGAGTGTTTGTGATGTGGGATTTGCTTCTTGTTCTCAAGTTCTGTGCTTTCTTTACTTGTAATCATGATGTGAATTATTGGGTTCCTTTCTGTTTGCTTAAGCATGCAAAGCCGCTGCATTTTATCATTTACTTGTAATCTTTAGCCTTCTGATGAGCCTTCGACTGCTTTTCTGCCACGGAGTTCCTTGTGGCTCTGAAAGTTTTGTGCTTTTCCCTGCAAAATGAAGATATGATGTTTCGGCCGTAATGGGTTTCTGTGTATTTGGTTCTTTTTCTTCCAAAATGTATGTTCTTGATGCTATAGTAGTAGAGTTCCATTCTTATTTGTTTGGATGGGTTTCCCACAAATTTCAAGATTTTTTCTTTCCCTTTCCTTTATCTTTTCTTCGAGAGCTAATTTTTGTTCTTTGTAGACACGATGTAAACTATCAGTTAGGATTCCAAATTTCTTCTTTTTTACCTTTTTTGTGTGTTCACAGCTATGTGTAAGCTCTTATGTGTTTACAGGTGGCGTATAAGTTCATTGGCCTTATTTTTGCTTTTTGCTTATCTGTTTCTTACCTTCATTAGTTTATGACATTATGCCATAGTCTCACGATATTTTCTGTATTGTAAAGGACTTCTTGGAAATGTGCTTATTTTATGAAAATTTTTCATTAGGCTGTGAAGAATGAGTCTACTTTCTTAAATGAGAAACTTCTGTAAGCATAGTACATTTGCTGGTTTAGTCATGACTATAACTGAGCCAAGTTTTAAACTTTCCTGTTCTAATCGAACATATCGATTATCGTGCTGAACAAAAATCATCAGTTTAAGTGGTGTTATAATCAAAATTCAACTGTTTCTTCAGGGGAATACACATGTTGAGCTTACACAAGTCCTTGGCCTTTTGGTTCAATCTAGATGCTGATCAATTAGATTCCTTTTTAATCTTCAAGTCAATGTTGATTGAATTAGCAGGTACTGTTTCATGGGAGTGTTTGTTAGTGGAGAATCTTCGAACTAGATTGTATGACCATTCCCAGTTGTCATAACCTTATGAAATGAGTTGCTTCATTCTCAAATACCTTCCAGGCCATTGAGTTGGGATAGGGACAGGAAAGCACCAACTCCGGAGTAGATTATGCACTCTTTCAACACTTGCGCCCATACTAGTAAGCTTATGTAAACAATCTCCAAACTCGCTGTATTAGTAGCTAGTTAGGTGGTAGATCCCATGACTTGCAATACTGACAAGAATAACTGGTTATACAATATTGTTCTTTTTAGACATACTAACTTGTATTTGTTTGAGATATTGTCCCAACAAGATATCTTGGGCCCTCACGAAGGGACTCCCTACAAAACCCAACGGATTGTGTTTTGTTAACTGTTATTGAGAACTGGGCAGAATGACTTGGAAATATAAATTATAGTTCCAGGTGTTTGTTATAGTAATGAATAACTCGGTGCTTGTATTCACTAGGCTTAGTTCAGATTCATTTTGAAAGAATACGTTTGAGACATTTATGTCATGCATGGAAGAATCCAATGCCAATCTTAAGTCCAGAAGTTGGGCAAAAATATGTTTTTTTGGGTTCTTATTTGGGTTCGGGTATGATGATGTTTGGCTTGCCTTCAGTTGGTAATAAAGTTTCTTGAAGTGTTTGATGCTGCCCTGTTCTGAGATCTAGCATGAAGTATTCATTCTGATGTATTTTCAGTCTGTTTCTGTCAAAGGTTGTGGAGTTCATTGTCATGTTCATTTATGTGGACACAGATGATGGATTAGATGCTAGCCAATTTCTCCAAACATTAGTTGGGCGTAGGGTGAAGTGCTGAGGCATCGAGTGGTTGCAAAGATGGGGACATACTCCAATCGAAATCCTATGAGACCTGAAGCTACAGCAGGTGTGTCTGTTCCTCATTTTACCTGGTTTTATCCCGGAAATTTTCTCTCTGCATCAAGGACCAATTCAAATCCTGTGCAAGGAACTCAACCAAATCCGGAACCTACTCTTCCTTTTGGTCCCATTCGAACTGTTCCTGCCACTATTGAACCAGCAAAGAATATCATCGACTCACCAGCTAAACCCGCTAAACCTGCCAAGGTTAGGAAACAAAAGAATTCTGTGAAGGATCCTAATCCAACTCCATCCAAGGTTTTCAGACCAAAGCAAGCCAAAAGGAAAAGGGGACAAAGTATGCCTGATGGAAAACGAGAAAAGAAGATTCTGATTAATCTTGATTTGGACAAAGCAGGCTTTGACTTCTCTGGGGTGCCTTCTCCATACTGTTCTTGTACAGGTATTGCTAGATCATGCTACAAATGGGGTGCCGGAGGCTGGCAATCCTCGTGTTGCACCATTAACATATCACAGTATCCGCTGCCCATGAGTTCTACAAGGCGTAGTGCCCGCATGGCCGGAAGGAAAATGAGCAATGGAGCTTATGGGAAACTTCTCCTAAGACTTGCAGCTGAAGGCCATGATCTCACTCATCCAGTTGACTTGAAGAACCACTGGGCAAGACATGGTACTAACAAGTTTGTCATAATCAAGTAGAAAATGTACTATTCCTATACCTTCTTGTATCTGGAACTTGTTTCCGTGTCTTGGAGATGATCAAATTCTCTGTAATTCCTGGTGGATGTAGTTGCTTTGAAGCTTCCTAGTGACTGGAACTTTTTTGTAACTCTGTTGTAACTTTCAATCCATGTAACTCTGTTGTAACATGACTTCTGCTTTCCTTACTGTAGTTTGTTGGTTTATTGCAGGAGAAAAGTATGGTATTCTGGTTGTACTTCATGGGTCAATTGTAACTCTTTTGTAATATGTTTGTTTTAGCCCAAGAATGTCATTTTTTGACAGTTCAGGAGTTGCAAGAACAAGTAGTTACTTCCATGCCAAGTTACGATATGAAGATTGGATTCAACTCAAGACTCACCTCCAGTATTATCTGCATACACCTGCTTGAGTTAACTCATTTGTCAGCCAGCTAATGAATAAGCTTGAATAAAATAAAGATCTTATAACCCTGAAGTTGATTTTTTTTATGTGATATTAGATTTTAAGATGACTTTCTTTTGTCTTATGTAACTTTGAATTCAATTACACTTAGCGTGTAAAGAAATTTATGTTACATGAAGCTTAAATATAAGAAAGCTATTTTAACCCTTGAGTTTATTTTTGAATCAATTCTTGAGTTAATCCAATAACACATATTTGGTGAAAATCCTTGCTTTTCTGTTCCTACTGATAGTAATTCTGAAACTTTCTTCGTCATAACTGCAAAGTGAGGAAAAACTTGCAGAGCTATAATAAGGTTCTGTCATCATCTCATTACATGTTCCAATATTGTAACTGCCCTGCTTTTCTGTGCCATTTCAAGTCTCCCAGATCGTCCTAGAAACTTCACGAAACTAATCGTTTGTTGGGTTATGCTATCTTGAAAAAGAAAGTGAGGACAACCCCTGTGAGGTCATTTCTGTGTCTAAGACGAAACATGGTTAAAAGGGAGTTGAAAAATGAAGAAACCGAAAGCAATGGTGTCTGGTCCCACTTTATTATTTTGCAATGACAAGATAATAGTAAATATAATATCTAATTAATAGATAGAGCATATTGAGATTGATTATTACTACGTTAAAAGATAAGTTAATAAAGAATTATTATAATTCATTATATTTTAATTAATAAACTACCAGTAAAGTTGTTTACTTTAAATGTTACATACGTAAAGACAAACATCTACTTTGGGCTTACTCAAATGTCCATGAAAGTTTATAAAAACATCTAACAAGAAAATTTTGAAAGCATCTTTGAAGCCACACCTTGTCTAGTATCCATTCTTTAAGACATTTTTATTAAAAAAAATGCAAATTTAATGCTTTAGTATCTATAGTGTTGATATATAAAATGACCAATAAATCTTGGTGTCCGCTTTGGGCATAAGAAAAAACAAATAAGAAATGTGAAAATACTCATTTTGGATGGACCAATGAATCTTACAAAACCTTCTGCTTCCATTATAGTAATTAACAAAAAAAAATGAAAAAGAAAGAAGGCATATTATTACATGAATCTCATACAATTATAATATTGATTTTTCATTTCTCATTTGGATTATAGATCCACATAAAAAAGACCATGAAAAACATCTCTTAAAAAATAATTGAATTCATATGTGAGAAGAATACAAAAAGTTAGATTTGTGAAAACCAAAAAACTAGGCTCATGATCATTGAGAAACATGATGGCCAGATCACATCACAAATTTAATCTTAGACTAATCACATCACAACTTTTTTCAATGGACAACTTGATACATTTTCTTCAAATTCAAAGTATTTGATTTGTTTAAATCTTTAGTTCAGATGAGAATATGAATCAAAAGATACCAATTATGATTTATTGTCTAGATTAGATGATAGTTTACTTACCTTCTTGGGTTTCGCCTAATTCAGTTAGAGTATTTTATCATTTTACTCATTATAACCACATTGATTAGCTTATGCTTAAGCTTGTATACATAATGATAACTTTATAATAGTTTTACTCAGCAAAGCAAGAATCAATAATATTGAATTCATTACTTTCTCTTTTTTCTTTCCTATGATCACGTCTAGTGACATCTTTTTTATGAACTTAACACAATCTCATTTTTGCTTTCACTTCCCTATATTACACGGCGCCATAGAATTACAAGTACATACAGAGTGTTCTGTTTCCTATCAACAATAGGCTACCACTCATCTGAAACATGGTTTAATCGGAGCTGAAAAATGAAGAAACCGAAAGCAACGGAGCCTCGTCCGACGCCGGCGGGAGGCGCAGGTTCTAGGCCTTTGTTGCTTGCGCCGGAGTCTTGGCCTTGGAGGTCACTAGCTGCTCGAAGAGGTCTCTGATCTTTAAACCGACGATGGTTTGGAAGAGACCGGTGCCGTTGTTGCTGCCGGGGAAGTCCGAGTGCTTCAACATTTGTTGAGTGACTTCTCCGTAGAACTTGGTGGAGATGTTGCTTAGATGGCTTTCCACGTAAATTAGCTCGTCTAATCTGTCAAATTGGCCATCCATTTCCAACACAGACACCTAGAACAAACAAGCAGAAACCTTAGTGCTTTCCATGTATTTCTAGTGTATGTTTAACATGTACAAAGATACTATTTAGATAGACCTTGTGAAAGACTTGTTAAGGCCTTTGTATTAATCTTCTATGTTTCATTTTATTTCAAGATGTATTGTACCCATTTATCGGTTTTATGTTTTGAGGGATTAGGTTTTACATCCTGCTCCATCTAATAGTTAATAAGTATGGCTTTCAAACTACCCTGTATATTAATATAAATGATCAGTGTTACGTCTTATTTGAAAAAAATAAATAAATGAAAGACCTATTAAGAACCCCAAATGTTATTGTTTGAAACCTCTTGATCATTTGGCATATACACACATAACTTGTTGGTAGCAAGAGTTGAACTTGTAACATGTTTTCATGTAACTCGCTTTTAGTGTAGTGATAATGCCTAGTCCTAATAATATGAAAAATATAAATAATAAGGAAATTTCTAATAACTAAACATGCATAAGAACAAAATGTTATGTATATTTAATGGTAAATCTTTGACAAATATCATTTTGTTCTTAAAAGCTCATGAGGATCATGTTAAGAATGTATGTAGGAGCAAGATGGGTACCTCGTGGCCAAAGTAAGCATCAGGGCCGTAGAAGAATTTGATGCCAGGGTATGAGCAGGTAAGCTTTCTTCCACATGGAATCCATGAAATGGTAGAGCCTTCATCAAAGAGATAAACAGGGCTGAAAAATTGCACCCCTTCTTTCATAATCAACTTGACTCTCAAAATCTTCCCCTCGTTATCATCTGGAATAAGTTGGGTTGGCAACACTTCAATCACTGCATCTGCATATTGCTTTTGTGGGTCTGCACCAAGCACAAAAATATAAATAAGTATTAAGGAGAAAATGAGTTTCTTAACACTAATAATCTCACATTACTTAAAAATTTTGTTATAATATGACAGGCTTCTATTGAAAAAGATTACCAATATATGCATCGAAATCAGGCTTGCGAGCTTCAATACTAGCTTTGATGCTTTCAAGACTATGTCCTCTCTCAGCCATGTCCCTCTGCAATTTTATAAATTGGTCAGATCAACTAGATAATCAACAAGAAGCTGAAAAATTAGTATTATAAATCTTGAGATATACCTGGATTTTCCAAGCGAACTTGACCTCATTGCTGATGTCCAAGTAGATACTGAAGTCCAAGAGGTCCCTTACTCGTGAATCAAACCTGCAGTTTCCAAATTTCAAACATGGTAAGCAAGAAAACAACGTGGGCGGATTTTTCTGGATGCATTATGTGCAAGTATGTTGGTGTTTAGAAGTTACATATATTTATAAAGTGAACCTCTAATATGGTGAAAGACCCACCACGAAGATGATAACGACATCCACAATTCGATAGCCATAAAATAACTACAGATATTAATTTCTCGTAGAAAACACCATGAAAAGGACAAGGTTCTGACAGGATATCCCCCACGCTGAAAGGTGCTTTTTATGTACATTGGATACATGATAAGGTTGTTTTATGGAACCTTTGGCTATGAATTACACCTACAACCACATAAAAATAATTGAGATATACAAGAATATAAAGATTTTTTTTTAATTAAAGTCCAGATACAGAAGAAGTTAACTTAAAAGTTGAAAGATCACTCTTTCATTAAAATTTTATTTTTTAAAATCTTATCTTCAATATGTGATTCTCATTTTATATATATTTTCTTTATACTGAAGGTCATTAAATTTAAGTATTGTATAAACTGAGAAAAAGTTAACATAAATTCTAATATTATATTATAAAAAAAATTAAGAAAAAAAACACAACATGGTAACAATATAAACAAAATAATACCATAGTGTTCTACGTCAAAAGGAATCTAAAAAATAGTTTCATGGAATCCTGTTTTATGAGCAGATGAGAGGAGAGAGAGAGTGTGTATGTTTGAGGTTTACTTACATTGGATGCAAACCTTCAATGACCAGGATCTTGGGAGGCTTGATGAGCTCCGGCGGGTCCAGAAGACCAGTAACGTGGTTGTAAATCGGCTTCTCGACGGCAACTCCATCCTTAATAGCCTTAACCTGTTCATACATGAGATCAAAGTTATTGGCTCTGGGGTCCAGCGCGGTGACTCCCTTCTCCTTCCTCCCGGTCCTGTCCAGAGAGTGATAATCATCCAAGCATATCACGGTGGTGGTGTCGCTGATTAGCGTGTTCGAGTCCGGGTTGCCACCCTTCGGCGGCTCCGCAGCTCCGCCGAACACACTAGTCAGCCTCCTCATGAAGGTGCTCTTCCCGCAGCCGGAGTCCGCCGCCAGGCCGATCACCACCGTCTGCGAGTCCCCTGCAGCGCATGTTATCAAGTACGGCCGGACGGCCACGCTGCCTCTCTTGCTGGTTCTCCTGGCGGCGGTGTAGAAAAACACCTGTCTCTGGTGGAATCCCATGTGGGTCTTTGGTGGTGTGGAGATTGAGCATGTGGAATTCAGGGACTGGGTTGTGTAGACTGTGCAGACCGCCATTTTTGCTACCCAGTAAGCAATTCACAAAGCTCTGAGAAAAGAAAGTATATGATTGAATTGCCTTTTTGTATTCCTCCTAGTTATATATGAAGAAAACTGAAGATGGTGATGAAAGCAGGAGCTGGTTTTGATGTGTTTTTTGTGTTGCAGGTTTATGCTACTACCCCTGGTTTTGGACAAATTTGGAGGTAATTTTAAGGTGGGATGAAGGGGACATAGTTGGCCAGAACCAATGGGAAGTGGGTAAAAGTGTCAAATGAGCTTCATTTTCCAGCATAACCAAAGTCCCAAACAAAAAAAACAGGAATCGAGAAGCTTGGTGGTGATTAATTGCATTTTGGATATTTGAAATGCCACGTGGCAGCAGTATGGTGGCTGGTTGAAGATGAGGGGTGGAGGGTGTGGAATGGAGGAGATATATGGAGCCCATATCTTCTAATTGAATCTTGGACTGTTCTTGAATGTGTCTTGCATAATCTCAAGGACCACAAAAAGGTCTAGGAAATAGAACATTAACATTGTTAACCAAGGAAAATGTATGGTTTTGGAGCAGTGTTGCAGCTGCTGTAGCTTCTGTAACTCAGTTTCTAGAAGAAACCTCCATGCAGTTGTATTGTTGTCTCCCATGCTGTCTTCCAATTGATGGATTTGGAACACTATTACAGCAGCTGTAGTTGTACTACAGACTTCGTGCAGCTGTATTCATATTTCATCAGCCGTTTGCAATACAAGAGTTCAATTTCAACTAGGAGTGAAATTCTTGAATATTCAAGGAGAATATCAAACAAAAAAATTATTGAAACGAGACTACCAATTTTTCCCTCACTTCAAATATACTGGTATAAGTGAATCATGAGGATTGACATCTTAGTATATGAGTTATAGAATGACAAGGTAAAAATATAAGAACTTGGGTTAGTGGGAAATGTCAAGTTTAACCTTTTTTTCTTAAATTTGTTATGATATTCAAGCACTACTATTAGATCAAAAGTTATAATTGATAACCTACATATATTTCATATTTTTTAACAATAACCTAGTAGTGCTCATGGACTTGCTGGCCACCCGTTGGTCCAACTGCCACATAATATACATCAACAAAAATTGATTATAATTTTATAGCATTGTCACACTTTTGAACTTTTGGATAAATTATGATGACTTAATTTATGACCAATAGAGTGATAAAGTGAAATCATAGACCTAATTCATAGGTAATGAAACATTTGCACTTGAACATGAACCCTAATATCATATTAAAACAAGTTAATTTTTTTTTTCCTTAAAATGGATTATGGTTTTAAAGCACAATTGTGTTGCAATAGTTTTTTGATAGTTATATTTTAGTACTTATTTACTCCTTAAAACTTACTTGTGAAACAAGAGACAATTCTTTAATATAGAAGATTTTATAGTAGGTTTACAAGTAATATAAGAAAATTCAACAAAGGCTTTTAAGAGATCATGTTTATTATATTAAAAAAGTCTCCAAAATAGTTGAAAACTTGTATATTTAATATGCTTGGAGACTTAAAGACAACATTTTTTGCTTGATATGATACTATATAGTATGATCATAAGTGAATGCCCCTAATCATCTTGTAATGATCCATTAATATATATTAAATTTTACTTACCTATAAAAAGGAATATTTCAAGAACCTATGCATATTCAGGTCCAACATCATATTCCATCCGCATCTTGCAATATCTGCTTTTGAAGCAAAGTGACACGAACTTTAATTTCTTGAAAGTTGGATTTTAGTACAGATCTCTATGCAGTTTAATTCATATTTGATCCGCAAATCGGTTTGCAGTATCTGGTTTTGGAGCAGTATCACCACTAGCTGTGGGTGACCCGGGTTTCCTCCACCTGGTAATGTTTATGAGGTCGTGAAAAGTAGATGCGTGAGACACTTTGACTTCATAGTCATGGCTGGCCCATTGTGTGGGATCATTCTTGCTAAATATTTTAATGGATCACACCTTGCGATAAAGAAAGTGAATGGATATTGAATGTTCTCCAAAGAAAATTCAAATCTACTTACTGTTTATGTTCTTTTACTTGTTTAACTTTTGTTTACATGAAGTTGATCAGGCAAAATGCTATAATTAGATTTAATCTTAGTTATAATTAATCTTTTTGGGTGTTAGACATATTGGATTAACGCATTATAAATTGTGATAAATATTATCTGAGTGAATTTAATAGTATCATGATAAATAGTAAGTACTTAAGATATTAATATGTTATAGTATCAAATAACTAATAAGAACTTTAAATATATTTACGCTCTTTAAATATCTTACTAATTTGGTTGTGACAGATTTTAAAGTTGAATTTGGGTTTTTGATTGAAAGAAAAATTAACGATGTAAATTTTCACAAATGATTTATAGAAGATCTCTACATTAAGATAGTTTCTTGAAGATGTCTTTCCTAATCAATTACTTTTCTTAGTTCTCTTAGTCAAATAGATTTTCTTCTATATGCTTCAGAATCTTCGGGTAGAGCAGCTTTGACCATACATGCAAGTCTTCGTATACCATATATAATTGAAAAGGCATGTTACACAATAGCAAAGTCTCTTTTGTATACTTGTATTTTATTTTCGGGTCCAATCCAACATATAAATAAAATGTAAACAGGGTAAGAAGCACATTGTTTCAGCAGCAATAAGTAGCTGGGTTTAAACAAAGTTGGATGTACATGAGCCATTTGAGGAAATAAAGAAGCAAAGTTCATGTCTTTTGTCCTCATCTAATATTAAATTTAGCCGACATCTTCCAACTTGCTTCACGTCCACCCCATTCCCAACCTTTCAGGCCTACCATTAGTTACTCATCCATCAAAGCCTTAAATTATTCCTTTAAGTACAAATATCTGGTAAACCATTTGGACTTTTAGGAGTTTTTATTGTGCCTGTTAGAAAACCTGAAGGTCAAATTTAAAACTAACTTAAGAATTGAAGAATCATGTTTTCATTTAAACTTTATGTAAATAATCTTATTTTTCAATGTAAGACTTTTGTCATATACATGCCCCAAACATTATTAGGCTTAACGTCATATGGGTTGAAACATATTTAACTTAGACTTTGATGTTATATTGAAAGCCTAAAAGTTCAATTCAAAAGCTTATTCAACAATTCTTGCAAGTTGTACTAGTCACTTGGTGTCATCTATCAACCTAACATGAATGACTATATAATAACAATAAAATTACCATTGTTGTCCATTTAATTTGGTCTCTTTGTTGGTGATATGTAACGGAAAAACAATTATGCTAGAATATAATACAAATGGCGGTAACCTCTTCATTCATTGATGTTAAGAGTTCAAATCTTCATAAGAAAACATTGCTATCAAGTTATAATAATTGTTACTATATGTGATGAAATGAAAGCAACCTACTTTGAAAACCTTTTGATTGAAAATGGTGGGAAATAATTAATAATTACATATTTTTATTTGGAGAGAATTAGTAGTTCAATTTTTCTTGAGAAACTGTTATTGTCAATTAAAACGGCCTTAACTTCACCTAAAAATATCGTTGGAAAATAATTGAGATCTTAGATGTTAAAATATGTTTAAAGTATGTACTTTGTTTAAAAAGCGTTGAAAAAGAAAAGATCGTTTTCCATCGTTTTCCATTGTTGTCCACCTAAATGTAAAGTAATTCTCCTCGCAACCTTTCAAGCATACGATAAGTACATAACCCATGCATCTATTTAACAAATAGAACAATTAATTATAGAAGTTATAGCGAATAGAAGCTAGATCAACTTGAGTTGATTTATTGTTTAAAAACTCAGCTTGATAAATAAACTCACATGTTCAAACTTCTTGATGAAGTAAATATTTATTTTTTATCTGAATTCACACTAGCTATTAACTACCTAAGATTATATGTTCGATTTCTTTATTTAAAAATATTTTACTTATATCATTAACTATATTTACTAATCGTTATTTGTAATAATAATCTCTAATTTCTAAAAATAGAGGAATTATTTCTATTCTCGACCTTCTTAAATGCTTAAAAGTTCAAACTTAATTGAAATATTTTAAATAAATTCAACTCACTTGAGAAATTTGTTATTCCCTCATTCAACGTAAATATGACCACAATTAATATTTTTCTTTATAAGTTCTTACTTGTTACTATTAAGATTGTAGTAAACGAACTAAAAATTATTCATAACGTTAATAATCTTTGTTTATAACAAGTCACATATAGTTCATAAAAAATTTATGGTGTGTATGCAACTTCAAAATTTATGTTCCCAATTATTCGAGTACATTTATTACCTCCAAAGTAATAGAGGTCTTTTATCTTTTTAAATTGTTGGAGGCCACGAGTCCTAGGCTAAAGAGGAAAAAAAACCTTGGTTAAGTTTAAATTAAGAAATTTCTTTCAATTTTTAGTTAACTTTTAAATTAAGCTTTAGGTCTTTTAACATAGCAGTAGCGCTTAAGTTGGGTCCTACTTCAAATCTATTATTTGTATGGCATTATTGCTAGTAAGATGATCTCTAAACATGAAAGGAGTGTTAAAGGCCATGAGTCTCACAATGAAGAAGAGAAAACTTATGACTAAGTTTAAATAAAATAAAATTCTTCCCATATTTAAATTAACTTTTGGGTTGGCAATACATAGTTAACTACACCAAATTTGAAAAGATTAAGCTCAAGTTCTTCATTTACAGCTTTGCTAGCTCATAAACTTGTTACGTTTTTGTGAGAAAGATGGTGAGGGTGCCCATAAATGGGCCGGCCTAGGCCGAGGTTTACACATTCTATAGACCCAAATGTAGTTTCAACCTACAATTATGCCGAATGAGAGAGCCCACAGCCATCTCACAATCGGTCCGGGGCTGTAATGCGAGACACATAGCAGCACTTCATGGACGTGCCATGACAAACTTGATTCCTCCAAATCTCCCCCTACCTTTTCACCCCAAATCATCTTTTTCTTATTAGACAAAAGAGTTCCATTTTAGAGAAAAAAAAACGTTTAATATGTCTTATAAACTAAACAATTTATTCTTTAATGAAACCTTTTAAAGAGAGTTAGACCTAGACCTTTTAAAGTTAGTCCTTATGCATGACTAGTCGTTTGTTGGTAAAAAAATAAATTTAGATTGTGAGAGAATATTCCATAAAAAAGCCCTACATTAAAAATTAAAGTACTTGTAATACGCATTATAAGCTTAAATGACTCTTTTATTCATTAAATTGTTTTCAAAAGAAGTAAATTTGGGCCTTTCACATTCCTCGTGAACTAAAACTCAACTAACTTGCCTCTACTTAGTCAAGCTTCAAGCTACCAAACCAATCCTATTGATTTGAGGTAGTGCATGTGTTAACTATAGAGGCAAAATGGATAAAGGTAATAATATATTGACTTTGCATGTAAGGTAAAAATATAATTTTACCAATTAAGATTTCTTACAAGTTATTGAGAAATCTTATATATTTGTCTCATGGGATGAGTTATTATAGTAATAAAAAAAAATTGTTAGAAGAAATTTCATATTATATAAAAACTTAATAAGTAAAGTAAATTATTGCTTTACAACATATGAATTAGCTTCTCTTTAATTATGTAAAATCTTTGATATTGTTAATGTTCGTTTGGTGTATGTCTTCTGCTTTCTCTTATAGGATTGTGACATATATGTCTTATAGAATAAGAGGGTATAAACTATATGAAGATTATTTATATTGAACTACCCCCGTAATACACAAGTATTATATTGGCTTTTGATCTTAAGAATATATAATATTAGTTTGAATACATGCCGTGTATGTTCTCATCCAGACCCATCATCTTTTCCCATGCTTCACGCTGCCACCCTTTGTTTTTTGCGGTTGAACATAGGATCAGCTTCGGGTTTTGTTTGTCTCAGCACCTCTGCCAAGTTGACTTCTCTGTTGTTTTCTTGTCTGTATCAACTAATGGTTGTATTTACTAGAAGAAAGAAAGATAGTTATATGCATAAAGTGTTGCCTCATTTGTTAATATATTATATCATTATGCTTATGCTTTTATGTATGAAAGTATTGTTCTCTCTTAAGCTAGTTTTAAGAGGGAAAATGAGTGTTTTAACATAATATTAGAGTTTGAATTTTAAGCGAAACATTTCCATCTTTGTAAATTTTGGTAAGTTATCTGAAGAATGCTTTTTCATACTTAATAAGGAGATGTATTAGAGTTCAATATAAAGATATTGGCATATTATATTTCTCATATATGAAATGTTTTCCTCATTTTAAAAATTAATTTAAAAAGAAGAAGTGAAACTTTTAACATTACTCTTTACTGTTCATGAAGTTTTGGAAGCTCATCAACCTGTTTCTAATACGCTTTTGCTAACTTTTGCTAGTTAAACACTCTCTTTAATCCCTTTACTACTTTCTTTGAAACTCCCTTTGTAGTATAAAGAGGACTATGTAATATTTTTAAAGTACTTTCTTGAAATTCGATATGTTACATATTTTAAATATATTAGCTTATTATACTATTTATATATGAAAATATTATCATCATTTACAAATCTATTTTAAGAAGAAAGTAAATTTTCTAACATAGTTTACTTATCAAAATCATAGATAGATTTGGACACATGAAAAAAATATAAAAAAAATGAAAGAAAGAAAGAGAAAGATAGACCTTCGTCACCCGCCAAACAATAAACAATGATGATAAGGTCCTTTCCTCAACACGATTCAACTATTTGCAATGGAGACACGAAAGTAGTCTTCTTGCACTCAAAATCTTGAATCCTCCTCTACACCTTCATCTTTGTGCTTTATCTTATCGCCTTTGAGCCTAACTTTACCTATGTTCTTCACCTTTTTGTCATACTCCACCATACCACCTTTTCTCCCATCTATTAATTACAGTCATTAAAGACTTCAAGCTCACTTCCTATTAGGAGTTTATTGACAATTTCTCTTATTTAATGTGGTCATGCATTCTTATACAATTGTAATTGTTCTAACATAGAAGTTTTACAAAGGGTCAAATTCTCATTTAAAAATCAATTGTAAGGAGATGAAAACACCTAAATACTAGATTAAAACATTAATAACATAAGAAAACTACTATTTTTAACAAGTCTATCAACTTAAGCTTGAGAGGTCATGATGACATAATTTACCAATAATAATTCTAAACTATATTTTAACTTAAATTCTAATATCATATTCAATATAAATATTATTATATTTAAAGTTGATATCATGTCAACCTATTGATAATATATGACAATAATTATTTTATAACAAATCTCTCACCTTGAGTGTGGAAAAATCATGAAAACACAATCAACAAATGATGGTTACGAGTTACTTGTTAGCTTAAAACTTTAATACTATGTTGAAAATGGACAACATTCTCTTTCTTAATAGAAAGTGTTAAGAGTAAAAAAAAAAAATATATATACAATAAATATATCACTTATTTTAATAAAGAAAAAAATTTATGATGATTTTCTGTTCCACAACTCATATTTGATTCAAAAACTAGTTCAAAATAATGAAGCATTTAATGCATATAAGTTTTACCATATAAATTAAATAATGTGAGACTGGACATTCATACTAACAACATAAAACTGATGAGAATACTCAAATAAAATTATAGATGATTTGATCCATTAAACTTAAACAAAGGAAACAATGTTCAACCAAATCTAGCGACCTTAAATGCTAGCCGACACTTTCCCTAACCCTTAAAACACTTGCGTTTTGAATTGTCCCAAAGGTTGGTTGAGGGGCTAATTTCCCATCCAACAGAAGATCATCAAGCTCTTCCGTAACCACAAAGTCGGACCCACCCACCGTTCGAAGCGTCGGATTTCGGCAATGCCAGCTCACCACTAGTAAACAATCGTCTCCATCCCATCCTACGCTGAATCCCCCATCTCCATCCGCCACGTCACAAAACCCGCGTGCTCTCTGACGTGGCAGTCATATGTGGCGCGCACATTAAAAAGGTGCTTACACCGGAACACCGCTCGAGACGGTTGTTTGAGGACAGTAGCGTAAATAGCTGGCATTCGAGAGGCAAATTTTGTACAGTGGCAAAAATTCTAAAACTTATCCCGCGCGTAGCGACTAAGCGGAGAGAAAAGTAAAGCGAGTTGCTTACTGTCTCTCAATCTGCGTGCGTATTCGACAGTCTAGTCGGAGCTTTTCTCTGCAGGAATTTAGGGGTTTGGGAAGGGAGGAGAGAGACGATGAGTCGGTACAATGATCCCAATCCATTCGATGAGGAAGAAGTCAATCCATTTTCGGTGAATCTCTCACTTTTTTTTTTTTTTTTTTTCAGATGTTATGCTCTAAGATCTACGCTCATATTCAGCTCTTGATTTGTTTTTCTTCTCTCCTTAGTGCTTGAATTGTTGTTAGCGTTTGTGTTGTGTGTTAGCGGAGTGGTGTTTTTTGATTTGTTTGGGGTAGTTTGGGTATTTGGTTGGCTCTGATCTGGATCTGAATGCTCTCCGCTCTTTGCTCGGTTTGGTTGCCGAGAAAATTTAGGAAAAGGAAGGAAAGAGAAGGGAAATGGAAAGAGGATTTTGGCGTTTTAGTCTAATTCGAGTGTTTAGTGCCGTTTAGTTCATCAAAATTTGGTGACATTTACAGAGTAGTACGATAAGAAATTTGAAATTTGAAATTTGAATTTTGAAAGAAGCTGTCTGTTGATTCATTTCTGAAGAGTTTACTACCTGACACTTGATTCTGTATCCAGTTTAAGAACATTGCAGAAATATATTCTATTAAGGTGAGAATAAGAATAATTTCCTTTTTTTTTTTTTTTGGAAAATAAGATGGAGCTTGTGTGTTATCAAGCTACGCTTCCTTTTGTGAAATGCAGATCTTTCGGCCTCTGCAACTTTTGTTTTTTAGTGTGCATACCCGGTATTGTAGGCGGAAATTAATCCTTTTTTGTAAAAGAAAAGGGTCCTATATTCCCTTGAATGTTGGATCATATGGTTCTGCTAATATTAAATCTGGACTGCCTTCCCAGTCCTATTGTATTCACCCAGGTACGAAGTGGGATTCACATATCTAGAAATTCTACAAGCACGAATTTACAATCCTCTCCCCTCTTTAAAGAGAGAGAGCAAAAAAAAAGTCTAAAATCTTTTGCCTTGAATTTTAAGTTTCTTCAAATAGTAAGTCTCCTGGGTATCAGCTCTGAGCTCAAGGTTAGGGCAAGGTTGTGGTAGCTCTTGTTAATAAGTTAAGTCTTTTTTGAACCCCAATTTCCCTGTGTCCATACAAAATAAAAACTTTGTGAGAACCCAGAGGTTTTCACTTGTTATAATAGTGTCGAATTTCTAACACTTTATAATTGGAACTCTAAAGTTAAATCTTATATAACTTCTCTTTTGATAGGTTAGATTATAATTTGGTGCTTGTGACATCACATAAATTGATTGTTAATCTAGGCTTTGTACACTACTTCCTTTAGTGGGGATGATGGCAAATGGAATGAATCTAATTGTATTGCCAAAGTATTTCTTATGAAGTTCTGGACCAAACTGGTTCTTTATTTTATGCATTTTAAAATCAAAGACCTTCTACTTATAGAAACATGTGTACCTGCAATGGGAAGTTCTTGCCGCATGTGAAAATAGACACTCTCATTTACTGTACTTCATCTACTAAATTAAAGTGACACCCAGTTTTTACGACTTCATGAACATGGTGTGCCTGTTGGACTGCTGCAAACTTCAATAATCATGCAGATTCTTGAGTTCTGGAAATTCCTCTTTTTATCATTGATTCACTGAATCATCAATTGGGAACATTTTCAGAATGGAACTGCTCCTGGATCAAAGCCACGTATTCCACCACTGGGATCTGGAACCCTGGGCTTTGGGCAGAAACATGATGCAACAACAGATATACCATTGGACAATATGAATGTAAAGTTTATGTTCCCTTTGCTATTCTGTTCTTTTCTTTGATGCCTTTGGGAGAGCTAAGTTATGTTCTTGAGTGTATGCTTTATGCAGGATTCCAAGAGCAGAGAGAAAGAGCTTGCTGTTTGGGAAGCTGATCTTAAGAGGAGGGAAAAGGTTAGTGCTGCAACTTCATGATTGAGTTCTTGTCTGAAAGCGTTTTTATAATTCACCCCCCCACACCCCACCCACCCACCCACACACAAAACACACCAAACACCCAACAAACGCTGATCAATTCTCCATTTATTTAGAGTAATGGGGATTGTCTTCCCCCAAAATGACAATGCATTGCTTACAGCCTTAAATGTAATATGTCCTTTTCCTTGGATTCTAATATTTCAATGTGCTTTTTAACTTGTTGTCTACAGGATATAAAACGGAGAGAAGAAGCTGTTGCCAATGGTAAACTGTGACACTACTACCTACAACGTCTACTGGTGAAAATTATGCACTTTCTTTCTACCTTGCTGTTCTCGGAATTTGTAATTATGCTTTCAATTTTTTGTCAGCTGGTTCCCCTGATGATAATAGAAATTGGCCTCCCTTTTTCCCAATCATTCATCACGATATAGCCAATGAAATACCAGTTCATGCCCAAAGGATGCAGTATTTGGCTTTTGCAAGTTGGTTAGGTAAAGAAGGCCATTTATTTCAGTCTATTTTGCATTCTTTTTTCTGGAATAAGTTCTTGGAAATTTTCTCATCCCACTAATATTACAAGACATAGCTCTTCATGGACTAGTGACTCTATAATCTTGTCGTGTGTTATTTTGCTTCCCTAGCAACTTGGTTTGATATGTTCTGCACACGAGAAATTTCCATGTTAGGGATGCGGTTGTGTTCTCTGAGTAATAATTTTGGTTCAAAACCATTCTTTCTAGCTGTGGCTATATCTGATGCCTTTGAAGTACTGTTTGTGCAGGTATAGTTCTTTGTCTTGGTTTCAATGTGGTTGCTGTGACTGTCTGCTGGATTAGAGGCGGGGGTGAGCTTCTGTTTTCTCATCGTAGTTGTGTTTTTAAGATGCGTTTAGGATCTGTATGCAATTTATATCTTCTGTTGATGTTCCCCATTTGCAGGTGTCAAAATTTTTTTCCTTGCTGTAATCTATGCCCTACTTGGGTGCCCACTTTCATATGTGCTGTGGTACAGGCCTCTCTATCATGCTATGAAGTAAGTACCCAATAATGTAGGGAGAGTTTTTACTTAATTCATGTAATGGATATTAACAATTTTATATTTTTCAAAATAGGCAAATGAACAATTCCCTTGCTACTGACTTTCAAAGTTGTGATCTACTTCCCATTAGTTGATCACTATAACATTACTTAATCTAAACAAGTTTTCTTTTTTAACTAGGATGGACCATGTGTTGACTTCGATGGGTGTGGTAGAATCGTGGATAGTATACTGCTTTAGGGGAGGTTAAAACCAGTTTGCCTCATAATGTATGCAAAGGAAATAAGACTAAGGTATTCAAACGAATCTGTAAAGAAAGGGAGACGTGATGAAGCTTCAGTCTTTCCCATTAGTCTTACTTGTCAGAAAGGGAAAACTTGGAAACTGCTAAAGAAATATGTGTTATAAGAGTTGATTGCCTCTTGAACTTTACTTTCTAGTGTCAAGTCAATCAGAGCTGTGTAACTCAATGGTTACACTATATGCTCTGTTAAGCTCTTCTTTTGGTGTTTGAGTTGTCAGGGCCTTAACATGGTTGTTTCATCCTATAATACATCAATATATCTTATTTGTTGCTGGAAGTTATCTTATAATAACATTGTGGAAGACAATGTCCCCTCTTATTTTTTGGACTGGAATTTGATTATTTAGAATTTTGCAGATCTTTTATTTGTTAAACCTTTTTCAAATAAAGGAGTTTTCTGCTGTTAGTTTTTAGAAATACAATTTGCTAAGTTTTTTTTTTTTTTTTCTCAGCTCACATTGATAAAATCTGTGAACTTAGCCTTGGCGTATTTATTTCTTGTGTGGAGGGGGTTGACTTTTGGTCTAGAATAGTTTGCATACAGTCTAAAGTGCACCATTTTCAATGTTTCCCATATCTCTTTCTCCTCTGGATGTGGTATGTGCACTTATGTCGCCACATATCATATATTTGTGGCTTTCATGGTTTTTGTGGCAATGATGTAACATTTGTCATTCAGCTGGTGAGAGAAACACTTGTTTCTGATGTAACCAATATGAATCCTATCTAGTTGTACATATTGAATAATTTTGTGTCAAATGATGTCTCTGGTCATAGTGTACAAGTATGGCATTTGGCGTGCTGATGGTTGTTGTGAACGGATTTTTTTGAATGCAGGTCGGATAGCGCCCTGAGGTTTGGTTGGTTCTTCCTGTTCTACTTGGTAGGTGCTATTTTGTTATGCCATGCTCTCTAAGCAGTACTTCTGAAATAGGTGGTCTACTTATGTTTCTACTAATCAAATTGGCATGATGCAGATCCACATTGGGTTTTGTATTTTTGCTGCTATTGCGCCTCCAGTTGTCTTTCATGGAAGTTCATTGACGTAAGTTGTCTTTGGAGTGAACTTAATTTTCAAGCAGGATTATTTATCATATTAATATGTCGCAGAATATGTCTGTAATGAAGTATATTGGACAAAAAAGTGTAGCTTCTTACATTTTTAGTGACATGTATGCATGTGAGAAATTGTAGTCAAACACCATAATGTTGTCTGCAATAAACTTGTCCTTGCTATTTCTAAGGTGTATGAACTTAAGTTTCAAATTGGTTTGATTACCATGTTGATGTAACAAAAAAATATGTTTGCAATTATGTCTGGAAGAATCTGTGATGAAAATAATGCTCAAGCACTTTCGTTTCTCACATGTTTAGTGACAGGTATACATTTGAAAAATTATAGTTGGCTACAATGAGTTAATAAAATTTGCAATAAACTCGCCCATGCTGGGAATAATATTGTTGAGAATGAATGTAAGATAAGGTGTATAGTAAAAAAGCTGAATTGTCATAGGGAATTTTAGAGGCCTCTTGTCATTTTATTTTTGTACTCTATAGCTGCCTCTGCTGCCTCTGCGCCCAAAAACCCTATTTCTAGAAAACCTTTCTGTAGATAGTAAATGAATTGGATTTTTATTATGGAATTTTCTATCATTGGACTATGTAATTGTATAAAGTAAAGTTGAGACACATAGCATTCTTATAGCTTTTCCATTGTATAAACTGATTCAGACTTGTTAACTAGCGCTGGACTTGCAAGAATTGTCACAATTTCTTTTTCTTTTCATATTCCTACGGTAATTCATGTAACTTTTTATTGTTTTCTAATTCAGGGGAATCCTTTCAGCAATTGATCTCTTCAATGGCCATGTATTGGTTGGGGTAAGTTTTTTCATGAATTGATATGCGGTTATTATGAATTTTGGCTCCTACTATTTGTTGATGTGAGAACAGCAGAGTCCTAGGATGTTCTACGCGGTTGGTAGGAGAGTTGTCTATAAATTGTAGGTTGATTTTCCCTGCCACTTATTGTCTTCGTATTATGGAGCTGTGTAATGGGATCTATATAATGCTAAAAATGTGCTGCAAAACGAAAAAAGCTTTGTCGCCCTTTGGTTGGGGGGTTGGAGTTGTGAGGATTGTCCCGTCAAGCTGGAATCCATATGCATCTGGGATATGTAGGTTTTATCCACTTCACCTAGATTACATTTGGGTCTCATCAATATACTAATTTAATGTCACAAAATAGATTCATGAACCTAAAAGATGTAATTACAGACATTCGTAGAGTTATTTCTTTCTAACGCTTATCACTTTCAAAAGCAAATTTACCCTCTTTGTCCTTGAACAGTGAAGGGTAAAATGCATGGTCTGGGGGAATAACCTCTGCTTGTGGACATGCAACATATTAACATTAGATGTCGTGCAAGTTATTTGATTTGTTGGTGGGGTTTAGCTTATGTGTTGATTGGTTTCACTGCAGATATTCTACCTAGTTGGCTTCGCCTTGTTTTGCTTGGAGGCGCTCGTAAGCTTCTGGGTACTTCAGGTTAGAATCATAATACAATCATTATCCTTCTCCAAGTAATCAAAATTATTGTGTAGTCTTTCATTTATTTGATTAAGAATTGATCTAGGTAGACAACAAATTAGAATAACATGCTGAAAATCATTGAATGTTCCTAGTAAATAAGAGTGATGAACATATATTTATTTCTTGAGGAATAGACACGATGGGTAATTATTATGCACATTGCTCTTATATAACATTTTCCTTTTGTATATGGCTCAATTTATAACCGTCTCTCTTTGGTTTTGCAGAAAGTTTACGTGTATTTCAGGGGGAACAAGTGATGCTATTCGGATGTGATCTAATTAGAGTTATGTACAATATTGCTGCTGCTTGTTAGGGTGGCTTAGTATATCGTTCATTTAGTCCATCGTGATGATTGTATGAGTTGATTCAAATGTTACTAATTTGAAATATCTCGTCTCTTTATTTGCCCTCTTTTCATCATTAATTTTGTTAATTCTATGATATTTTTTATTATTTTAATGCGCATTGATCTTCATGAGTCACAAAATTAGTTTTCCATACCAGTGGATTGATCCTTAAACGTGATTAGCAAATAGTTAGTGAAAGGCCTTGATTTCACGACTATGGCTCTTTACTATGATAAATCTATTCGCAATTTTTTAATTACTAATAAGTAATAGGAGATTGAAATCTATGTTCCTCATTGACATTGTCTAAATGGACATACAAAAGAAAATGGAGCCATAAAGTTGCATATTAATAAGTTAATGATTAAAAATGAAAAATTCTTTTTTTTTTTTTTTTTGAGAAGACAGATTCAAAACTAAAAATTATTGGTATTGTAGAATATTTCTTGTGCGACAAGAGCATGATCATTTCATGGACTTAATTATGTTTTTGTTGACTCTAGATTGTATGAAGGTACAAAATGTTGTATTCTTGTGTAATTAAATCTCAGAATGCCACACAGAAATAAGGATGCAACAAATGAGACCGAGACCTATTCCCATATTCAAGTTAGACAAATTCATCCACTAATGACCACTTGAGTGTTGGATTTCATAACAAAAAGAAAGGTTAACTTTTTAGATTGATTGGTATGGAAAGGTATATGGCTTAATTTATAACCAGCTCTCTTTGGTTTGTCCAAAAAGTTTGTGTATTTCAAGGGGAACAAGTAATGCGATTCATATGTGTTTTGATTAGAGTTATGATTGTATGAGTTGATTCACATGTTACTAATTCTAAATATCTCGTTTGTTTATTTAATTGCTTTTCATGAGTCACAATTTGTACTTCATATCAGTAGATTGATATGACAAATTACTCATTTATTATGTGTGGCCCTAAAGTGAATTTTTAAGCACTTGCCTGTCTTTTTTTAAGTTATGTAAAGAGGAGTTCAGGATATGTGGTGTCAAACGAAAACTTAAGTCTTGGGTGTTTAGTAACTAATATTGGACTACGAGTTCATAAAACTTAAGTCTTGGACAGTTAGTAGCTAATATTGGACTACTAGTTTATTGACAAGCTCTATTCTTGTCCTTGAAAACTCCATTAAAGACAATTACAAAAATGAAGGTGGGTATGATGATAGATACATTCAACCATGTGATTTTAATCAATTACCATTGCTAGAATCCTGTTTTCTTTATTCGATATCGAAATCTTTTACCGGAAGCTTTTTTACAGATCATGTTTTAATGAACATGAGGCAAATACATCGTCTCAGAATACGATGTTCACATCTTCCTTGGAAAACCCCAAACGCCGCGTAATACTTTCTACATCTTCTCATGCAAGTTGAATCCGTCCAGCATGGATACCAAGGAGGCATTTCAAGCTTGATATGTTGGCCTTCAAGTTTTTTTAGCAGCCAAACATACGGCATTGCCTTGCGTTTACCTCTATGTCTCCCATCAAGACCTTCCATAGATTTTGCTGCATGGAAGGATCAATTGGTCAATAGATAAGTTATGTCATCACTTTTTTTTTTTTTTTTTCTTTTTTGGGTTAGGTAAAGGAGGGAGGTGGGGGATTTGGCTGTTGAATTTGGAACCTATTTGATCATAAGTGTGACGTGGGCTTAAGTTAGGTCAAATGTATGTTTTTGTTTTTTTGTTTTTTGTTTTGGTTAGGTAAGTAGGGGATCAAGGGAATTGGATGTTAAATGTAAGACATTTTAGTCTTAAGTAGCATGAATTGCTAATTAATTTACATAATTTTCAACTCATTGATTTTTTTCTTGAATTTAAGTTGTATTTTTACTATAATAAAGATTGATTTTTTGGCTCCTAATACCAATGCAGCATAAAATTTCGTGTAGAAAATAAGAAGTCCAGCAAAGAAACATACACTGGAAAGAGTTTTAGGTCATAAGTGTCTGTATATATGATGTATACAAAAGCCTATTGAATGTTTTCAAGTATATAACTACCATATTTAAAATGAAAGGAATCTAAGAAAATTCAGTTATCAAAGTCTCAAGAATAAAATCATCATTGCCAAGTTCAAGAAGGATATGAGAAGTAACATCTCATATAGTAGGTGAACAAGACTTTTGAATTATAACAAATATTTACATGAGCTATAGAATTTACCAAAGGTTGTTTTTGAGCCTAAGTGATAGATATTTATTTTGAATTATTTATAATATAAATTTGTGACATTTATAAATACATGACAATTCACTAAAAAAGAAGAAGAAGAAGAAACTCAAACTCAGTTGAGGTTACAAAGAACATGGAGACAAAGAAAATGGAAAGAAAAGCAATGTCAAGTATTTACACTACACGTTTATTGCTTTTATTCTTCTAAAAACTCATGTGAATGTTTACAAGTATTTTTCAGCAGCATATACATTTAAAATTCATGCCGAAAACAAAGATTATGTATCTTCAGTCACTGCAGTATATTCAATGTGCTACAAATGGAAGTTTTTATTACTCACCTGAGGTTGCAGCGAAGATGAAGACAAAGACCAAGAACAAGACAACCACAAGAAAGCAATTAGGAGAATTCGCCATGTTCTTCTCCCTTATGCTAAAAAGGAGTGTGAAAAAGGCATTTACATTTGAGATTCGCTACTGCTTCTGCTTTAGAATATTGCCAGCATTATGAACAGGTGTGAAACCTCGACGTTTGGAGAGGAGCAAATGCTTCACGGACTTGTTAAGGAATAGGTTTTGTTTAGCACAACTTGGTCTTCTCTTCTTGAAGAGTTGTTTTCATTGCCTTTAGATTGTATGAAAGAACAAAATGTCGTATTCTTGTATAATTAAATCTTAGAATGCCACATGGAAATAGGGATGCAATAAAGGGGATGGAGACCAATCATGTAATTCAAGTTTAACCAATTCAACCACTAATGACCACTTAAGTGTTGGATTTCATAGCAAGAAGAATGATTAACTGTTTAGATCCCTTTGTTTAGAAAAAAATATGAATATGATAAAGTGAGATTTATTGGTATGGGATTGTTAAAGATTTTAGCTCAAGAAACCCCGTTTTACCATTAAACTTTTACATAGCAACTACTGGTTAAACTCCAATTGGTAATTTTTAAAAAATATGTAGTTATAAATAACAACTAAATATTGAAAGTAGTTTTCTACAAAGTCTTCTAAAGCTATAAAGTAGGTACTATAAAATTTCTTAGAACAAAAGATCCTTGAACTTTCATGCAAAGATACTTTAGGATTTTTGTTTTGGGTCCTTCAAATGTATATAGCACATGCCAGCCATTTTAATAAATAAAAGAGATGTTGATCCAATTAGCTTCCTTAAATTATTCTTTTCAGTTATCATTTTTCCAGATCTTATATGTGCTAGCTTGCAACAAGTTGAAAGCTGATGAACATGACGTGAGGGATGGCTTGGGTGAATATGAAGCAAAGCGAGGTATGGTTCAGAAGGTGCATATACGCGTGTGACCTTTAAGAAACAGAAGTTGTAGATAGTATGGAAGTTTTTTATTTGTTGCTAGTGTGTATCAAACATCGTTAATATACTGATATGTTGTTTTATTTATATTTAGAAATGTTTATTTCTCTTATAAGCTAGTTTTTAAGTATGGAAGTGAATTTTTCAATACTATCTATATACTAAACATGTAAATGTACAAAGTGAGCTTTAGTTTTTATCATTTACTTGTAAATTCAATCCCATAACACAAAATCAAGATTCAGCCAACTTCCTTCATTCACAAGCATCAAAACTCAAAATCCAATAATCTATAGGAACGAATGGTATCTTGGACCCATCAAGTAAAGCTGTATGTAAAATTTGGAGCATTTTTGTAAGTTGGAATGATAGAAACCAATGCCCCTTGTGCACGAAATCCACAATCTATTTCGTAGGGAGATGTAGTGCCTTTGGCATGGAACTTATACATCATGTGTGTTGCCAGAGAATGTGTCAATAGGTTGTCCCGTAATAGCCTAAGTTGTACTTGAAAATCCTCTATACATTAAGTAATAACTTCTAATTTTTTTAACATTTTCTATTAAAATAACAAGTCCAATTTAATAGCCTTTCAAATGGTAGAACGAATAATTGAAAGTAAAGGTTGATACTCTTGCTTATTCCACTTCAAGAAATTAAACCATCCCATTGACGCCTTCTCTCACAAGAAGTTATTCTAGTTATGCATTCAAAGCTTAAGGCTGGGTTCTTAGAATCACCATAGTAATTTATAAAAGTTGTTCTTATCTTGACGTTATATTTGATCCTTACGTAATGAGAAATTCAACCGATAGGCATACACTAGGACAAGTCTTAGATCACAAGATGTTTGTATATATGTTGTATATCAATAACTACTAAAAGGTTCAAAAGACTAACCTAAATGTTAGCTTAAAAGTTGGATAAACATATCTTTCATTTAAACTACTTTACAAGTGATCAGATATTCAATGTGGGACTTTTGTCCTATACATATGCCTTGCATGTTGAATGACATTAAACTCAAGATTGTGTGAGGCAGAGTAGATTCAATTTGGTTTTTGATATCATATAGAAGAAAGTTAGTTCAAAAGTTATAAGAGTACTTTTTCCATTTAAACTTTATAAGAGATCACATACTTGATGTAAAACTTTTGTCTTGTACATAATAACCATATTTCATTCTTTGATGGGTATAACTTGATGATTATGTAGAGTTTGAGTACTCATCAAATAGATGTTTATAGTTCACTTTATTTCTTCTACTCTTGCAAAACTCATGTGAACGGCTTAAAAGTATTTTCCAGCAACTTATATTGTTTGTGCATCATTCGCAATGTTATGAAATAGGCATTCAAATATAATAGTAGAGCAATACTATTTATCTTTAGACATTTTATAGATATATGAGTTTATTTATTTAAAAATAAGACAATACAAAAATTTTAAAATATATTTTAACATTATAATTTAGTTAAGAAAAAATAGATTTAGAAATCTTCTAGTTATGATGCTCCAGCCATAACATTTAAAGATACGAGCACAAACACATAGTTGCAAGTTGATTTGGAAGGTTTCTTCTAACGTATGCAACTTGATTGGTCTTTTACAGACAAGGATCACTTTTCAGCTTCAGATTCTCCATACAATACGTTCTCATAACATGCCACTTTGACGACGACAATTAAACCTTAAGAAGATTGCGTGTTATTGTTCTACATGTGGCCACGATTCTCAACCTGCGGTGGACATATTTATTTCATACAAAGGAAGCACATACATCGAGGAAGAATGCGTGATGTGCATTCTGCCTTCATAACCCTATATTCCCTGAAACGGGTTTTGCACATGCGAAGGCAGGTTGAATCTCCGAGACATGGGTGCCAAGGAGGCAGTTGAACAACTAGCAATGGGCCTTCGTGGAATACCAACCGACCATAAGGTTTAATAGATTTAGCTTTCTGACGAACCCCCCTAAGAAGTCCCATAGATTCTACTGCAAGAAAGGAATAGTTGAAAAGTAAATAAATTAGTAATTAATAAATGAAACATGCTGGGCCAAGAAAATGAAAGGGTTTAATTTTCTCTTTAAATTTTTCTGGGATGAAGGCCAATGGACGTGGATCAAACCCTCACCCAATTGACTTTTTAGGCTGTAAATTGAAATGTACAAGTAATGCTGGATGGCGAAAGAATCAACTCTCTCCTCTCTCTCTCTCTCTCTCTCTCTCTCTCTCTCTCTCTCTCTCTCTCTCTCTCTCTCTCTCTCTCTCTCTCTCACTCTTAAAGTTCTTAGTAATTTTCCTCTCTATTTCGACTACTGAATGATTGAAAGATAACCATCCTCGATCTTCTCTTTAAATATTAATTTTGATGATTTAATGACTTAATGATTTATACTACACCTGTAATCGACTATGAAGTTTGTATTTTTATTTTATATGAGGACATGGTTTTAAAGTTGGAGGAGGTAATTGTTGTCTATCTTTATAAGAACTTGACTTTGATTTCCTTTTTGCTTAATTGGTTGGGCTCCTACTTTTCAGGTTTGGAGCAAACTCTCTAAGCTTTTTTTTTTTTTTTTAATAAAAGAAAACCTTTTATTTTCCTCCATTTCCCTTATATGGAGCTCTTGTTCAGAAGATTGATAATTGAATTGGGAAGCAATGTGGAGAGAATAAGGAATAGACATAAAAAAAAATCATCTGATAAGAAAGCCTTGATTAACAAATAACAAATTTTGTTAAGAGACTTATTAACTAACTCAAAAGCTAAAGTAAGATTAGGTGGAATCCATTACCATATAAACATGAATTGTAATATACTTTTTAGCAATGTGAGACTCAATACTCACATCCTAACAGTTTCCACCTCTATGTTTTCAAGAATTGAAGGTGAAGAAAGCTGTTCTAGAAGGAGGAATGAGAGGGATCCATGTTGAAACATGAAAAAACCATTAAATTGCTGTACAGGGATCATATAGATATGTGTGGCTCATCGCAACATGCAGATTTCTGCTCCATCACAGATTGGTAACTACAAATCGTGTACTCTACATAAGAGTAAGCATATTAAACATTATCTGTCACTAGAAAATCAAGGAACTACGGTATATTTTATAAGCAGGAAAGGAAAGAGTTTTTCCTACTTACCTGAGGTTGCAGCAAAGATGAAGATAAAGACTAAGAGGAAGACAACCGAGAGAAAACCATTTGACTTAGGAAAATTGGCCATGTTCCTCTTTCTTGTGATTTAATGAAGTGTGAAATAAGCATTTATAGTAGAGATTTGCTACTACTTCTGCTTTAGAATATTGCCAGCATCAAGTATAGGTGTGAAACCTTGCCAACTGGGGAGGAGCGAATACTTCAAGATCTTTTTAAGGCATTGACTTTGTTTAGTACGACTTGGTCTTCTCTTGTGGAGGAGGCATGTTGAATACCTTTACACTTGCGATGGGAGCCGTTATGCGCATAATTTAGACTTATATTTTTGCCAATTTGGCTAACAATAACACTTCAAACGGACTTAGACAATCTCTCATATTTTTTTTCTTCTTTAAGGGTTCAATTATTTTTTGTTTTTTGTTTTCACGATTATGGATCCTTAGTATGATGGATCTCTATGGAAATTCTTTCTTTTTTCTTTCTGATAAGTAATAGGAGATTCTAAATCTTTGTTCCCCATAATATTTTTTAAAGGACACAGAAAAGAAAATGGGTACTTGAAGATGCTTATTAACAACTTAATGACTAAGAAAAAGTTCAAATTTTTTCGTGAAGAAAAAATTCAAAGGTAAAATTTACTAGTATTGTAAAACGTTTTTGTATGGGAATGCATGATCATTTTCATGGACTTAATTAGGTTTTTATGACTATTAATTGTCTGAAAGTACAAACGTTGTATTCTTGTTTAATTAAATCTTTGGGTCCACATGAAAATAAGGATGCAACAAATGGGATGGAGACCAATCGTATAGCTCAAGTTGAACCAAATCATCCTGTCATGTTCACTCAAGTGTTGGATTTCATAGCAAAAGAACATTTTAATTTCTTAGAACCATCTATTTTATGAAAAAAGATGAATATGATAAAATTCTATTCATTGGCGTGGGAATGTAAGTTTGATATTTCTTTATCCATGCATCTTGCAATATGTGTTGCAACACTTTTTTTTTACATGGCAAGAGTCATTCTCATTACCTTTAAACTTGTAGTAGGAGTCATTTATGTGCATGATTTAGACTTATACTTCTTTCATTTGGTTGACAATTACTATTCAAAAGCACTTAGACAATCTCTCATTTTTTCCCCTTCTTTATAAATCTAATTTTTTTGTTTTCATTTCGACGACTATGAATCCTTAGTGCGATGGATCTCTAAGGAAAGTTTTAAATCTTTGGTCCTCATTGAAAACTGTTTAAATGGACATGGAAAAGAAAATGGAGCCTTGAAGATATTAATTAATAACTTCATGAACAAAAAAAAAAATTCATATTTTTTTAAGACAAATCAAGACCAAAATTTTCATGGACTTTATCATGTTTAGTGTGACAACAGCATGGTCAGACTTTATTATGTTTTTGTAGACTCTAGAGGGAATGAAAGTACAAAATGTTGTATTCTTGTTAATAGCTTTTATGATGTGACATGGAAATAAGGATGCAACAAATGGGATCAAGATCAATCACATAATTCAAGTTAATCCTATTCATCCACTAATGACCACTTAAGTGTTAGATTTCATAACAAAAAGAAAGTTTAACTTATTAAATCCATTTCTTTAGAAAAAATATGAATATTATAAAATGAGATTGATTGTTGTGTGAAGGTAACTTCGACCCTTTTTTACCCATGGATCTTGGAACATGAATTGCAGCACTATTCAATATTTAGCATAAATGATTAATTGCAGGAATGTCATTTGGTCTATCAAGTTATGTTTGTATTGCTTTCGTCACTTTTTTATATTTTTATTTTTTAAAATACAATTAAAATATGTAGTTTTAAATAACTACTAAATATTGTCAATAATTTACTAAAAATCTTCTGAAGTTATGAGGTAGGTAGTATAAACGTTTAAGAAGAAAAGTATATTGCACTTGCCTCTCACTTTAATGATAAAAAGTGATACGGATTCAATTAGTTTCCACAATTATTCTTTAAGCTATCCATCTGCAGTAACAAATTTTGTAGAAATGAAAATCTCAAAGTCCATCTTACAGGTAATGGGAACGATAAACAAATTTAGGCGTCTAAGGAACCCAAGCTGTGGGAGAAAACAAAAAAGTAAAAAAAAAAAAGTTTCAGATACTTTGGTTGTCACTCCACCGGCAACCAACCGTACTTTGTCAGCCAATGAGGTTGTATCATGGAATCTTCATCCACATAGAAAACATTCTGATTATGTCCCCATAACATAATCAGAATGTTTTCTATGTGGATGAAGATGGACATAGTGATTTTTGATGAATTCCTTTGAATGTTTTAGTATGAAGAAATAGAAGATAAATAAAGAAATGGAGCCTCTTGTAATAGGAGTCATTTATGTGCATGATTTATACTTATACCTCTGTTCATTTGGTTGACAATTACCGTTCAAAATCACTTAGAAAAGAAAATGGAGCCTCAAAGATATTAATAACTTAATGAACAAAAATAGAAGTTCAAACTTTTTCAAGAAGAAAAAAATCAAAATTAAAATGTTCATGGACTTAATCATGTTTTGTGTGACAAGAGCATGGCCATTTTTATGGACTTAATTATTATTATTATTTTTGGCTCTTGAGAGAATGAAAGTACTAAATGTTGTATTCTTGTTTAACTAACTCTTATGATGCGACATGGAGATAAGGATGCAACAAATGGGACCAAGACCAATCATATAATTCAAGTTAAACCAATTCATCCACAAACATCTAGCTTTCAAAAGTCAAACATGCTTTTGTTGGTAAAGAATTGGCTACTAGTGTATTACCCGCACAAGGGATTGATGATTCATCATCAACATCCAATGATAGTATATTTGATTTTGATCTAGATTATTCTCTAGAGTCCTTTCAAGGATGGAAAAGTTAATAGCAGTTTTGAATGTTCTATAATTTTTTCTAAGAACTATGTGGAGTTGGTTATGCCTATTGTAAAATGGGCTTATCATTTTCCTTTCCCCTCTTGAAAAGCATGTGCTGTTTGGGTTATGCTATCCCCTTTCCAACTTTTATTGTTTTCAATTGAACAAATTTGGTCAAAGGAAAAAAAAAAAGAAAAGGAAAAAAAAAAAAGAGTACTCACTTGACATTGCACTGAAGATGGTGACGAAGACAATGACAAGAAAAGCAGTGTCAAAAAAATGTTTATAGTACACTTAATGCTTCTGCTTTTCTGAAACTCATTTAAGATGCTTACAAGTATTGGCCATCAACTTATATTGTTCATGCATCTATTGCAATCTTTATGAAACAAGGTATTCAACAAGAACAGAAAGGAAATATTACTTATCTTCAACCATAACATCTAAAGATTTGAGTGCAGACACAGTTGCAACTTGATTCAAAGGATTCTTCTAAAGTATGCCACTTTATTTCCTTTTTACATGGATTTGCTTAGGCTTCCATACAGGCAAGTATCACTTTTCAGCTTCAGATTCTACGTTGCAATCCGTTTTCCTAAATGTCACTTGGATGACGACAGTTAAATCTGAAGAAGGTTGCGTGTTATTGTTCTACTTGTGGCCACGATTCTCTATCTGCGTAGGGCATATTATATCTTATGGAGGCAGCACTTACGTCGAGGAAGAATGTGATATGTGCATACAGCGAAGGTAACCCTATGTTCCGTGAAACGACTTTTTCACATCCGAAGGCAAGTTAATCTCCGAGACATGGGTACCAAGGAGGCAGTTCAACAGAGAGGAACTGGCCTCTGTGGGTTACCAACCGAGCATAAGGTTTAATAGGTTTAGCTGTCTGACGAATTCCCCCAAGGAATAGTTGAAAAGTCAATAAATGAAACATGTCAGTAAAAGGAAGTGAAAGGTCTTAATTGTCTCTTTGAAGTTTTTTACGATGAAGGCCAATGGATGTGGGGTCGAAGCCAATTGATAATTTGCACGGAGAAGCAACAGGAGAGAAAAAGGCACGAGAAAAATCATTTGATGGGAAAATCATGATCATTAATTGACGGTTCATTAAAAAAAAAAAAATTCTTCTGATGCCACATGGAAATAACTATGCAATAAATGGGATGGAGACTAATCATACAGTTCAAGTTGAATCAAATCATCCTGTAATGATCACTTAAGTCTTGGATTTCATAACAAAAAGAAAATTTAATTTCTTAGATCCCTTTATTTTGTGAAAAAAGATGAATATGATAAAATGCTATTCATTGGTGCGGGAAGGTAAATTTGATCCATGCATCTTGCAATATGTGTTGAAACACTTTTCTTTACACCGCAAGAGTCATTTTCATTACCTTTACACTTATAGTAGGAGTCATTTATGTGCATGATTTAGACTTATACTTCTTTCATTTGGTTGACAATTACCATTCAAAAGCACTTAGACAATCTCTCATTTTTTTCCCTTCCTCTATGAATCTAATTTTTTGGTTTTCATTTCGACGACTATGGATCCTTAGTGCGATGGATCTCTAAGGAAAGTTTTAAATTTTTGGTCCTCATTGAAAACTATTTAAATGGACATGGAAAAGAAAATGGAGCCTTGAAGATCTTAATAACTTAATGAAAAAAAATAAAAATTCATATTTTTTCAAGACAAAATCAAAACAAAATTTTCATGGACTTTATCATGTTTAGTGTGACAACAGCATGGTCAGACTTCATTATGTTTTTGTTGATTCTAGAGAGAATGAAAGTACAAAATGTTGTATTCTTGTTTAATAGCTCTTATGATGCGACATGGAAATAAGGATGCAACAAATGGGATCAAGATCAATCACATAATTCAAGTTAATCCTATTCATCCACTAATGACCACTTAAGTGTTGGATTTCATAACAAAAAGAAAGTAAAACTTATTAAATCCATTTCTTTGGAAAAATATGGATTATAAAATGAGATTGATTGTTGTGTGAAGGTAACTTTGACCCTTTTTATCCATGGATCTTGGAACATGAATTGCAGCACTATTCAATATTTAGCATAAATGATTAATTGCAGGAATGTGATTGGTCTATCAAGTTATGTTTGTATTGCTTTCGTCACTTTTTTATATTTTTATTTTTAAAAATATAATTAAAATATGTAGTTTTAAATAACTACTAAATATTGTAAATAGTTTACTAAAGATCTTCTGAAGTTATGAGGCAGGTAGTATAAACGTTCAAGAAGAAAAGTATATTGCACTTGCCTCTCATTTTAATGATAAAAAGTGATACGGATTCAATTAGTTTCCACAATTATTCTTTAGTATCAAATTTTGTAGAAATGAAAATGTCAAAGTCCGTCTTACAGGTAATGGGAACGATAAACAAATTTAGGTGTCTAAGGAACCCAAGCTGTGGTAGAAAAAAAAAAAAAAGTTTCAGATACTTTGGTTGTCACTCCACCGGCAACCAACCGTACTTTGTCAGCCAACGAGGTTGTATCACGGAATATTATGTCGCCATGACACAATCAGAATGTTTTCTATGTGGATGAAGATGGAGATAGTGAATTTTGATGAATCCCTTTGAATGTTTTAGGATGAAGAAAGAAATCAAGAAAATGGGCCCTCCAAGGAAAGTACGACAAAAAATGCTTTGATGAAGACCTTCACAAGCAGGATGTTAAAGTCTCCATAGATAAGGATAGGCCTGATCCACAAGTAGTAGACAATGAAGTACTTAGACAGATACAACCCGACTACAACCTTGAGGAAAAGAATCAATCTCAAGACCAAGGATCACAGTTGCAACTTGATTTGAATGGATTCTTCTAAAGTATGCCACTCGATTGGCTTTTTACATGGAATTGCGTACACGTCCACACAGGAAAGGATCACTTTTCAGCTTCAGATTCTCCGTTACAGTCCGTTCACATAACATGTCACTTGGATGACGACAATTAAATCTGAAGAAGATTGCGTGTTATTGCTCTACTTGTGGCCACGATTGTCTATCTTCGTGGGACATGTCTTATCTTACAAAGGTAGCACGTACATCGAGGAAGAATGCGTGATGTCCATTCTACTTAAAAATCCCTATCTTCCCTGAATCGTGTTTTGCACATCCGAAGGCAAGTTAAATCTCTGAGACATGGATCCCTAGGAGACAGTTCAACAAATAGCAACTGGCCTTGGTGGTATACCAACCAAGCATAAGGTTTAAGAGGTTTAGCTCTCTGGCGAATACCCCTAGGGAGAGCCGTAGATTCTACCGCATGGAAGGAATTGTTGAAAAGTAAATAAACTGGTAATCACTAAATGAAACATGCTAGAAAAAGAAAATGAAAGGATTTAATTATCTGTTTAAATTTTTGTAGGATGAAGGCCAATGAATGTGGGATCGAACCCTCACCCAATTGATTTTCAAGGTATAAATTGCAGTGTACAAGTAACGCTGGATGGAGAAAGAATCAACTCTCTCTCTCTCTCTCATCTTGCAAATTTGAACGGTAATATTTAGATTGACCAATGTTTAAGGGAAAAGAAAATCAGTTCTATAATTTATGTGCTAAAGTTCTTGAGATTCTCTTCTCGATTTTGACTACTAAATGATTGTAAGGCAACCTCCCTTTATGTTCTCACTACATCTTGATTTGATGATTTAATGATTCATAATCCACTTGTGCTGAAGTTCTTAATGGTTTATAACCAAATATTTGATAGATTTGTGAACTTCAAATATTAAAAAAATATTTTCATAATACTTTTTAGTGTAAAATAATTTTGGATTGTGGAAACTATATATCTGGAAAATAATCATTTGTTCTACATATGTTCTACAATTTTTGTTGGCAAAAGATAGATGAATAATATATATACACATAGTTTTTCAAATATAGTCAACATCAAAATATATTGAAGCACTTAGTTGTACTAAATACATGGATGGAACATAGCTACATTTGTTCATAGATTATCTTATCTCTTTAGTTATTTAACATTTGTTAGCATTTCATGTAAAGATAAATAAGTTGGTAGTAATTCATAAGAAAAAGGTTAAGACCGAATTCAGCCCCCTTTCTCGGGTCATCCGGAAGCCATTAAATCTTGCACTTCGTTTATACCCATCAAAACTCAAAATTCAATGACACATAGAAACCAACTGTGTCTTGGTGCCATCAAGTAAAGCTAATTTGTATGCAAAACTCCAAGTATTTTTGTAAGTTGGAGCCATAGTAACCAACACCCCTCGGGCATGAAATCCAGAGTCTATTGCAGTTTGCAAAAGGATATATTATCTTTGGCATAGAACTTACAATTCACGTTGGTAGCTAGATAATGAGTTAAATATGGTAAAGATTACTTTCATATTGCTTAATTCAGACTTGAAAAGTATCTATGTATGGATGAATAATTTCTTACTCTTGATTAGATTTTTGAGTAAGAATTGATTTTTTTAGATCATTTTGTTTTAAATCAAAAACTGCAATTAAATAACCATTCAAATGTTAGAACGCATATGGAAAGTAAAAGTTGATATCCCATTATGCCCTCTCACGCAAAAAGTTGTTATAGTTACGCACTCAGAGCTAAAAGCTTAAAATCTCCATATTATGTCACAAAATTTATTCTGATATTGACGTTTTTATTTAATCCTTGTACAATGAATATTAACAGGTCCACGAACGTTTCATATAGTTTTTTACCTTGAAAAACAAAGCAACTTCTAACACTAGGATGATCGGTAGGAAATCAATTTCAGAACATATTTCTACTTATAGAAAAGACTAATATTTTCGGACTCTTAAAGGATATGCAGTATAAAATTTCATGGAGAAGATGAGAAATTCAATAGAAAGACATACACTAGCAAGAGTCTCAGATCATAGGGTGTTCATTTATGCTGTATATCATAGCCACATTTCACTCTTGGATGGATATAGTTTGGGTGATTCTGGAAAGTTCGAGAACTCACTTGAAGTTGTAGTGCAGATGGAAAGGAAGACAATGGCAAGAAAAGCAGCGTCAAATCAATGTTTTAGTGCACGCTTATTGTTTCTATTCTTCTGAAACTCATATGAGTTGGTAGCAATTATTTTCCAGTCACCCATATTGTTCATGCATCTATTGCAATTCTTATGAAAAAAGGCATTCAAACAGAACAGTAGAACAATATTACTTATCCAAAGATTTGAGTACAAACAAATAGTTGCAACTTGGTTTGAACGGATTCTTCTAAAGTATGCCACTAGATGGATTTGCATAGGCTTCATGATTGCCACTTTCATGATGATGATTAAATTTAAAGAATGAAATAGAAGATGATTTCAAAATAGAACAATTAACTTTCTAATCTTGTTAGCTGAAGTAAAAAGAAATTATATGAGAAAGAATTTTTTAATTTTAAAATATAAAATTATTATCGAGAAATGTCATTATAAGTGATATTTAGAGGCTTTCAACTTTTATTTTTTATTTTTTGTAATTTTTGTAATTCTAATAATATTGGGAGTATATCCTTATACTTTTGTAGATTATATTTTTTTAATATAAACTTATATTTTTACTAAAATAAATAAATAAATCTAAACTCTCAAACAAATATTTTATTGTATTATAATTGGAAGATTTCACACTCAATTTTTTTTTTTAGATAAATTGTAATGCTAAGATATGACTTTAAACTTTTGTACTTTCTTATTCTTCCATAAATAAATTTACATATTCATCAAAAAAAAAAAAATCTGAAGAAGATTGCATGTTATTTTTCTACTTGTGGCCACGATTCTCTATCAAGATGGGGGCATATTAAATCTTATGAAGGTAGCACGTGCATCGATGAAGAATGCGTGATGTGCATTTTGCGACCTGAACAAAATATTCCCCGAAATGACTTTTGCATATCCGAAGGCAAGTTGAATCCTTGAGACATGGGTACCAAGGAGGCAATTCAAAAACGAGAAACGGGCCTCTGTGGTATACCAACCGAGCATAAGGTTTAATAAATTTAGCTCTCTGTCGAGCCCCCCTGAGAAGTCCCATAGATTCTGCTGCATGAAAGGAATAGTTGACGAATAAATAAAATAGTAGTTAATAAATGAAACATGCTAGGAAAAGAAAATGAAAGGATTTAATAGTCTCTTTCAATTTTGTCAGCATGAAGGCCAGTGGATGTGGGATTGAACCCTCACCCAATTGATTTTCAGGCTGTAAATTGCAATATAAAAGTAATGCTGGATGGGGGAAAGAATCAACTTCCTCTCTCTCCCTCTCTCTCTCTCTCTCTCAAATTGAGAGATTTTTTCTCTCCCAATGTTTAGAGAAAAGAAAATATGTTTTATAATATATGTGCTAAAGTTCTTAGTGATTTTCCTCTCAATTTTGATTACTAAATTATTGTAAGGTAACCATCATTCATCTTCCCATCACATCTTGATTTTTGATAATTTAATGATTCATAATCCACTTGTAACCTAAACTAATATATATATGTATATATTTTGATGTAGATTTTAAAGTTCCTATTACTCCTATTTATCAAGTTCGGGGTAAACTCTCATAGTTAAACCTTTTATTTTTCTCCCCTTCCCTTATATGGAGCTTTTGTTCATAAGATTGATAGTTGCATGGGGAAGTAAAGCGGAGGAAAAAAAAAAAGGAACAAACATTAGAAAAATCATTTGATGAGAAAACCATGATCAACATATAATAGTTTCTGTAAGATGTTTATTATCTAATGCAAGATTCAACTTAAAATTAGTGGAATCTATTAACATATGAATAAGAATCCTAATATATTTTTTATTAATATAGAACTTCTTATCACATTTTAACATGCCTCCTCTCGGTGCCATATTATATTCCAATGCATAGACACAAATCAATGAGAACCTTTTAGGGTGTAAAGGAGTATTTGGCTCTAATACCATGTTAAGTAGTTTATTGTCTAACTTAAAAAATAACTTAAGAGTTGGTGGAACTCATTATTATATTGCCCAAGATCTTAATATATTCCTTAGTAATTTTTGAGTCATTACTCACAGAAATCATATGGAGATTTCTACACCACTACGGATCGGTAACGACAAATCTTCTACTCTACTTACACGTAAGCATATACAATATTGTCTATCACTAGAAAATCAAGGAACTATGGTATATTCCATTAGCGGGAAACGAAAGTGTGTTTCCTACTCACCTGGGGTTGCAGGGAAGATGAAGATCAAGACTAAGAGGAAAACAACCAAGATAAAACAATTTGACTTAGAAGAATTGGCCATGTTCCTCTTTCTTGTGATTTAAAGGAGGGTGAAATAAGCATTTATAGTAGAAATTTTGCGACTACTTCTGCTTTAGAATATTGCCAGCATTAAGTATAGGTGTGGAATCTCGACGATCGGAGAGGAGCAAACGCTTCATGAACTTTTTAAGGCATAAGTTTTGTTTAGTACAACTTGGTCTTCTCTTCTAGAAGAGTCAATTTCAATACCTTTACACTAGCAATACGAGCCATTTATGTGCATAATTTAAACTTATATTTTTGCTCATTTTGGCTAACAATAACCCCTTCAAATGGAGTTAGACAATCTCTCATTTTCTATTCCCTTCTTCAAGGATCCAATTTTTTTGTCCTTGTTTTCACGACAATAGATCCTTAGTATGATGGATCTCTAAGGAAAATTCTTTCTTTTTTTCATTCCAGTAAGCAATAGGAGATTTTAAATCTTTATTCCTTGTAAAATATTGTTCAAATGGATATAGAAAAGAAAATAGAGCCTTGGAAATGCATATTAACAACTTAGTGAAAATAACAAAAATTCAAATTTTTTTGTAAAGACAAATTTAGAGGTAATTTTTTTTTAGTAAAATTGTAAGTTTGCTTTAATAAAAGGTAGTGTACAAAAATATAGGGACATATCTCAACATTACAAGAATTACTAAAACTACGAAAAAATAGAAGTTGGAAGCTTACAAATCTCACTTAAAATGATATTTTCTTGCGAGAATTTTATATTTTGAAATAAAGAAGTTTTCTTTTGTAAATTTTTCTTTACTTTAGTTAAAAGATTGAAATGTCAATTGTTATATTTTGAAATCATATTCTATTATGTTATCCCCATATATAATAAATGCAGGATAAAAAAGATATCTTAGAAGTATTACAACCAAATCATTTCCTTTAGTTGTTCTAATAATCTATTGTAATTCTTCATTTCATCTTTCAATATAATGTCGAAGTTCATTTTGAGTAAGGATAGGCTTCCAAATCATCATTGTCCATAAACATTAATTAAAAAAAAAGACTCTTGCTCTTTACTTGGAATTGACAAAATTCACAATATAGGTTTTTGTATGATAAGAGCATGGTAAAATTTACTAGTATTGTGAAAATGTTTTTGTGTGACAAGAGCTTGGTAGTTTTCATGGACTTAGCTTATGTCTTTGTGACTCTTGATTGTATGAAAGTACAAATGTTGTGTTCTTGTTTAATTTACTCTTCCGATGTTAGATGAAAATAAGGATGCAGCAAGTGGCATGGAAACCTATCATATAATTCAAGTTAAACTAAATCATCCAGTAATGATCACTTAACTATTGGATTCCAAAACAAAAAGAAAGTTTTATTTCGTAGATCCTTTTCTTTATAGAAAATTAGGAATATGATAAAATGCTACTGATTGGTTTGCGAAGGTAACTTTGACATTTCTTTATCCATGGATTTTGCAATATGTACTGCAACATTTTTCTTTACATGGCAAGAGTCATTTTGTTACCTTCACACTTGTGGTAGGAGTCATTTATGTGCATAATTTAGAATTGTACTTCTGTTCATTTGGTTGACAATTACACTTCAAAAGCACATAGACGGCGCTGCATTTCTTCCCTTCTTTATGAATCCAATAGTTTTGTTTTCACTTAGACGACCATGGATCGTAAGTGCTATGGATCTCTAAGGAAATATCTTCTTTGTTTTTTCAACAAGTAATAAGAAATTTTAAATATTTGGTCCTCATTAGTATTTGTTTAAATGGAGCGTTGAAGATATTAATAACTTAATGAGCAAAAAATTAAAATTAAATTTTTTTCCTAAAGACAAAATCAAAAACCAAAATTTTCATGGACTTAATCATGTTGTGTGACAAAAACAAGGTCATTTCATGGACTTAACTATGTTTTTGTTGACTCTAGACAGAATGAAACTATAAAATGTTATATTCTTGTACAGCTAACTCTTACAATGCCATAGAAATAAGGACGCAATATATGGGATCGGGACCAATCATATAATTCAAGTCAAACCAATTCAACCACTAATGACCACGTAAGTGTCGCATTGCATAAGAAAAAGAAAGTTTAAATTATTAGATCCATTCCTTTAGAAAAGAAAATGAATATTATAAAATGCGATTGATTGGTATGTGAAGAACTTTGACCATTTCTTCATCCATGGGTCTTGCAATATGTATCGTAGAACTATTCAAAATTTAGCATAAGTAATTAACTGCACGAATGTGATTCTTTGCTTCAATTGGCTGTAGATTTTAGAAAGCAAGTGGGCACTTAGTTAAAAAGAAAAAGTCCAAAATTCTTGATATCTATTGATTCAATGGTGATAATAGTTATTGAAAAGCCACAAATGCAATTCAGCATGTAAATCTAAACAAATAAGTTTTACTAGAAATTTTTTTTTTTGATGAATATGTGAGTAAGTTTTACTAGCATTTGTCAATGGATAAAGCTCCTGAAGTAAGCAGATTCTCTTGTCTTTGCCATGCGTTCCTTCTCTTGTATCAATGTACGAACAACAACGATGACAACTACTTTTAGGGTGAGTCAAAAAACCAACAACCCTTGCGCACAAAATAAACAATCTATTATAGTTTGTAAGGGTATGTGTTATCCTTGACATGGAACTTATGAGTCATGTTAGTTGCCGGAGAACATTTTAAAAATGATATAGGTTGTCCCATATTGCCTAGGTCGTACTAGAAATCCTCTATACATTAAAGAATAATTTCTTATTCTTAGGTTGAATTTGGATAAGAACTGAGTTTTAATTTTTAATTTTTATATTAAAAAAGTCCTATTTTATAGCCTTTCAACTGGTAGAATGAGTCATTGAAAGTAAAGGTTGAATCTCTTGCTTGCTTCGCTTCGAGAAATTAAACCATCCCATTGATGCTTTCTCTCACAGGAAGTTATTCTAGCTATGCATTCAAAGCTTAAAGCTTAAAGCTTAATTCTTACAATTACCATGTTGTTTTATAAAAGTCGTTCTTCCCTTGATATTATTACTTTATGCCTATGTATTGAAAATTAACGTACCCATGAAGATTTCATGCAGGCTTTTTTTTTTTTTTTGAATAAAAAAAAAGACAATTTCTAACACTAGGATAATCGTTAGGATATCAAATTCAACCCATATTTCTTCTCATAATAAAGATTGATTTTTTATTTATTTTTTGGCTCCCGAGAGAAATGGAGTATAAAATTTCATGTAGAAGATGAGAAATTGAACAGTAAACGTGCACCAGGAAGCGTCTCAGATCATAAGTTGTTCCTATATATGCTGTATATCATAACCACATTTCATTCCTTGATGGATACAGCCTGGGTGGTTCTGCAGAGTTCGAGTACTCGCCTGAGGTTGGAGTGAAGATGGTGACGAAGATTATGGCAAGAAAAGCAGGTCGACTAAATGTTTATAGTACGGGTTGTTTGCTTCTACTCCTCTAAACTCGTATGAGTGGTTTACAAGTATTTTCCAGCAACTTCTATTGTTCGTCCAACAATGGCCTTTTTTAGGAAAAAGGCATCCAAACATTGCAGTAGAGCAATATTATTGCCTTCAGCCATAATATTTACAGATTTGAGTACAAACACATAGTTGCAACTTGATTGACCTTTTAGATGGATTTTCATAGGCTTTTATAGAGGAAAGGACCATTTTTCACCTTCAGATTCTCAAGTACGATCCGTTCTCTAAATCTGAAGAAGATTGTGTGTCATTGTTCTACATGGGGCATATTAAATCTTCTGATGGAGAGTCATTTATTGTTCATATTATAAAGACGCACGTACATCGGCCAACATGGAGAATGCCTCTTGTGCATTCTGCCTTGACAAGGCTACGTGTTCCGAAACGATCTTTGCACCACCTACGGCAAGTTGAATCCCTTCGGCATGGGTACCAAGGCGGCAATTCAACACATAGCAACCGGCCTCTTCGATATACCAAACGAACAAAAAGTTTAATAGGTTTAGCTTTTAGACGACCCATAGATTCTACTGCATAAAACGAATAGTTGAAAGGTAAATAAATTAGTAGTTAATAAATGAAACATGCTAGGAAAATAATATGAAAAGGTTTCCTTCTCAATTGATGTTCAGGCAGTAATTACAATGTACGAGGGATGTTGGATGAAGAAATGTTAGATTTTGAACATGAAAAGAAGCCAAAAATGAAAAACAAAAGGAAATAAAAAAAATAAAGAAAAGTTTCTTTATTTGATTACTGCAAAAACCCATACAATTCATGCCCTTTCTAGGCATTTTCCCCTTCGTTCCTAAATGTTTTTCGGTTATGTCCATCAACATACGCGTTACTTGTGCTGCACAAATACTCAAAATACTCATTTTCCAATAGGTTTAACTATTTACCTGAGGTTGCAGCAAAGATGAAGATGAAGATTAAGACAAAGACAACCGCAAGAAAACATTTAGATTTAGGACTCTTAGCCATGTTCTTCAGCTTATGCTGAAAAGGAGTTTCCACCAAGCATTTATAGCGGAGATTTACCTCCCTGCTCGCTGGTATTAAGAAGCAAAACGCTTGGTCTTCTCAAAAATTGGAAGGGAGCAAAACGCTTCATTAACTTGTGAGGTCATGGCTTTGTTTAGTACAACTTTGTCTTTTCTTCTTGAAGGGTCATTTTCACTACCTTTAGAGTTGCGATACAGACCATAAATGTGCATGATTTGGACTTATATTTTTGCATTGGTATTGTAAAAGTTATTTTTTATATGAAAAGAGCAGGTTCGTTTTTACGGATTTATTTATTTATTCAACTCTAGATCGTATGCAGGTACAAAATGTTGATTCTTTTTTAGTTAACTCGCAGGATGCCACATGGGAAATTAGGATGCAACAAATGGGATGGAGACCAATCATAGAATTCAAGTGAAAACAATTGATCCACTAATGATAGCTTTAGATCCCTTTCTTTAGAATCAAGATATGAATATAATATAACTAGATCGAATCCTTACTGTTAAAAATCACCAATTTTTATTGGCAAAGAACTAATTTGCATTTGTTTAATTAGTTGCACCATCACCTCAAATCTATCACATCTAGGATTGAAAATAGAACATGTGGTTTGGGTAGGTGATTCTTTATACTTTTGTGGATATAGTTGTTTCATCCTTTTTCTTTTGTTATTTATTTTTATGCACACAACTAAATTCACATATTGAACTTAAGATCAAGAGATTATACAAAGTAACTACTTCCAACTAAGTCAGATGCTTGTTGACTTGTTTCATTCTTTTGGTTTCTTAGCATAAAACTACTACTTTGGGTTTTTATTACTAAAAGAAAAACGTGGTGAATAACCATAATGACATTGCATTTTTTGATCTCAGTACATGATTAATAACCATAATCTAGTACACCTAAATTAACATTAAAGGTTTTTCATATTATTTTACTGCTTGAAGTGTGACTGATTCCCATCTTCCTTTAAATGTCTTCATAATCAGCTACTCGAAATATTCTTTTAGCCATATCCTTATTAGCATTATTACCGCAAGTTATAATTCTCATCTCTAAGAACGAAAATATATTGCTTTGGCCATTTTTTCATTTTATTTTTTGGTTCCTTTTTTTTATTTTTATTTTCACAGGATTGTAAATGAGATTTCAGGTAATTTAATTGACGTAGAAGTTTTAAAATGATAACCTTAACAAGAGAGAAAACATGGCCAGATCATGTAATCAGCTTAAAGGGTGAAACTAGGAAGAAAAAAAGATGACAAAAGCATTAAAAATATAACTTTGTAGACTAGATGATGTAATCAGCTTGTTCATTAGAGTTGCAGTAACATGTGAACCCACGATTCTAACTTGCTCCTCAAGTTGCATTCTCTCATGTCTTGCATTACATGCCGTAGTTATATTTAGAGAAAGCATGGCCCTGATCAAGTTTGGCTCTTCAACTTGATGTAACACTTTTCATCTGTTGTTGGCACACTCATATAATGAGAAAAACCGAAAATATCATACAACAGCAAAGTACAGAAGAAACTCAAGGAGAGGAACTTGCAAAACAAGAAATGCAATCTAGCATAAAAATCTAAACAAACAAGTTATATTAGCATTGCTTATTCACTTGAAATCTGAATCTATTTGTTTCCGTAATGCTGTTCTGCTTTCCTATTAATACCTGCTACAAACGTTCTAAACTAACATTTTATTTATTGGACAACAAAGTTTCACATGAGAGAGAAAATTTTGGATAACCTTTCTCTTTAATGAGGTTTTTTGAGGAGAGGTGAACCTGGCCTTGTAAAATGCTATCGGAGCCAGCCTTTTCTCCTTGCGTTCCAACTCAATCCAAATGGGCCAGTCCATCATTGACAAGAACGTTTGACTTCGAATTTTCTATGGAATTCTTATGACGGTAGTTGGAAAAGTTTGGCAAAGCACGTGGTAGAGAATTCTTATGACGGTAGTCCCGTTTTCTTTTTCTTTTTCCTGAGATTTTAGAGAGTATACTTCTTGTATTCAACATAGATGGACAATAAATAAATACCCAATTTTTGAGTGTCAGAGCTCTGCAATTGCAGGAAGAGATATTGAATCAAATACAAGAGACCGAGCTCTTCAGGCACATCTCAAGTTGGTTAAAGTCGGAAAGTCCATTCTGTGAAGAGTTGTGTGATAAACATAGGTGCAGAATTCTTGACTGGGAAACCAAATAGAACATGCTGTACGGAAACAGATATAAACCTTTTGAAGGCTTGTGGTGGAAAGCCCGCGGCAGTGGTATTCCGTCACTGTGATTGGCGATGGCAATAAACAAGGAGTTGATGCGTTCGTCCCTTTATGTCAAACTGATATCAGAACATTTTATGTTCTTTATCAAAGTGGTTGCAGTGGAATGCTTCCATCCACCGGTCATGTTTCCACCGGTCATGTTTTTGACCGTACTTCTGTTTAAGAGTCTTGTGTCAACCGATAATCTCCCTCCTTTGGTTAAGGATGAGGTGCTATCTACGACATTTTTACATTTATCTTTTGAGTTATACCTTAATTGAACTTTTTATTTTTCATTCAGTTATTTGTTCAATTGCTCACCTTCTTGGAAGTTGGTTTTAAGGATGAAATGAGCTTTCTTATATAGTATTAGAGCTCAAGTTTAAATGCAACGTTCTTTCATTTGTAGACTAAACATTTTTGTTCTATCTCCACACTTGGTGTGAAAGTACATATTGAAAGCCATGCATTTCTCATATAGTTTAAATCTTGTCCTACTATCCTTCATAGATGGACAAGTTGGTCCTTTCTTAGAAGTCGATTGTAGGAGGAAATGCATAGCACTTTGCTCTTTCTTAGAATCATTACAGGTTCTGTATTTGTGACGGCAGCTCCATTTCCTTGTAACAGACCTCGGTACCTGTAATGTGTCTACGCGTTACAAGATATTTGCATGCCTAGATGATTGCAAGTCAATAGGAGGTGAGGAGTATTTCGGTTAGCCAAAGAGGTTGCCGCTTCAAACTCAGCTGAGTTTGGACTCCCTCTCCAAAGAGGTAGGCCTCTTTAGCTTACCACTGAGCTAGGGGAAGTTGACAAAAAAGAAACTTTCCATTATTAACAACCGTTTCGGATATATAGTGTAGGAAAAGAGAGTAATGAAAACAGATGGTAATCCTTGATAAGGTTCCGTGTCTCCCTTCTCCCAGAGTCGCTCTTTTGTTTCTTTTGATCAGATCGTTATTTCCTGTGAGGTTGGCTTCTTCCTCCCTCTGAGTTGCCTTCTTTAATCGTTTCAGTATTCTATTTGGTAGTCTATGTGCCTTGCCATGAGGTTGGTTTTTCCCATTCCAGATTGCATCAATTTGTTCACAGTACTCTGTTCATAGATCTATTATAAGTGCCCGTGGTATTAGCTACTGGAATCCACCACGTAACAGTACCCCTGCCCCCTTGAGCGCACTAGATCTGCCCAACCCATTTTGGGTGCCAAATTTTGATGATGGATCGGGTGGGTACCACTAGGTCTAGGTTATTTGGTGTTTTTGGGACAAATCCCTACTAGATTTAACTTCCCATCTCCACTGCCACCAACAGCCACCTTGAATTGGGAGATCTGCTCTGCCTCATGGTGGCTTATGGTCATGAACTTTGACTCGTTGCCTCTTAGCTCATGGTCAAGCAGGAGGGCTTCCTTGATGATGCCGTTGGGATGCCACGTGGGATCATGATCTCCACCTTACCCTTTTCACGAAGGACAAGGAGGGCTCCCTTGATGATGCCGTGCCATTCCCCTCCAATGTTCTAAAAAGTTAATTTCCAAAATACGAAAGCAAGGTGTTTCTACAACTCAATTTTGTTGCGGTTAATCCCCTATTGCATGGCTAGGAAATAGGAAATCTTTCTCTTGTTACACGAGTCCAAAGTTCTTATCCCGTCTATTGAGTTTTTCCATTCACTTCCTTTGACCAAATCAGCCGGTGTCATCCAAGTTTAGCTGGCTTCCCTCCGTTGGCATCCTCCAACTCCCTCTATGTCCACCAAGCATCACAGAAATGCCATCACCACCTTCCTTTCCCTCATGACACCATACACGTTTGTTATAATCTTCATGGCCTTGCAATTCTTTCTATCCCTCGGCCTCTTTGTCTCCCTCACCTATGCTCAACCTCCCATTGCCGATGATATCTCGAACGCATGCAGGGTAACACTCTTCCCCATCGCATGCAAGACCTCTTTGACAGAATCGTACGTGTTGTCCTCTTACCCCAGGTATCTCCAGATAGTTGACTCCGCCATCAATGCTACTTTTGAAAACCTCCACCTTACCCAGTCCATGGTCGCGTCTATCCTCAACATGACCGGGGACGCTTACCGTACTCTGGCCGCCCAAAACTGCGACAACTTCCTCCAATACTCCGAGTACTGGACCACCATGGCCAGGAAAAGGGCCCTGCCAAGTTTTTGGATAAAGGACGCCAGGGCCTGGATGAGCGCAGCGTTGCAGTATCAGTACGATTGCTGGGCTGCACTCAAGCCCGTCAACACCGACGCGGTGTTCGGGGCGATGTCGCGCCTGGACTACCAAACGGAGTTAAGCAGCAACGCGCTCGCTATCCTTCTCTGCTACGATGTATATGGGAAGGACCTTGCATCATGGGAACCGCCCAAGACGGAGCGCGACGGCTTCTGGGAGGCAGCAGGGGAGGGTATCAGCTCTGCGGCGGGTCTTAGAGCCGGAATTCCGTCGAATTTGATGGTGAACGTGACGGTTTGTAAATACGGTGGTAGTGGCTGTCTAAAGACGGTGCAGGAAGCCGTTGACCTGGCGCCGTTGGACGTTGAAGACCGCAGGTTTGTGATATACATAAAGGAGGGAGTTTACGAGGAAACGGTTCGAGTGCCATTGAGGAGGAAGAACGTGGTATTCTTGGGGGACGGCATGGGGAGAACGATCATTACAGGGTCATTGCAAGAGCTTGGGCCTCCCACCTACAACACCGCCACGGTGGGTAAGTTTCTACCTGTGCCACCATTCATAACATCAAGAAAGAGCATAATAAAAATTATGCGACATAGTAAGCTTTTTTGTACATAGACAGCCAAATTCACAAGTTACATTACTTGTTAATTGTGTTTTATTCTTAGTATTACCCTTTTGTTAACTCCTTTTAAGTTTCAACCCTAGATCATATACTTTTCGGATATAACTTATAATAAATATTTGCAGGAGTTCTAGAATTTTTCAAATGTTATTTTTGAAGTTGTAATAGTTGTGGGCACTTGAGAAGCTTGAATGTGCGTCCTAGATCAGCGAGTAACCTTGATTTTGTCAGTGTATACCATGGTTGCCAATGTTTTGATGATTATGGAGCAGGAGTTGAAGGCCAGGGATTCATGGCCAAGGGTATCACAATCCAGAACACGGCTGGTCCCGACCCCCACCAAGCGGTAGCCTTCAGATCGGACAGTGATTTATCCATCATTGAGGACTGCGAATTTTTAGGCAACCGAGAAACTATCTACGCTCACACCCTCCGCCAGTTTTACAAGTCCTGCCGCATCGAAGGCAACGTGGATTTCATTTTTGGAAGCGCTGCGGCAGTATTCCAAGATTGCCAAATCTTGATCCGGCCTCAGCTACCACTCAGCCCACGGAACGAGACCAATGACATCATTGACCATGGCAGGATCGACCTTGCGATTGCTGCGCATGGCAGGACCGACCTTGTCCTAACATCTGGATTTGTTTTCCAAAATTGCTCGATCAATGGCACGAGTCAGTTCATGCGAATGTATTACAGCAACCCCGAAGCATACAACTGTTTCTTGGGGAGGCCATGGAAGAAGTATGCCAGAACGGTTTTCATAAATTGTGGCATAGAAGATCTAATTTCCCCAGCGGGATGGATGCCACGGGATGATAGTAACTTTGCACTGAAGACGCTTTACTTTGGGGAATATGGAAACACTGGACCAGGTTCTAATTTGTCTGAGAGAGTACGTTGGAGCAGTGTGATTCCCACAGAGCACGTTCCCACATATTTTGTCGACAATTTCCTTAAGGGAAACGGGTCTAGCTCCGTTAAATAAAGACATTACCTTGCGAGTATTAGGATCCATTTGGGTTAAAAAATTGGTTTGGGCATTATATATACACTCAAACAATATTAGGAGATCACAAATTCTTTGGCCAGGGCGTTTGTTGATTGCGGCTCTCATCGGTGGCATTTATGGCTTGAACACGGTGAGGGTTTCTCTAAACCTATGTACCACTTTCACTACACCTCCACTTCGTTTGGGAAATTCCAGCTAAAAAATCATATAATTACTAAAGAAGTTCATTTTCACTTCAAAAGCTAACATATGATGTGGATCAATATGTTCATATTTAATTATCAATATACACTTTATTGCACTGGGAATATATAGTCTCATATTCCTAAGGTGTGAGTGTGTGTATTTTCTATATGCCTTTTCTTTCTAGGCTTTTTAATGGGAGTAGTGTTGTAACATTCTCATATCAACTTTTTATTTATTTAAAAGGAGTTCTTGAATTTTTGAATTTCTTGTCAACATAGGTAATAGAATTCGGGAGTTAAAAAAACTATACCTAAAACACACAAAAAAAAAAGAAAAAAAGACATGTATGGTAGTTATTAGCCAAATTGGAAGAGGAAAGTAACTCCGACAGTTCCATGATTATTCTTATTTAGATTGTTTTGGTGAATATATCTCAATGAGAAATCCCATTGAGAAAAAGAACATGGGGCATTAAACTTAAAAAAGGATGAAGTGTTAACTATTTGATCATCTCATGGAAAAAAAAAATTATCACAAAGAAAAGATTCTCAAAACTAAGGTTCTCTCTTATCTTAGTTGTCTACAGGTTTGTCTATTGTTATAAAAGAATTTGCAATAACCTTCAACCAATTAATGAAGAAAGGGATTGATATGATGTAATTTGGGTTAGTGGTATCAAAAAACATAATTTCGTTAGGTGGCTAGTTTGTTAAGATAGATTTTCCACAATAAAAGGAATTGTAAAGTTGTTTTGTTAAGTTAACTTATATTATTATTTTTGTCAATCTTATGTAAAAAAAAAAACTCATTTCTTTTTTAATATTCATGGATAAGAATAATTTGAAATATTATCCTTACTCAAAATGAAATCTAATGTCATATTGAAAGATAGAATAAAGAAGTACAATAGATCGTTTAAATAACTAAAGAAAAGTATTTGACTACAAAACTTCTTAAGATATGTTTTTTTTAGGTTTACATTTATTGTATATAAGTTGAATGCAATAAAAGAGGATTTTAGAATAAAACAATTGATATTCTAATTTTATCTATTTTATTAGCCAAAGTAAAGAAAATTATATAAAAAAGAGCTTCTTTGTTATTTTGAGTAATGTCATTTTGAGTGAGATTTGAAGGTTTTTAACCTCCATTGTTTTTGTAACTTTTTCATAATTTTTGTAATGTTAAAATATGTCCCTATATTTTTGTACGCTAATTTTTATTAATATAAAACTATATTTTTTCACCAAAAAGAAAAAAGAAAAAAGGATTCTTAACATGTTGCATACTATGATCTTACATAGTATTTTGGAAACTATATAATAGATTTTTTTTTTTGAAAACCAACTTGTTAGAAAAGAAAACTTTCATAAAGAATAATATATTTATAATGTGGACTCAACTGTATGACGACAGTGTTAACAATTATTTTTTGCCTTGGAGCTAAGCAATCTAGGACCAAAGAGTTCCACTTGGAGACACCAAAACCTCCAGCTCCTTTTTGCTTACACAGAAAAAAAGCTCTATTATGACAGTGCATGGAGATGCTTTTGCATATGTGAGGCTTACAACTCTCCCAGCCATGTGAAAGGCCATGGCAGCCATGCTAATGTCCCTTGTCTATTAAAGAGAAAAGATGAGCATTATTTGAACCTAATTTATTTAGTATTACACTTAAATTTGGGTTTTCTCCACTTCTTCTTTTACATTTGATTGTTATAAAACAAGGTGTTTGTAATAAAATAAAATAAAATAAAATAAAATAAAATAAAATATTGACCGTATAAGCTAAGAATTCTTTACCACTCTACAAGTCATAGAAAAGGGAACTAATAAGAAAATTAAAAAAATAACTTTGATATTTTTTGTTTAATGAATACCTATAACATGTCTTTCTCTTTGACTGAGAAGCAAGTATTTATTCCACTTCAAGAAATTCAACCAAATTAATTTGAGACTAAAGCTTTTTTTGTTCCAACTAAAGATGCAGTTGCAAATACTAAATCTTCTCTAGGTACAAATAAGAATCGATCTATGGGAAAGAAAAAAGAGAAGGAAACAAAATTTCATATATGAGAATAAATTTGCATTACTAGAGGTGAACTCATTAATTGATTCTATTGTAGAGATTTGGATAATGGAGGAAGAAAATAAACCTCCCAATAAAGGTAAGTACTATCATGAAACATTAGTGGCTTAAATAAAAGCCTTAAATTAAGGGAAATAGATGAGTTTGTTTTGATTCATGCCCTTTAAGTTATTATTTTGCTTAAACATAGAGTTAAAGAAGAAAATGCTAATGTAATTATAAAGAATGGGTTCATAGGTTGGAATTATATCTATAATTACAGGTTTAGTAGTATTGGTAGAATATAGATCATTTGGAAAGCTTTTGATCTTCAACTTACAATTAAAGAGTCTTACTTTCAAGTTATCTATTGCTTAATTGAAAAGCCATGTATGCACCCGTATTTGTTATTTACTATTTATGCAAGTAACTTAGAGATTGAACGTAGAGAATTGTGGGTTAATCTTACTAGCTTCTCGAATCTTAATGTTAATGATGTTCCTTGGTTAATTATGAGTGATTTCAATGAAATACGAAATACAAGTGAACGCATTGGTTCTAATATTAGATGGACATAAGGAATGGAAGATTTGAATGAAATGATTGAGACTATGCCATTGATTGAACCTTCTTATTTGGGTTCATTGTTCACATGGACAAATAAAGGCTTGGGTATTAGTTTTAAAGCAAGTAAAATTCATAGAGCCCTTACTAATGAGGAATGGATTCTCAAATTTGAAAATTTTGCTATTGAATGTTTGCTCCCCTTGGTGTATCAAATCATTCTTTATGTCTAGTTAAGTTTGGTAATGCCACACACAAGAAGAATTCTTCATTTAGGTTCTTTAATTTTTAGGTTGATTGCTTAGATTTCATGAATACAATTAGTTTATTATGGCAACATGAAGTAGTAGGTTCAAGAATGTTTCACGTGGTGTATAAACTAAAAACTCAAACTTCCTTTTAAGAAGCTTAATGCAACTCAGTTTAGTAACTTGCATCGGAAAATAAAGAATGCTAGAAAAAATTTACAACAAGTGTAGCACAAATTAGAACTTAATTCTCATTGTCCTAATACCCATTTTGAGGAATAGGTACAATAGACTTACAACTTGCAATGAGTAAACATGAAGAAATTCTACTTAAACAGAAATCCAGGAACTTATGGTTGAAAGAAGAGGATAATAATAGTGAGATCTTCTTTCCATCATTGATGCGAAGAAGAGCATAGAACCAGATTAGTAAACTAGTATTGGAAGATAACTCAGTTATCATAGAAGAAGATGATTTGAAAACTGCTATTATTTCATATTATTAGTCTATTCTTGGTAATGCTAGAAGTATCTTCATCGATTTTGAGAAGTACACTTCTCTATTCCATGACAACGTAAGCATACTTCTTAGTCCCATAAGTTTTGAGCATTCATATGTTATTAAAGCTTTTTGGGGAATTCATGACTTCAAAGCCCTTAGTCCAGATGGATATAATAGCTTATTTTATAAGAAAACTTGGCCTATCATTGGAAGAAATATAGAGGATGTTGTACTAGAATTTTTCTCTTCTAGGAAGTTAGTGAAGGCTATAAACTCTATATTGTTATATTTAGTACCTAGGGTCCCCAACCCTGTTGCAATAGAGACTACAGACTAATAACATCTTGCAATGTTTTTTACAAAGTTATTTCCAAGATGTTGGTTAAAAAGCTTAGTCTTATTCTCCCTATAGTGGTAAGCTAAAACGAAATTGCTTTCATTAAGGGACGTCAGATTTCTAAATATATTATACTTTGCTAAGAGCTACTTCACAACTATCATAAGGGTGATAAAGGTAAATGTGTGGCCATAAAAATTAATCTCATGAAAGCATATGATATAGTTAAATGAAAAATGATATTGGGAGTCTTGAAAACTATTAATACTACCCAATATTTAATTGATCTTATTGGTGAGTGTATTACTACACCAAGCTTGTCAATAAATTTTAGTGGAGAGTATGCAGGTTACTTTGAATTTGCCAATGGACTTAGAGGGACCTATTATCCTTATATTTATTTGTACTAGTTATAGAGATACTCAATAGAATTATTATTGCAAAGACCTCCACATCAACTTTTAAGTTCCACTAGTGATGTAAACATAAAAAAAATCACTCATTTGTGTTTTGGTGATGATCTGTTCCTTTTCTCCCATGGTGATATAGCTTTAGTTCTCTGTCTTGTAGAAGCTTTAAAGGAATTTGTTGAACTCATAGGTTTACATTACAACCCTAGTAAATGCAAAATATTCTTTTCAACATTGTCAGAGCAAAAACAACTTCTTATTCTAGATCATTCACCTCTCCTTATAAGTACATTCCATATTTGATATCTTGGAGTTTTTTTTATTACAAAAAGACTTACTCATGCTAATTGCAAGGGTTTAACAGATAAGATATTTGGTAGAGTAGACGGTTAGGGAATAAAACATCTTAGCTATGTAGGAAGGTTATAGTTAGCAAAATTAGTCTTGATTTTCACATGTACATTTTGGATAAAAGTTTTCTTACTGCTAAAGTAAATAATTTATGAGATTGAAAAAAAGATCAAGAACTTTCTTTAGGTAGGTAGTACAAATACACAATACTCTAATAAAGTATTTTGGCAAATAGTTTACTCACCAAAGAAGAAATGGGGATTGGGGTTATCGAATCTTAAATTTTGGAATAAACTCCTTTTTGGACATATGCTTTGGAATCTCATAAATCTTTCAGATACTTGTCTATGAAGTAATGGATCCACAGCACGAAATGTAATAGAACTTTAGTAATGCAACTTGATATAAAAGGTTTCATGGCATGGAGTTGGAGAGATATTTTTAAATTAAGGCTCACACTTACCTCGATTCTTAATAGATCTACTTATTGCTGTAAACAAATTTATCAGCACCTTCAACTAATAAATGAAAAAGTGTATTGGTATAATGTCTTTAGACTAGTAGTATCAACAAACATAATTTCATTGGATGGCTAATGTGTCAAGATCAAATTTCTATAACAAAAGGAATGGTATAATGACTCCCTCCAGTTAATTTATATTGTAATTTTTGTCAATCCCATGTTGAAAATAGGAATCATCTTTTTTAAATGTCCTTGGACAATGATGGTTTGGAAAACTATCCTTGCTTAGAATGGAATTTAACGTGATATTGGAGGACAAAATGAAAAACTATAATGAATTATTAGAGCAACTGAAGAAAAGGATTTGGCTACTAAACTTCCTAAGTCATCTTTTTTAGCTTGCATTTATTGTAGATGAACAAAATGAAGTAGAAGATGATTTTAGAACAAAACAGTTGACATTCTGATCATATTAGCTAAAGGAAAATTGTATGAGGAATAACTTATTTGTTATAAAATATAAAATTCTCATAGGAAAATGTCATTTTGAGTAAGATTTGAAAGCTTTCAAACCTCTATATTTTTTTAATTCTTTTAATTCTAAGATATGCCCCTATGCTTTTGTATATTACTTTATTAATGCACCCTTAAATTTTAACAAAAAAAAAAAAAAAACCATTTCATTGATACCTTCTCACACAACTAGTTATTCTAGTTACACATTAAAAAGTAAAAACATAATTCTCATAGTCAACATATTATTGATAAAACCTATTATGATCTTGACAGTATTATCTAATTCTTGTGTAGTGAAAATTAACATATTGAAGACAACATTAAATTTGCAGAAGATTGCGTGTTATTGTTCTACATGGCGCCACAACTCTATATCTACATGGGCATAGTAAATCTTCTAATCCGGAGTTGTTTGTTGTTCATCTTGCAAGGAAGCACTTACATCGACGAAGAATGCTTGCCATGCATTTTGCCCCAACAACCCTATGTTGCCTGAATATATAAATAAATTGATTGAGGACTAGCTTAGAGGCATGGTCCAATACAAAAATAAATAAATAAATAAAATATAAAAGAAAATAATGACCTTCTTTTTAATTGATTGGACTTCTATTGTTCAATTTGTGAGAAAAATCTCATAGTAAAACGTTTTATTTCTTTTTATCCTTTTACCCGAATAGAAGCTTTTGCTTGTTACACTAATTATTTGCATGGTGAAGCAATGTGGATAGAAAAAAGGAGTAGACACGAGAAATATCATGTGATACGGAACCCATGAAAAAGAAAGTTGATCCACGTCGAAACACGAAGAACCTTCAAACTGCTCCACAAAGAACATGCAGATTTTTACTTCATTACAGGTGGATAACTAAAAATCTCCTACTCTACATAGGAGTTAAAGTGTATACAGTGTTGTCTATCACTGAAAAATTGGGGAATTGTAGCATATTCAATTGGCTGGAACGAAAGAGATTTTACTACTCACCTGAGGTTGTGGCGAAAATGAAGATGAAGATGAAGAAGATGAGGACAACTACAAGAAAACAATTAGATTCAAGAGTCTTGGCCATGTTCTTCTTCTTGTGCTAAAAAGGAGTAAGCGTTTATAGTATAGATTTACTTCAAGCCTCTACCTTAAAATATTGCCGCCATTAAGAACAGGAGTGAAACCTCGAAAATTGGACTGCACTAAAATGCCTCATGAGCTTGTTAAGGCATCAGCTTTGTTTAGTATAACTTGCTCTTCTCTTCTTGAAGAGTCGTTTTCTTTCCTTTATAGTTGCAATACGAGCCACTATTGTGCATAATTCAGACTTATATCTTTGTTCATTTGGCTTATGTAATCAAATTTCTCTTTCAAAGAAGCAGCAACTAGTGAACCAACTATTTTGACATTCCCTCCACGTTGCATTTTCCATTATCTTGCTTTGCGTGTCGCAGTTGCATTGGGAGAAGCATGGCCCCTACCATGCTTGGCTTTTGACCTTGTGATAACAATATTCTGTGTCGTTTGTATAATCATACAATGAGCAAACCACATTATAAATACAAACAAACAAGTTATACCAGCTGCTGCCAGAGGACAAAGCTACTCCTCAGCTGTTGGGCATTTTTCTAATCATGGCCACAAAATCTTAGAAAGCTCGAAAGGACATGAAGATAGAATGCCTTTTGATGGAGATGGACCATAGAATAGCAATTGATGGTGACAAAAAAGGCAACTTGTCAGTGACTAACAACTACAAAAATAGTGACCACATCATTCTTTGCTAATTGGCCTTTTTTTTTTCTTTTTCTTTTTTTATAGCAATAGATTTTGTGACCTTTCAGCATTTCTATATATTCAAATTGATGGCTTATCTCTCTCAAAATTAAAATCTTTTCACATTAGCTTACGGGCATCGAACTAGCATGGTAACGGTAGGAATTGGTGACATTTAGTGGCCAAAGGTGTCATTTTGCCTCATAAGACATTCAAAATTAGTGTAAGTGGAAATGAGGGTAAAAATGAAAAATAAGTATCATACTAATCTTGTGAGTAGTTAGTAAATATATCATATATGAAATATATCCTAGGCATATCCCATTTATACCTTAAAATTTATTCTATTCAATATTAGTTTAGAAAGGGAAAAACATGGAAAACCCTAGAAAAGGGTTTCTCCGCATTGTGAGGATGATAACTCATGTGCTGCATTATGGAGATGACAGTTGAAGGGCGTTGTTTTGTGTTGTAGCCGCCTGTCAAGAGAGATACCAATATGTATGTACTATATACGAAATTGGAGGTGGGACTTGCTATAGGTGCTAAGAAAAGCCATGGATGAGCTGAGTGTGTGTGTTGTAAATAGAAAAGATAGGTCGATGCATCAAAAACAATGGATATAGGACTAAATTATCCAAGCTACCTTAGATCTTATATCTCTTGCATGTTTATGGCTCCATCTATGCATTAATATGTTCATATGATAAGTTGATTCAACAACAAGTAAAGAGAGTTACATTATTTCATTAGTTGCATTGCAAGGAGTTTATGTAATTTGAAGGATTCAGCATAACAACTCACATGGAATTTTTGTCCCATGCAGCAAACGCTGCTAAGAAAGTTAAGAAAATGAATTGTGTATATGGACAATTATGTGACTTTCCTTTGCTTCTTAAGGCTCGGTGCCTTCATTGTCAGTTTTAATTTTGATAGAAATACAAAAATCCGAATATGGGAGATTCTTTTGTTGGTTCTTGTGTGGTAATCGTGTTTTTCATCTTGTGAAAGTACAGTTTTAGTTAAAAGTAATTCCATATCCAAGTGCCACAAGTTTAGATCATCTTATCTAAAAGCGACACGTCTTTATGATGTAACTTCTCTTTAATGGAAATCAACCGGATATTTTTTTAATATCTTATGTCCGTTTCCTCTTTAAATTTGAGTTTTTCTTGAACTCTCTTGAAAAAGATGGCAATCTGGAAAAGGATATTCCTAATCGACTGGTACTTCAACTCACTGATGCAGTTATGTTAGAGATAAATTTTATTGAACATGTTTTGATGAGAAAATAGAATGGCTAGATGGGTGTTTACCAGCTAAGGAGCTTAAAATCTTCAGGACTCATATTCATGCATATCCATGCATGTTCATCCTTGTCCTCCGGAGAAGAAGGAAACCACAGCTTGAAGTCGGACAAGTTGCATCAGCTGGTGAAAATCCTAGCCAATGAATTGAAATCTCTTGCTTCCTTTTAAGTTCCTTTGATTCGGAACCACTTGAGAGGCATCGAGAGAAGCTTCATTCCTCCAGACTAATTCTAGGAAGTACGTCTAGAATGGGAAAATTTCCCCCAGTTTCTTTTCAAGAGGAGATGTTGTCAAACAAATTGAAGGCAGATGAACATAACGTGAGGGATTGTAGAATGGTAAAAATCCTAGCCATTCTATTTTCTCATATATGTATGTGATCGTTAAGTATAAGAAGTTGTAGATAATCTATATATATATATATATATTTTAACTTGTAAAATTCTGGTGTATTACACATTGTTAATTTGTTGATGCATTATATTATTTATATTTAAAGATGTTTATATCTTTTATAAGAAAGATTTATATACTAAACACATCAATGTATAAACTGAGCTACAATTTTTTTTTCTTTTATTTGTAAATTGAATTCCATAATACAAAATCAAAGTTCAGCCAACTTCCTTCATTTTTTCCTATCAAAACTCAAAATACATGGAAACCAACTTTATCTTGGACCCATCAAGGATAGCTGTATACAACATTTTGAGTACTTTTGTGTGTTGGAATGATAGAAAGTAACGCCCCTCTATATATCAAGGAATAAGTTTTTATTCTTAAGTTGAATTTTGGATAAGGATCGAGTGTATGTGTATTTGTTTTTTTTTTTTTTTTAACATTTCCAATCAAAACAGCAAGACAAATTTAATAGCCCCTCAAATCTAGAACGAATCAGTGGAAGTGATGGTGGATGCTTTTGTTTATTCCACTTGGAGAAGACCATCCCATTGATGCCGTCTCTCACAAGTAGTTGTTCTAGTTATGCATTCCAAGATAAAAACTTATTTCTTACGATCACTACATTATTTCATAAAAGTTTCTCTTTTCTCCATGTTATTATTTTATCCTCGTGTTATAAAAGGAAAAGAATTTCATTTCCAATCAAATACCTAAAAATATTTGAGTGTGATTTTAAACTATAAACCAAACAACAGCGGAAAATTACTGGTTTTTTCCGAATATATTTTAAATCGAATTTTTCTTTGATATAAATACATTAAAGTATTTTACCCCTTAAGATTCTTCACTACTGAAAATCTGCAGCTTTTAGAAAGTAAATTGACTGATGTTAAGCAATTTATGAAAAAAAAAAGAATTGAAATGTGGCCTTTAATGGCCTGTATGTATAAACAATTGGTAAAAATTCTTTTACTTCTTACAAATATTAAAGGCCAAAGGTAATACCACAGAGATGTCAGTAATTGTAACATGTAAGCGTTGGGGATTAAAACCAAAATGTTGTCTTTCTTTTGTAAAGTTACCAATTATGCTCAACTGCTCAAATGTTTCCTTATAGAACATATCTAAAACTGATTTGGTAACTTTTCAGAGTAAGAGATTTTTCTTGCTGAGGTTCGTATTTCTGCATATTATGCGATTGTGATGTTGACAATAAAATCTTATCTATCCTAGAACCGCTAGAGCTATGTTAGTTTATGTAGACAGATTTGATACATTAGTGGTCCTGTCAGAATCCCATTTACAGATGTATGCGGTGGTTCAGGACGGGAAATGTCGATAAACCTCAATTTTTGTATATTATCATCTGGGTTCTTCTAGCTTAATGTTTCAGATCACAATGAAAATATCTGGATAAGTTGCCAACGTTAAGGGAAGGGAAGCTGAACCTGTCTTGGGTAATCCACAGAATTTCTGACTGGTAAAAAGCATCTCAAATGCTCACGAGGAAGTCACAAACTAGTGAAGTCCCCACCACTCTGCGCTACAGTAAACTCCGTTTCCGCCTTTCAGAGAAATGTGTCACAAAGCAATAATGAAAGAAGACATGGAGCTTGGAAATTTTCTGTATTGCTTGCTTAAGAAAATTGTATACAAGACTAGTCCTTTATATAACTTAAGGATGGACCAAAAAAGAAAAATATACAAATAATAAAGGAAATATTCTTACACTATACACGTAAATAGATTCCTAAATTAGATAACATATATGGAGAGAATATCAAATCATATTGGTAAAGATACACGCATATCTCCAACAAAATGCATTGTTTTCTCTTGGATTTTTTTTCAAACCAGTGCCAACTTTTTCCGAACTTAATCCTGATCTCAGAAAATCTTCATTGCGTTTGTGATTTCTTGAGAATTTAGAATTGCAATTTACTGGGGAAAAGAAGTTCAGGCAATGTCAAAACTTCCTTTCTGTGATGATCATCAACATCACTAAAATTCTGGAGGCCTAACTCCTTTACTCCAGGCATGGACCTAGTTTTACTTTGAGAGAAAATGAAGATCGGTCAGAAGAACAAAATATGAAAGTTAGGTTAGATGTGCATAGGTAAGACTGCTATATATGGTATTAAATTATTAGCATCATTGAGAAGTTCAAGGGCAACTCATCCTCTTATTTCTTTAAAATGAAGTATTATTGTATATTTTTGGTACAGAAGACACAGACATGCCTGTACTCTTATGAATTCGTTGTCAACATCGTTGTTGGCCCTTGCATCGTCTGTGTTGGCAATGGCATGGCTCTATACAACAAACTAACAATACTACAATGGCAAGAGAAATAAAAAGAAATAACAAACAAGAATATATAGAAGACAACAATTGATAGATGTAGCTTTGCCGATTTTAGTACTTGGATAGTTGAAGTAAATGAATAAAACTGTTACGGTTCTAAAATGATATTAGATCTGTCATGTTAAAAGGCTTAAGCTTATTAATATTAAAAACTTTGTAGAAAAATGCAAATCACTAGTTATGGTTGCCAAAGGACAAGGTACAAAAATCCATCACCTAGCCTTTATACTGATTCACGTAGATGAAATAAGAAGCTCGTTGGGTGGGCCCTCACTACAAAACAAGATGGAATTCCAAAAAAACCGCCGAGCTCTGAACACTGTCACCAAAACGGGATGACTACACCAGGGCATTTCAGTCTATCCGAGCATGAGCCGCCGTTGTCGGACAAAAGATACGCCGATTTCCCTGTCGGTAGAGCACCTACGTTCCACGGCTAGCTACCCGGAGATGACGGACGAGGAGATCCTACAGCTGGTGGACGGCCTCATGAGGGATGCCAGGCATCACCAGCATCAGGTCCTAAGGTCGATCCTCGAGCTTCCAAGGCTGCGTACACTATCTTAAGCCCCACCTTCAAGGCTTCAGCGCCGGTAGACGCCGAGACCTTCTGTCACGCGCTGCCGTTGTCTTCCTACGATTACTACGTTCATCACATCAATTCAATGGCCAGAGGTCTGGTCGACCATGATCAACCTCTCGCTTGTTTATTAATATTGGAGTAAATGCAGAAAACACTTATGCACACACTAAAATCAACCAAGTAAATCATAAACATAGAAATTTATGTGGTTCGGGCAAATATCCCTACATCCATAGCCTAAGGAGTCACTTTTTTTATCAATGAGAAAGGTTATAAGGGATTACAAATCCTCACAAAATTCGAGTTTCTCTCACCGATGAAGGAGATGCATGCTCCAAATTTCTCTCTCTCGTACTCTCACTAGAGTTCATATGCTACACTTTTTTTGTCTTTCTTTTTCACGTAAAGGCAGAAATGACCATTTTGCCCCTCACTAATTTTCTTCAAAATAGCAATTTCCTCCTTTTAGAGAAATATTAGTTCAACATCTTTGCACCATTAAAAGAAAAAAAATTGCTCCTAAACATTGACTCTACTTGGAGTCCATACAACATTCCACTGACAGATCTCGAACTTATCTCTTGTCAATGGTTTCATCAACATATCAACACCATTAGAGATGAAAAGCAAGAAGAAATAGAGATGAACTTAGAAGCAACGAAGTAGCTCCACGTACCAAGAGCTATAAAATTGTCAACAACAAAAGGAAACATTCTCAAAAGTTTTCCGACCGTGTCTAAGTTTCCATTCCTCTATGTCTTTTCATAATCTAATGCTTGCAACATAACCTACAGATCCGTCACATGCACCTTGGACACCACCTTCCCAAAATTTTAAATTTTCGAAGGAAAGAGGCCTAACATGTAACACTGATCATTTTCCTCAAACATCATTCTTTTTTCCTTTTTAATTCAATGCCAAGCCCCACTATCTGATAACACAACCCCAAAAAAGCCATGACATAAGTTACTATACTTGATATACTGTTGACCTTAACCAGTGGATGTGTACCTACAATGAATTGATTCACATGCCTCTATATCCAGAAAGAATATTAACAAAAAAAAAAAAAGACGTTGCGAAACATTTTTCAAGCAATTCTTAAACTGTTAATCAAGCACCACTTTCCGAGTGTCCTTAAATATCAAAGAGGTAACTGTGAGAACTGATAAGAACTAGTTTAATCAAGAAGGCACTGTCAAAACGTCCTCTTGGTATTGCCTCTCCTGGACTGACGTGGCGGCTAGTGATTAAGCCAAACAATATAACACCTAGTGTAGGAATTGCAGATAAGAACCAAGAAACTTAAAACAACTATATATTTTGGGAACTGCTAGTGTACACAAGTGCAACACACCGAAGCAATTAAACAAACTTTACAAGCTAAATATCAAGAGACCTATTTGATCAGTGGATTGCAGACGTATCAAAGAAGAATTACTTGAAAACAAACCACCAGGATGGTACACTAGAAATAAATCTCATTTGTTGATACTTTTCAGTTAAGAGGCAACTTATTTCAGAAAAATAAAAGATAACTTCTCAATACTGCTTTATTACCCAAATCTACTCAACAATGATCAAGCAAGACATCAGCATCTTTTTTTTTGCAAGTTAACAAGCTTCGAGACCAAAATAAAGGCTTAAATAAGTAACAAAAAATAGCGGGCAAAGCAAAGTTGCAAGGGCGCTGTGATTCCACAAAACTATAGAAGAATCAAAACGTATACGTATGTATTGTGTTACAATGGGTGCTGTGATTCCAATTCAGGAACCACGAACATGAACCAAGAAATCAAATCGGGGGGACAAAGCAACAGTGTGATTTCCACTGGAGTAAGTCCAACTAATCATCTCATCTCATCATTAGAAGTCTATTCTGAAGTCCTACACCGGCGGTCGCTCTCAAATGTATAGGTCTGATAGCCAGTTCCGCTAGAGAGCTGACCTGAGCCGCTACTGCTCGCAGATCTCTTAGATATCATCAATTTCAGTGACAGGAGGCAATGGTCGTTCTGGGATTGAGGGAACCACAGTATCTGTTTCCAACATTATCACAACTTGTTCCATAGTAGGCCTAGCATATAACTCCGGATGAGAACACAGCACAGCGACCAAAACATACTTCTCCACAACTTCCGGCACACCTAACTCAGGTATTCCATCTTCAATAACATCGAAGGCTCTCCCCTTCCTCACCAATGACCAAGCCCAATCGGTCACAAGACAGGGTTGGCTCACAGTACCCGCCACAAGTGCCTTCTTTCCACTCAAAAGCTCAAGAAGTACAACCCCAAAACTATACACATCACTTCTCTCCGTCAATTGACCATACAAGGCATACTCAGGAGCCACATATCCCATCGTCCCTGCCGCCCTTGTACTCATATGCGTCATTCCCTCCGGCGTAAACTTTGCAAGCCCGAAATCGGCCACCTTGGCCTCGAACATCTCATCTAAAAGTATGTTGCTAGTTTTGATGTCCCTATGTATAATTCTCGGTTGAGCACCGTAGTGCAAATAAGCTAATCCCCTCGCTGTCCCCAATGCTATCTTCTGCCTTATCGGCCAACTCAACTTCTGCTCCGAGGACCCAAACAAATGGTCGTACAGACTCCCATTCTTCATCAAATCACACACGATTATCCTCTGGTGGCCCTCGAATTGTGTCGTGGCGGTACAGTACCCTCTGAGAGCAACAAGGTTGACATGTCCCACGCTTGCAATAACCTCCATCTCGTGTTTGAAGTTCGCGTCCCCGGAGGCAGAGCAATTTTTGAACCTCTTTAACGCAACCTCGGACCCATCTGGCAAAACCCCTTTGTACACATTTCCATACCCTCCTCTCCCAATTATATAATCCCTACAGAAATTCCTTGTTGCTTTCTTAATATCATCGAACGTGAAATTCACCAGAGTTATACTGTTGCCGATTGAGCCCAACCCTGAAGCTAATCCCACCTCCTTTTTCCCTAAATCTCTTCCCTGTCCTCTCTTCCTCTTCTTCTTTATCTTGAGCCACAAAAACCAAACGCCACCAATTAATAGCAAACACCCAAATCCGCCTCCAATCACGACCGCCAAGATCACAACCTTCTGCCGATTACTCATCGAGCCCGAGGACGTATAGTCGAGCCCCAGGAAGTCGAGCGAGAAGAGACACATCGCAGTGCCTTCGTTCAAGTAGGCAAAAGACGCCGCATAAATATTTGTATAGGAGACACAGCCGGAAAGGTTTCCGATGGAGGTTCCGCTCAGGTAGGAGACCTGCAGGCTGGAGAGGCTAGCGGTGCAGGAGGCACATGGCGAGGCGTTCTCGAGCGACTGGTTGCAGTTGGAGATCACGTTGCTTAGTGTCTGGTTGGGAACTGTGGCTTCAAATTCTGCTCTGGTGGTAATGTTCAGGCACTCTTCGTATATCCAATGGGTCTGGAAGCCGCAGGAGGACCGGATGTTGAAGCCTTGTACGGATCGGTCGATGACTTTCTGGTAGGCGGACCAGCAAGACTCGGAAGAGTTGAGTGGGGGGCCAAAGAAGCCCGTGGTCCGCAGGTAGTGGGATTTGACAAGCCTCAGGAATTCGCGAATGTATAGGCACATGGTATCCTTGTTGATTTTGGTATGGTGGGAGCTCTGAAGCAGCCGTGGGAGAACGTTGAAGTCGAGGGGGCAAGAAGCTGTATCATTTTGAGAAAGGGTTTTGGAGGGTAGGATTGCCAAGGCCAAACACAGAGCGAGAACTGGAAGGAAGGAGTGATGGGAGGGGGACATCGGGGGACGAAGGTAACCGCTGTTGAGGATGGTCTGAGAGTTTGGGTTTCAGTTAAAGGGTTTAAGTCATTTGGTCAAGCCAGCCAGTTTGACTACTCTGGTAGATGGCGGAAAGGCAGATGAGGACAAGCAGACACGGTAGGTTCGAGGAAAAGTAGAACCAATAAAGCAACAACTCTTCAGTCCTCCGTAGTTAACAAGCAGGCCAATTAAGAAACTGGGATGTCAGAGGAAGCTTCTTGAGTTGAAAAAACAGGGGAGACACACAGAGAGAGAGAGAGAGAGCACCGACCAGAGGGTGTTGAAAAGTCCACGACCTCTACAACGTCATTGCACGAATGGCCGCCAAACACAAGAGATAATGTCAGCTGATTTCAACCCTTAATTACCATTAACTTTACACCAAAAAGGAACAGCCGTCGTGTTTAAAACGTGACAATTGAAACCCAATCACTTGCTTGAATAATACTCCTCATCATGATCACAGGACCATGAACGACTGCGACACAGCAGCAAAACTATAAATAAAGCGTTCACGCATGTTGTTTTATATGCTCTTATGGAAAGATTGAAAAAACCTATAATTATATTTGGTAATTAAAAGTACAATAGATATATGATTTATCCAACACCACTACCTTTTTAATCTTTTTCACGAAAAAAGCATCAAATTTCTTATTTAATACAAGGAATTCTTCTTAATAGATCTTAAAAACCGTTTAATAAGAGCTTTCGTAATCTGCTTACGTAAGGGTGACCTCTCCTCTAGCCAACAAGTTTGACCGTAGGTCACGAAAGGAAGGTATGGTCTAACATTTCTATGAATTTTGTCGATGTTGCCTCTGCCCAAAGGGAAAAATTCTTATTGTTACCTCTTACACTAAAAACCTCGGTTGCCGCTGCACCCACCTGGCCAGAAATTTGGCCTCAGAAAAATTTCCCTTTGAGTGCAAATCCTCGCGTTTCCTCCGAGCAATCTCAAGATGTCATGAAACCTAAACCACCAACTAAATCATCGAAGGCTTTGGCGAAGATTTCAAACTCTTTCCCTGTTCTCTTCAATTAGAAATATTCCTTCATCAGTTGTAATTTATTTTGATTGTATTAGAATCTTTGTTTCCTTTCTTTTATAGTTTGAATTCACCTATAAATTTAGGCACCGATTGGACAGTTTAATCATTGAATCGAAAACCTTCTTCGTCTTCTTGTTTTGGGTTGGGGTTCCTCTTGTTCGACGAACCTTCAAGAAATTCTTCAATTTCTTGAGGCAGTTGTTTTCAACTCTACGAAAAGAAATGAAATGATTTAACCCTTCTCAATTGATGTTCAGGCTGCAATTACAATTCCCGAGTAATGTTGGATGGAGAGATGTTAGATTTTGAACATGACAAAAAGCCAAAAGAAATGTAAGAGCAAAAAGAAACAAAAAGTAAAGAAAAGTTTCTTTATTTGCTTGTTGCGAAGACCTATACAAGTTATCCCTTTCAAAGGCATTTTCCCTTCCATTACTATATGTGTTTCGCTTATTTCCATCAACATACATGTTCTACATGTACTGCACGAATACTCAAAATACTCGCTCCCCAGTAGATTCAACAATATTTTAAAGAATAGGAAAAATATCCTATAATTTATTTGCTAAAATTTTTAATGATTTTTTTTTTTCCTGATCTCGACACCTGACTGAGCTCAGGGTCAAGTGCCAATAGCTTTACTACTAGACTACCAGCTTGAGTTCCAGTTCATTTTCACTTTTTCGTAAACCTGTCGGAGGTTCTATATAGAACCTGGGAGTAGGATTTGAATTTGGTGTCTATATCTTACGGCTAGACGTTTTATTTTTTTCCTTCTTTCCCTGGGTTGGAGCGTTTGTTCGTAAGACTGCTGGTAAAAAGGGACAGGTAGGAGAAACCTCATCTGATGCAAAACCCATGATCAGCATAAGAGTTTCCATCTCTATGTCTTCAAGAATTGAGGGTGGAAATGGTGAAAAACGCCTCAAATTGCTTCATAGAAATCATATAGACGTGCATGGCTCTTCATTACATGCAGATTTCTACTCCATTACTAATTGGTAACTACAAATCTTCTATTCTTCATAAGAGCTAAAGTCTATACAGCATTGTCTATCACTGAAAAATGAAGGAACTGCAGTATATTAAATCAGTAGGAAATGAAAGGGATTTTACTACTCACCTGAGGTTGCAGCGAAGGTGAAGACAAAGACTACGGCAAAGACAACCGCAAGAAAACAATTAGATTTATGAGTCTTGGCCATGTTCTTCTTATGCTAAAAGGGAGTATCAAGTAAGCATTTATAGCGGAGATTTATCTCCACTGGCATTAAGAAGAAAAACGCTTCGTATTCTCGAAAATTGGAAAGAAGCAAAACGGCTTCATGAACTTGTTAAGGCATCGCCTTTCTTTAGTACAACTTGGTCTTCTCTTCTTGAAGTGTCATTTTCATTACCTTTACAGTTGCGATACCGACCATTTATGTGCATAATTTAGACTTATATTTTTGTATTGGTACAAAATGTTGATTCCTTTTTAGTTAACTCTTGGGATGCAACGAATGGGATGGAGACCAATTTTACAATTCAAGTTAAAACAATTGATCAACTAATGATCACTTAAGTGCTGAATCTCATAACAAAAAGAAAACTAGTTCTATAGATCCCTTTCCGAGGGTCGTTAGTTTCTATCTTATAACCACATTTCATTCTTTGACGGATATAACTTGGGTGATTCTGTAGTGTTCGAGTTGTTGCCTAAGGTTGCAGTGAAGATGGAGACAAAGACAATGGCAAGAAAAAAAGCGGCGTAAAAAATATATTTTTATGGTATCCGTTTATTGCTTCTACTCTACCAATACTCGTGAGTAGTTTACAAGCATTTTCCAGTAGCTTATATTTTTCATGCATCAATCGCAATTGCAGTGAAAAAGACATTCAAACATAAGAGTAGAGCATATTATTTATTTTCAGCAGTAATATCCGAAGACTTGAGTAGAAACACATAGTTGCAACTTGATTTAGAAGGATTCTTCTGACGCATGCCACTTGATTGGCATTTTAGATGGATTTGCATAGGCTTCCATACAGGCAAGGATCACTTTTCAGCTTCAGATTCTTAATTACAATCCGTTCTCATGGCATGCCACTTTGAAGATAACCATTAAATCTCAAGAAGATTGTGTTTTATTTTTCTACATGCGGCCACGACTCACTATCTACATGGGCATAGTAAATCTTCTAACCCAGAGTTGTTTATATTTCATCTTCTAAGGAAGCACGTACATCGAGGAAGAAAGCGTATTATGCATTTTGCGTCGATAACCCCAAGTACTCCAAAATGATTTTACACCGCCGAAGGCAAGTTAAATCTTTGCGACATGTGTACCAAGCAGGCAATTCAACAACAAGAGCCTCGTGCCCGTGGTTCATCAACCGAAAAGAACGTTTAAGAGGTTTAGCTCTATGAGAACCCTTCATAAAAGCTTCCCTAGGAAGTCTCATAGATCCGACTGCACAAAGGGAATAGTCGAAAAGTAAATACATTAGTAGTTAATAAATAAAATGGAGCTCTTACTACTCCGTTACAGATTGGTGAATACAAATCTTCTACTCTTCAAAGTCTAAGTATATTGGGCGTTTTCTATTACTGAAAAATGAAGGAACTACACCATATCAAATCAGCAGGAAACGAAGAAGTTCATACTACTCACCTGATGTTGCGGCGAAGATGAAGATGATGACTAAGAGGAAGACAACCACAAGAAAACAATTAGATTTAGGAGCGTTGGCCATATTCTTCTTCTTGTGCTAAAAAGGAGTATCAAGTAAGCATTTATAGTACAGATTTCCTTTCGCTTATGCTTTAGAATGTTGCCAGCATTAAGAACTATTGCGTAACCTTAACGATTGGAGAAGAGCAAGCGCTTCATGAACTTGTTAAGAAAACTGGCTTTTTTTTTCCTTAAGTGTTATCTTTATTTAATAATATCCACTTTGTAAATAATTTAAAGTTATATTTTTGTTTATTTGGCTAACAATGACCCCTCAAAATGGACCTAGACAATCTCATTTTTCCCGTTTTAAGAATCCAATCTTTTTTTTTTAACTTTCCAATTTGTTCCTCATTAAAGGACATGGGAATAAAATGCGTTGATGTAGATGAGCCATAAAATAGCAATTGATGGTAACAAAAATGGACAAGTTGTGAGTGTAAAATTTTAAAATAGGAAACTTATCATTCTTTGGTCTTTGGCCACTGTTCTTTTAAAATTTTAAAATAGGAAACTTATCATTCTTTGGTCTTTGGCCACTGTTCTTTTAAAATTTTAAAAGCCATAATAATGGCTTTTGCAACCTCAATTTGTCTATTATAGCTTCCTTATCTAAGAAGCAACCAGAGAAATTTTTACATTAGCTTAAAGTTATCGAGGCAACCATGGTAATGAAAGTCACATTATTTCATTAGTTCCATAGCAACAGATTCTATGTATTCTTGAACGAATGAGCACTACAAATCGCGTAGGCTTCATCAAGGAAGTGAAAATTGCTAAAAGAAAATAAGAAAATCAAGTGCGTACTTGGATAGCATTATGTGACTTTCTTTTTCTTAAGTAAGAATAATTGATGAATTATCTGTACTATAAACCTTTATTGTCATTGTTAATGTTGATCAAAAGAAAAGCACCAAAAAAAGCAGAAAATGCGAGAGTTTTATACTGACGCTTGCGTACTAATCTATTTTTTTTCATCCTGTTAAGGTCCAATTTTTCGATATCGAAGTGTCACAAGGATAGACGCCATTTTATCCCAAGGCAACATGTCATTTTGATGTAACATTCAGTTGAGGGAAAGCAGATGGATTTTTTTTTTTTTTTTGGTCCAATGTTGGTTTACTGTTTGAAAGAGAGACTGTTTTATTTATTTTATATATATTTTTCTTGAATTCATCATCTTAAAACAGATGGCGATCTAGAAATGGATAGTCCTAATCTACTAGTACTCCAAATTAGTAATGCAGTTGTGTTAAAGATAACCACTATATACATATTGTGGTAGTTAGAAGGTACATCATATCTTAATATTTTTTCAATATTAGTTTAGAAAGGAAAAAAACATTTGAAACATTGGAGGAGGTTGCGCCGCATTGATCACAGCTCATATGCCACACTATGAGGGCAGCAGTGAAAGATTGCAGTGAAGAAGGAGACAAAGATAATGGCAAGAAAAGCAGCGTTAAATACATGTTTATGGTATCCGTTTATTGCTTCTGCTCTTCCAACTTGTGAGTGGTTTACAAGTATTTTCGAGGAGCTTATATTGTTCATGCATCAATTCGCTATATTTATGCAAAAGGCATTCAAACAGAACAGTAGAGCAATATTACTTATCTTCAGCCATAATCTTCAAAGATTTGATAGAAACACACAATTTGGAAGGATTCTTCTAACGCACATCAGTTGATTGGCCTTTAAAATGGATACATAGGCTTCCATTTCAGATTCGAATTACAATCCGTTCTCATAACATGTAACTTTGAAGACAACCATTAAATCTAATGAACATCGAGTTTTATTTTTCTACATGAGGCCACCACTCTCTGTCTACATGGGCATAGTAATTCTTCTAATCGAGAGTTCTTTATCGTTCATCTTCTAAAGAAGCACGCACATCGAGGAAGAATTCGTACTGTGCATTTATAGTAGAGATTTCTTGTTCCTTATGCTTTAGTGTATCGCTAGCATGAAGAATCGGTGTGGAACCTCAACGATTGGAGAAAAGCAAGCGCTTTCTGAACTTGTTAAAGAAACTAGCATTACTTTTGTTCAACTATTATCTTTATTTAGTAATACCCATTTTGAATATAATTTACAGTTATATTTTTGTTTATTTGGTTAAAAATAACCCTTCAAAATGGACCTAGACAATCTCTTTTTTCCTTTCTTAAAAGTCCTTTTTTTTTTGGCACTTTCCAATTGTTCCTTATTAGGGGAAATGAGAATAAAATGTGTTGATGCAGATGAGAACGATAAAAAAGCAATTGATGGTCAAAACATGGAAAATTTGTCGATGATTAAAAGTTATAAAAATCGGAAACTTATCATTCCTTAGTATTTGGCCATTGTTTCCCACCCCCCTAGTAATGGCTTTTGTAACCTCAATTTCTCTATTGTAGTTTCCCTCTCACAGAAGCAACCGGAGAACTTTTAACATTAGCTTAAAGTTATTGAGCCAACCATGGTAATGAGAGTCACATTATTTCATTAGCCCCATAGCCAAGGATTTATATATTATTGTAAACAAACTAAATAATGGGAAGAAGCTTGCAAGTGAGCAAACGAATTCTATATTTTGCTATGTTGAAACTATACAACATTGTGTTTATACTTATAGACTAAAAACCTAATCCATGTATGGTAATTTCCCAGTAATAATATAATCACATGAACATATTTAACATAATAAGCACGGTTGCACAATATGCCTTTAATACTCTCTCCTAATTTAGAGATTTGAACAAGTCAAATACTATAATATTGGACAAACAATGACAATGATGTCTGTTGCATAAGGCTTTTGTTAATAAACCAACTAGTTGCTCTTTTGTGGAGATATAGCCCATTGCAATAATTCCTTGTTAAAGCTTCTTTCTCATTTAATGACAATTAACCTCAATATGCTTTATGCACTTATGAAAAATTGAATTAGTTGCAATCTTCTTTATTGCTTCATTATCACAACATAACAACTCTAGATATCTTATGTGGAAACCAAAATTCCTAGGTAATTTAATAATTCATACTATTTTGTTTGTTGTAACTTGCATGGCTTGATGTTTTGCTTTAACTTATGATATGAGACTATGGGTTGTTTCTTAGATCACCAAGATATTGATGAATTACCTAACATGATACAAAAATTGGTAATGGATCTTCTCATCAGACAACATATATTGTAATCCAAGTTGTAGTTGGCCTATAGCTCAAAATTAAATGAAGAAGAAAAAATTAGACCAAGTCATGTGTAGCTTTTCAAATATCTAATTACTTTTAGTGCTACCTCTATATGAGATTGCTTTAAATCATGCATAAACTAATTGAGTAATTGAACTAGAAAGGTGATGTTAGGTTTAGTGAAAGTCAAGTAGTTTAGTCTTCCAACAAGTCTTTGATAAGTGGATGGATGCTCAAAAGGTGGATCATTTACCCATTCTTTTGAGTCAACATCATATTCTATACTTTTTAATTCCATATTTTACTCCATAAGAATGACCAATGGTTTGGAACCAACTCGTCTCACTTCAAAAATTAGCTTTAGTATACACTTTTGCTAAGTTAGATAGATTCCTTATGGAGAGTGAGTAATCTCAATATCGAGGAAGAGCTTTGATTAACCAAAATCCTTCATAAAGAAATTAACATTGAGATACTACTTAAGTTTAGAAATAGTTGCTTGACTATTGCTTATAATAAGATGTCATCAACATAAATAAGCAATACTACAAAAGAACTTCCTTGAGTCTTGATGAATAGTAAATGGTCATGATGAAATTGATGAAAACCATGACCGGTCAAGGTTTTAGTGAATTTGTTATTCCACAATATAAAAGCTTACGTTAAACCATATAAAGACTTTCATAATTGACATACCATGCACACCCTAGAGTGCAAAGTCTTGAAAACTATTCTTAAGGATGAAAAATGGGAGGAAGCCTCATATAAATCTCTTCTAATAAGTCATTAGGGAAAAACTATTCTAAACATTCATTAAATATAAGGGTTAATTATGGATAGCAATAATAGTGATAATAAGGTAGACAATGACATATTATGCCATAGGAGAGAAAGTGTCTTAATAATCAATTCCTTTATGCTAAGAGTAACTTTTTTCCACCAATAAACCTTATAATGGTCTAGAGTACCATCAATATGATACTTTATCTTATAAACCTACTTGCATCCAATGGAACAACGATCAAGAGGTAAAGGTACAACATCCCATGTGTGATTGACCGTAAAGGTAATAATATCATTTTTCATGGCAGTCACCTAATTAGGATCACTACCATCTTCCTAGAAAATAATATACTTGAGTATGGGAACTACAGAAGCAATAAAGTGAAGGTACTATATCCCATATGTGATTGACCTTAAGGATTGTGATTTCATTATCCATGGCAGTCACCTAATTAGGATTTCTAGCAACTTCCTAGAAAATAATATGCTTGGGTATAACAACTACAAAAGCAATAAAGTGACAGTAATAAAGGTGACACTAGTAAAGGGAAATATAGTTGGATGTGTGATAAGAGAAGAATAAGAAGTATATGGTAAGGTAAGGCATAGGTAGTTAAAGCTTCATATAAGAGGTCAAATGGTAAGACTAGATCAACATAAAGAGAGATCAAGGTTAGTGCCAGGTGGTGAGTCAGAAGGTGCAAAAGGTGCTAGAAAGGGGATGGAAGGTGGAACCACTAATAGTTCTATGTTGGGAAAGTAAAAAAAAAAAATTATTGGTAAGAAAGATGAAGTGTATGTATCACCATACTATAGATCTAAGGCTAATGGTGTGGCATGGCTATCTAAGGGAGGTGAGGTGGACTATGGAGAAAAAGGGAAAATATTTTCTTAAAAAATGATGTCTTGACTAACAAAGTTTTCCTAAATTGGAATTATTAAATGAGTACCTTTTTTGAAGAGGATAACTCATGAAAATGAATAAAATTTCCTTAGGACTAAATTTTCCATGGACATAATAATAGTTGCATAATAATGCTATCTAGAGACCTGCAAATGATCAATGATGAAAGGTTTTCTAAATAATTTTTAAAATGACTTACTCCATTAAGAGTGGAACAAGGCAACTAATTAATAAGGTAAATGGTAGTAAGAAATATTCCCCTTTAAAATCGGGAAAAGATGTAGGGTAAAAACATCAAAACTTATGCCACATCAAGCAAATGTTGATATTTGTGTTCAGTAACTCCATTTTGTTGAGAAGTATAAATATAAGAGGTCTCATGAACTATCTCTTTCAAGAGAAACATCTAAAGAAAATTTCTTACTAAAAAAAAAAATCTAAAGAAAAAAAAATCTATTCCACTGTCAAAGAGAATGCATTTCCTAACAAAACCAAATTTAGTGGTGACCATGGAAAGAAATTGTTGAACATTGGAAAAACAATTCACTTTTAAAATGAATAAGAAAGGTCCAAGTCATTCATGAGAAATCATAAAACAATTGTTGAAAAATGTCACACATCATTATGGATAGGTGTCTAATGGGGACTCTTACATCCATGTAAATTAAGTCAACACATAATGTAGTGACCATTTGGCTTAATGGAAAAGTAAAATGAGTTTGTTTTGGTAAAAAGCAAACAAGACAACAAAAAGAATTTGGACAAGAAATTGTTTGTCCTTGTCTTCAAAATATGTTTTTAAAGACAATGCCTAAGGCAAGGCATCTACACCAAATTTTATAAGTAATGTTATCAATAAAGATGAGTTACAGACTAAAGTCAATTTGGGAATACAAAACATATGACACATATAAAATAAATAACTAGAAAAAATAGAATGAAAATTTGCTAGAATAGGCAAAAAAGGAGACCAAAGCCCTTAGTTAACCTTGCCAAACTTGGTCAAAGCTCCAATCATATTATCTTGAAAGATATAAAATTGTTGAAAAAATGTCAACATAATTATTGTCACAAGTTGGTATGAATAATAAATTATGTCTAAAATGTGGGGCATATAAAATGTTAATGAGACTTAAAGTGGGGAAAGAATTAGAATGGCCTATATGAATGACAAGACTATGAGATTTATTAGGCAAAACAATATAAATGGGAGATGCCCATGGATAATCATAATAAAAAATAATTAAATCATAAGTGATATAATCACTTGTCCCTGAATCTATGATTCATAAAGATGTAGTCTTGAAGGGTAAAGATATGCCTATAAAATTAGTAGTAGGATGGGAAATGCTCATTTGGTTCATGAGGTTGACAAGCTTTTACAATTGTTTCATGGCCAAGTTATGCCTAATGGATCCTCCATAAATGTTGCTAGGAGTGGGCGGTAGGTAGCCCAAAATACTTGCACTAGGATAAAGGGGTGGGGAGAATTACCATAAAAGGGAGCCCACCACAAGGATCAAAAGTTAGAGGATGCTATGGACCATATCCAAGGGCATTTAAGGGCCTAAAAGCAAAAGTGGGAGGCTAGCCCGCTACAACATTATAGGCATTGGGCCTAGTTTTCTTTTTTGTTACACCTTTTTGCTTAGGCTTCCAACCCAATAAATAGCCTAGCAAACGAAAACAAGCTTCCTTTATATGACTTAGCTTTTTATAATGGCTACAAAAGGTTCTTTGCCTATATTAGCCATGGGCAATAGGTTGGAAAGTGAGCACACCTTCCTTGGCATGTGGGTTGAGCCCACTTGCACCTTTTTGATCCATTAGACTAAAATCTTAGCTAATGGACTAAAATCTCTTGGTACCTTTTTTTTATCCAAAACCACCAGAGGCATCAATGGAAGTTTCATTCGTCCACATCAATTCAAGAAAGCATGTTTAGTATGAAAAAAATTCTCCTAGTTTGTTTTTAGGTAGAAATATTAACAAACAAATTGATAGTTGATGAACACAACACATATAATAAAAAGTAAAGAGACTGTAGTGTACTTAGACTAGTTTGATTTGGAGAAGTATTCTAGCATAACAAGGCTTTCATAAGGACATCGACGATTGGAATTCTAAATTGCAATGGATGATTAAAGCAACTAAGGGAAAATATTTGGTTGCAAAACTTCTTAAACTTTTTTTCTTAGTATGTCTTTATTATATATGGTTTGAACATAATCGTAAACGTTTTCAAAATGAGACTATTGATATACCAATTTTGTTGGCTAAAATCAGGAGAGTAATTCTTGGAAGAGCATCTCTATTTAGGAATATTAAACTCTCTCAAGCAAATGTTTTATTGTGTCATAATTGGAGAATTTCAAATTCTATTTTCTCTTAGATGAATTGTAATGTTGGGTTTTACTCCTAAGCTTTTGTATTTTCTTACTCTTTGATGAATAAACTCACATATTCATAAAATAAAATAAAAAAGAATTCTTATTCTTAAGTTGAACTCTAGATAAGAATTGTTTTTTAATATAGTTTTCCTATTAAAACAGCAAGGACAATTTAATAGCCGTTCAGGTTTTAGAATGAATTATTCTTCTTTTTAGACACACACACATTCACGCATGCCCCAATGTTGAACCTGTAAACAAAAGGATCCAAGTTCGAGTACTCACTAAAGATTGCAATGAAGATGAAGACAAAGAGAATGGCAAGAAAAACAGCATCAAGTAAATGTTTATTGCTTCTCCTCTTCCAAAACTCATGTAAGTAATTACGAAGTATTTTCCAGCAACTTTTATTTTTCGTGCATTATGCGCAATATTTATGAAAAAGGCATTCAAACAAAAAAGTAGAGTAATATTATTTATCTTCGGCCACAATCTTTAAAGATCTGAGTAGAAACACATAGTTGCAACTTGATTTAGAAGGATTCTTCTAACACATCCCACTTTATTGACCTTTTATATGGATTTACGTGGGCTTCCATACAGCCAAGGATCACTTTCAAGCTTCTGATTCTGAACAACCACTAAATCTAAAGAAAATTGCGTTTTATTTTTCTGCACGGGGCCACGACTCTCTATCTCCATGGGCATAGTAAATCTTCTAATCGAGATTCGTTTACTGTTCATCTTCTAAGGAAGCACGTACATCGAGGAAGAAAGCCTGCTGTGCACTCTGCGGCGACGAGCCCTGTCTTGACATGATCTGCACACCGCCTGAGGCAAGTTTTATGCCTGCGACATGGGAACCAACGAGACAATTCAACAACATCAAACACGCCTCCGTGCTTCATCGCCCAAACAGAAGGTTTAATAGGTTTAGCTCTATGAGGACCCTTCCTAGAAAACTCCTTAGAAAGTCTCCCAGATTCGACTGCGTAGAAGGAATCGTTGAAAAGTAAATACATTAGTAGTTAATAAATGAAATGAAGCTTTTACTACTCTATATTAAAGTAGAGAGGTCATACTAAAATTCATAGTCAATATTTGGTAAATTCCTATCATTAATAAGACAAAGGTGACTAGGATTCACTTTCGATATATGATGTATGATGACTCAACAAACCTCCAACAACATAGATGATAATTCAGGTGCCAAGGTCCACGTAAGAAAGATTCATAGCTTTAATATTATATTAAAGTAAGAAGGTTCATTTTAAAATTTACAGGCAATATGTAATAAATTCATGTTATTAATAAGGCCAAGTTGGTTAGGATTTACTTTCAATGTGGGATATACAATGACTACAAATCTTCTACTCTATAGAGTCTAAGTGTATTCAAGCTTGTCTACAACTAAAAAATGAAGGAACTATAGTAATATTGAATCAGTAGGAAATGAAAGAGTTTCTACAATTCACCTGAGGTTGCAGCAAAGATGAAGACAAAGACTAAGAGAAAGAAAACCACAAGAAAACAATAAGATTTAAGAGTCTTGGCCATGTTCTTCTTCTTATGCTAAAAGGAGTATCAAGTGACCATTTATAGTAGATATTTCCTATTGCCTCTGCTTTAGAATATTGCCACCATTAAGAACTAGTGTGTAACCTCACCGATTGGAGAAGGGCAAGCTTCTTAAACTGTTGATGAAACTTGCTTTTCTATTCTTGTAGCGTTGTTTTCATTTAATAATAGCCATTTGTGTATAACTAAAATGGCCCTAGACAATCTCTCATTTTTTCCTTTTTTAAGAATCCAATTTTTTTTTTTTTTTTTAATTTTACAAGTATAGATCTTTTGTTTCTTTAGCTCACACACACGCCTAAGAAGGGGGAGATGTCCAACTCATCACTTGTTGGTCTGGCAAGTTAGTGGCCCCTTTAGCTTACCACCTAGCCAAAAGGAAAATCAACAATTATAAGATTGATAGTATAATAGATCTCTTTTGTTTTTTTTTTCAACCTTCCAATAAGTAAATCTTTAGTCCTCATTAAAGGGCACGGAGATACAATGCGTTTTGACGGAGATAACCCATAAGGCAGCCATTGATGGTGACAAAATGGACTTGTTAGTGACTAAAAATTATAAAATTAGGGAACTTATCATTCTTTGTTAATTGGCCATTGTTTTTTTCCCCCCCTAATAATGGCTTTTCCGACCTTAACTTCTCTATTATAGCTTATTTCTTTAAGAAGCAACTGAAGAACTTTTCACATTAGCTTAAAGTTGTCGAGCCAATTGTGATAATGAGAATTACATTATTTCAGTAGTCGCATAGTAGAGGATTTCATGTATTCTTGAAAGAATGAGCATTACAGCTTGCATGGAGGTTTCGTTAGGTGAAGTAAAAATTTCTAACAAGATTGAAAAATTAATTGTATACTTGGAGAGAATTTTGTGGCTTTCTTTTCTTTATAAATTTTAATAAGTATTTTCCAAAATTTTTGGATTTTTTAAATATCATTTTTGAGCCTAAGTAATTAATAATTGATTGAGTTATTTTTTACTTTAAAACTTTTTCCTTCATTATTAGTTTTGATCAAAATAAAAGCACCAAAAAGGCTGAAAATGCGAGAGTTTTGTATTGACCATTGCGTGCTAATCTAGTTTTTCACCCAACAAAAGTGTTATTTTTGTTAAAGTAATTGCATATCCTAATCTTACAAAGATAGATCCCTTTTTATGAGCAAAACAAAATGCCATTTTGGCGTAAACATCTAGTTAAGTCGAAGCAGCAGCATTTTTTTTATTATTTTTCTTTTCCAATGGAGGTTTCCTGTTTGAAAGAAAAATTTATTGTTTTGGATAAACAAGGTCTTGGGGTATGAGATATCAATTTCAGGACTTAACTTTTGGCCAATTAATAGCCACCACTAAATTACTAATATATTGGTAGTTAGATAAAATTTTATCAACTAAAGCTTATTTTTCTCATGACTCTTCATGCACATCCATGCATGTTCATGCTTGTTCTCAAGAGAAAAACAAACCCTCTAGAAGAAATCTTAAAAGTAAAAGTCAATGCTCTTACTTATTCAGCTTCAATAAATTTAACCAACACATTAATGACTCCCTTCTGTCATTCTAGCTAGGCATTCAAATCTAAAAACTTTGTTCCTTTAATCTATTATGAGGATGCCTAATAGTTTGGCCCTTAGGGACTTCAAGCACAAAAACGTGAGAGAAAAGACCACTAAACCTCTTCCTTTTGTGGGGGTTGTTCTTTGCCTGTGTGATGAAAACTGAGATAAGAGAGAACTAGGGAAATGAGTTGGTTTTCTATTGACTTCAAAAAGTATCTTTACAAAAGCCTTCTGTTCATAACTTTTAGAGGTTCTTCCCTGGAACCGTGCACATTAACCTTGGTAGGTTGAACTCCCTGTAGTTGGCATGCAAGGTCCGGATTACAACTGGCATGGTCCCTTACCGAAACATGTTCTACCACTTCCCCTCGGCTCCTGCGATTACACACAACAATTAAACCCACTACTTAGCATGCCCTTCTTTTACAGGTTACCATGCCTCAAACGACCACAGACCACTGACAAAAATTAAAACATGTTTGATAAGCAATGGCACTGATTTTCTCTTCCACTTTGAGAGGACCAAAATATCTAGGAGATAGTTTTGTTGACCTTCTTCGACGAACCTTCAAGAAATTCTTCAATTTCTTGAGGCATTTTTTTTCAACTCTACGAAAAGAAATGAAATGATTTAACCCTTCTCAATGGATGTTCAGGCTGCAATTACAATTCCCGAGTAATGTTGGATGGAGAGATGTTAGATTTTGAACATGACAATGAACCAAAAGAAATGTTAGAGCAAAAAGAAACAAAAAGTAAAGAAAAGTTTCTTTATTTGCTTGTTGCGAAGACCTATACAAGTTATGCCTTTCAAAGTTATTTTCCCTTTCATTCCTATATGTGTTTCGCTTATTTCCATCAATATACATATTCTACTTGTACTGCACGAACACTCAAAAAACTCGCTTCCCAGTAGGTTCAACAAAATTTTAAGGAATAGAAAATATATCCTATAATTTATTTGCTAAACTTTTTCATGATTTTTTTTTTTTTTTTTCTGATCTCGACACCTAACTGAGCTCTGGGTCAAGTGCCAATAGCTTTGCCACTAAACTACCAGCTTGAATGCCTGTCCATTTTCACTTTTTCGTAAACCTGTAGGAGGTTCTGTGTAGAACCTGGGAGTAGGATTTGAATTTGGTGTCTATATCTTACGGCTAGACCTTTTTTTTTTTTTTTTTTTTTTTTTTTCCTTCTTTCCCTAGGTTGGAGCGTTTGTTCGTAAGACTGCTGGTAAAAAGGGACAGGTAGGAGAAACCTCATCTGATGCAAAACCCATGATCAGCATAAGAGTTTCCTTCTCTATGTCTTCAAGAATGAGGGTGAAAATGGTGAAAAAGGCTTCAGATTGCTTCATGGAAATCATATAGACGTGCATGGCACTTCACTACATGCAGATTTCTACTCCATTACAAATTGGTAACTACAAATCTTCTATTCTTCATAAGAGCTAAAGTGTATATAGCATTGTCTATCACTGAAAAATGAAGGAACAGTAGTATATTAAATCAGTAGGAAATGAAAGAGATTTTACTACTCACCTGAGGTTGCAGCGAAGGTGAAGACAAAGACTACGGCAAAGACAACCGCAAGAAAACAAATAGATTTGAATCTTGGCCATGTTCTTCTTCTTCTAAAAGGGAGTATCGAGTAAGCATTTAAAGCGGAGATTTATATCCACCTGCATTAAGAAGCAAAACGCTTCGTCTTCTCGAAAATTAGAAACAAGCAAAACGGCTTCATGAATCGGTTTTGTCTAGTACAACATGGTCTTCTCTTCTTGAAGTGTCATTTTCATTACCTTTACAGTTGCGATACCGACCATTAAGCATAATTTAGACTTATATTTTTGTATTGGTTTGTAAAAGTTAATTTAAGTAACAAGAGCATGGTCATTTTCACGTATTATTTGTTTAACTCTAGATCATATGTAGGCACAAAATGTTGATTCTTTTTTGGTTAACTCTTGGGATGCCGTGTAGAAATTAGGATGCAACAAATGGGATGGAGACCAATTATATAATTCAAGTTAAATCAATTGATCCACTAATGATCACTCAAGTGCTGGATTTCATAAAAAAAGAAACTTCAGTTCTATAGATCCCTTTTCGAGGGGCTTTAGTTTCTATCTTATAACCACATTTCATTCTTTGACGGATATAGCTTGGGTGATTCTGTAGTGTTCGAGTACTCGCCTAAGGCTGCAGAGAAGATGGAGACAAAGACAATGGCAAGAAAAGCAGCGTAAAAAATATATTTTTATGGTATCCGCTTATTGCTTATACTCTACCAAAACTCGTGAGTAGTTTACAAGCATTTTCCAGGAGCTTATATTTTTCATACATCAATCGCAATTGTAGTGAAAAAGACATTCAAACATAAGAGTAGAGCATATTATTTATCTTCAGCGGTAATATCCGAAGACTTGAGTAGAAACACGTAGTTGCGACTTGATTTAGAAGGATTCTTCTGACGCATGCCACTTGATTGGCATTTTAGATGGATTTGCATAGGTTCCATCCAGGCGAGGATCACTTTCAGCTTCAGATTCTGTATTATAATCCGTTCTCTACAATATGTCGCTTTGAAGACAGTCATTAAATCTACAGAAGATTGCCGATTTTATTTCTCGACATGAGGCCACGAATCTCTATCTCCATGGCCATAGTAAATCTTCTAATCGTTTATTGTTCATCTTCTAAGGAAGCACGTACATCGATGAAGAAAGTGTGCTGTGCATCTTGCGTCGACAACCTCAAGTACTCCAAAATGATATGCACACCGCCTAAGGCAAGTTGAATCCCTGCGACATGGGTACCGAGGCAATTCAACAACGAGAACCTCGCGTCCGTGGTTCACCAACCTAACGGAAGTTTTAATAGGTTTAGCTGCATGAGAACCCTTCCTAAAAAATCCCTTAGGAAGTCTGATAGATTCAACTGCACATATGGAATGGTTGAAAAGTAAATACATTAATAGTTAACAAATGAAGTGGAGCTTTTACTACTCCATTACAGATTGGTGATTAAAAATCTTCTACTCTCCATAGTCTAAGCATATTCAGCATTGTCTATAAATTAGAAAATGAAGGAACTACAGCATATCGAATCAGCAGGAAATGAAAGAGTTTCTACTACTCACCTGAGGTTGCATCAATGATGAAGACAAAGACTAGAAGGAAGACAACCACAAGAAAAAAATTAGATTTAAGACTCTTGGTCATGTTCGTCTTATGCTTTATAGTGGAGTATCAAATAAGCATTTATAGTGGAGATTCCCTGTTGCTTATGCTTTAGAATATTGTTAGCATTAAGAATTGGTGTGGAACCCCAACAGTTGGAGAAGAGCGAGCAATTCATGAACTCGTTAAGAAAACTTGCTTTTCTTTTCTTGAAGTGCTATTTTCATTTAATAATAGTCATTTTGTGTTACAGCTGTTTTTTGTTTATTTGGCTAACAATAACCCCTCAAAAGGAACCTAGACAATTTCTCGTTTTTAACTCACACACTCAAGGGAAAGGGTGGGTGTAAGCCCCCACCTATTGGTCTTGGCCCCTTTGGCTTAGGGGTAAGCCAAAGGGCAGTCAACAACTATGAATCATGACTATAATAGATATATAAATTCATTTTGATGGAGATTTAAGTAAATCTCTGTACCTCATTAAAGGACATGGTGATGCAATGCGTTTTGATGGAGATGAACCATAAAATAGCAATTGATGCTGACAAAATGGACAAGTTGTTAGGGACTAAAAATTATGAAAATATCAAAATTATCATTCTTTGCGATTGGCCATTGTATTTTATCCTATGAATGGCTTTTGCCTCCTTAACTTCTCTATTATAGCTTCCTTCTCTAAGAAGGAATTGGAGAAATTTGTACATTAGCTTAAAGTTTTCTAGCCAACCAGGGTAATGAAAGTCACATTATTTCATTAGTTCCATAGCAAAGGATCTTAAGTATTCTTGAAGGAATGAGCACTACGACTCACGGAGGTTTCATTGGGGAAGTGAAGATTTCTAAAAAGAAAATAAAAGAAATCAAGGGTTTTCTTGGAGAGCATTATGTGACTTTCTTTTGCTTAAAAAATTATAATGAGTGTTTTGAAAAATTCTAAAATTTTAAATATTATTTTTAGCTGAAGTAGCTAATAATTGATTGAATCATTTTGTACCACAATTTTTTACCATCATTGTTAACTTTGATCAAAATACAAGAACTAGAAAAAGCTGGAAATGGGAGAGTTTGTATTGACCCTTGGGTGCTACTCTAGCTTTTCATCTTGTGAAAGTGCACTTTCTACTAAAAGTAATTGCATATCCAAGTGTCACAAGGATAGACTACATTTTATTTCATTTTATTTTCTATGAATTCTTCAACTTAAAAGGCTGGCAATCTTGGAAAGGATATTCATAATCGACTAGTACTCCTAATTCAGTAATGCAATTATGTTAAAGATAACTTTGATTGAGGAAATATAATAACTAGATACGACTGTTTTTTTTTTTTTTTTAGATAAAGAAAGTTTTGGGAATATGGGATATCAAATCCAAAAGCTAGGTTTTAAGAAGTTAGTAGGTAACTATTAAATTACAAACACATGATAGCTAACTACTAAATCATAGACATGTTGATAGCATGATAAACACCTATCAACTAAGAAGCTTAATCTTCTTCTGACTCTACATGCACACCCATTCATGTCCATCCTTGTCCTCAACAAAAGAAGGAAACCATACCGCTCAAAATCCTAGCAAACGGACTAAAATCTCTTGCTACTTTTTTGACCCATAACCACTTCAAGCATAGATGGAAGTTTCATTCGTCCACATCAATTCAAGGAAGTACGTTTAGAATGGAAAATTGTCCCCGATTTTGTCGTTATGTAGAGATATGGATAAAAAAAATAAAAAATTCACATTTGATGAACACAGCATAAATAAAAAGTAATAAATAGTATGATTATTTTTTATTTGTTGAAATCTGTGTATTGTATATTGTTAGTATATATGAATCATTATAAGAGATGTTTCTTTCTCCTTAAAGTCAATTTAAAAAAAAATAAGAGAAAGAAAAAGAAAGAGGTTCTTCTAAATACTGTTCATGTATACTAAATCTGTAATTATACAAACTGAGCCTCAATTTTTTTTTCTCTGTTTGTACATTGAATTCCACAAGGAATAATCAAAATTACGCCAACCTACTTCTACCCATCAAAACTCAAAATCCAATGAACATGTAAACCAGCCATATCTTTGACACATCAAGTAAAGCTAACTTGCATACAAAATTTCCAGTATTTTTGCAAGTTGGGGTCATAGAAACGAATATTCTTCATGCATGAATCAACAATTTAGAGTATTTTATAAAGAGATAATAGTATTATCTTTGCCAGAAACTTATAGTTCATGTTGATCGCAAGAGAAGTTGATATCCGTATGGTTGTCCTAGTGTCAGAAGTTGAGCTCATAATTCTAGTCATAATAAAGATTGACTTTTTCTGGCTCCTAGGGGAAATGCAGCATAAAACTTCATGTAAAAGATAACAGATAAACATACATGAGGACAAGGCTCAGGTCATAAGGTGTTTGTATATATGTTGTATATCATAATCACATTCATTCTTTGACGGATATATCTTGGGAGACTCTGCAGACTTCGAGTACTCGTCTAAGGTTGCAGCGAAGATCGAGACAAAGATAATGGCAAGAAAAGCAGCGTAAAAGATATATGTTTACGATACTCGTTTGTTGCTTCTACTCTTCCAGAACTCGAGAGTGGTTAACAAGTATTTTCCAGGAGCTTATATTGTTAATGCATCAATCGCAATACTTGTGCAAAAGGCATTCAAACAGAACAGTAGAGCAGTATTACCCATCGTCAGTCATAATTTTCAAAGACTCAGTAGAAACGCTTAAATTGGAGGGATTCTTCTAACGCACATCACTTGATTGGCCTTTTAGATGGATGTAAATAGGCTTCCATTACAGATTCTGAATTGCAAACCGTTTTTAGAATATGTAACTTGGAAGACAACCATTAAATCTAAAGAGGTTTGGGTTTTATTTTTCTACACGAGACCACGACTTTCTATCTACAAGGCCATAGTAAATCTTCAAATCGAGAGTCGTTTCTTGTTCATCTTCTAAGCAAGCACACACATCGACGAAGAAAGCGTGCTACGCATTCAGCGTCCACAACACGACCACGTCTCCTAAATTGATATGCACACCGACGAAGGCAAGTTGAACGCCTAAGACATGGGTACCAAGGAGGCAATTCAACAGCGACAAACTCGCGTCCGTGCTCCACCGACCAAACAAAAGGTTTAGCACGATGAGCACCGGCCCTAAAAATCCCCTTTGGAAGTCTCATAGATTCGACTGCACAACAGGAATACTTGAAAAGTAAAACACTAGTAGTTAATAAATGAAACATGCATGGAAAAGAATCTTCCAACATTTTCTGGGGATGAAGGTCAATGGATTTCGGGTTAAGCCCTCAGCCAATTGATTTCACTGTAAATTGCAATGTTCAAGTAATGCTGGACTTGACAAGGACTAAGCAGTGTTTCAGAAACAGAGAATATGTACTATAATTTATGTGCTAAAGTTCTTAGTGATTTTCTTGCCTAATTCGACCACCAAATGATTGTAAGATTACCATACTTCATCAATGTTCTGGTTTGGAGCAAACACTTAAACCTTTTTATTTACTTTCCTCCTTTTACTTGAATTGATTATTTGCATGGTGAAGCAATGTGGATAGAAACAGAATAGACACCAGAAAAATCATCTGAAACGAAAACCGTAAACAAGAAGGTTGATCCGGAAGGGGAACGTCGCACAGCCATGTTGAAGAGACAATCGCCTCCTCACAACATGCAGAGTTCTACTCCGTTGCAGATGGGTAACTACAAATCTTCTAGTCTACATAACAGTTGTCTATCACTGAAAATGCTGGAACCACAGTATATTCAATCAGCAGAAGACGAAGGAGACTTTACTACTCACCTGTGGTTGCAGCAAAAATGATGATGAAGATGAAGACGAAGACAGCCCCAAGAGAACAATTAGGTTTAGGAGTCCTGGCCATGTTCTTCTTCTTTTGCTAAAAAGGAGTATTAAGTAAGCATTTATAGCAGACATTTATCTCCTGCCTTAGAATATTGCCGGCATTAAGAACAGGTGTGAAACCTTGAAAATTGGAAAGGAGCAAAACACTTCTTGAACTTGTTAAGCCATTAGCTTTATTTAGTGCAACTTGCCTTCTCTTTCTTGAGAATCATTTTCACTACCTTTGTAGTTGCAATACGAGCTACTAATGTGCATAATTTAGACTTACTATAACCTTTCCAAGTCGACCTAGACAATCTCTCATTGTTTCCCTTTTTAAAGAATCCAAATTTTTTGTTCTTTATTTTCACAACTACGGATCATTGGTGGGATTGATTACTGAGAAAAATTCTTTCTTTTTGGTTCGCAATAAGTAGTAGGGTATTTTTAATTCCTTTTAATTCATTAGAAATTGTCTAAATGGGCAATAGAAAAGAAAATGGAACCACGAAGTTGCATATTAATAAAAAAAAAAAATCAATTTTTTCCCAGAAGATCAATTCAAAAATAAAAATTTACTGGTATTATGAAATACTTTTTGTGTGACAAAATAACATAAAAAAACTCATTTCCATGGACTTAATTATATTTTTGTTGATCCTAGATGTACGAAAGTACAAAAGGTTATATTCTTGTTTAATTAACTCATCGGATGCCACATTTGACATAAGGATGTAACAAATGAGATGGAAACCAATCATACAATTCAAGTTAAACCAATTCATCCACTAATATTCGCTTAGGTGGTCATTTAATAACAAAAAGAAAGTATTAAATTTTTTACACCCCTTTCATTAAAAAGAAAAATGAATATGATAAAATGCGATTGATTGGTATGGGAAGGGAACTTTGAGCACTTCTGTATCCGTGGATCTTGCAATATGTATTGAAGCACTTTCTAATATTTAATATAATTGATTAATGCACAAATGTGATTCTTGCTTGAATTGGTTACAAATTTTAGAGAGCAAGTGTCCCCCTAATTAAAAAAAAAATCCAAAATTTATTAGTGATTGAATGGTGATACAAAAGCATTACAAATACAGCTTGATATACCAAATCATGTAAACAATTTCTCAACGATTTGAACCAACGATTTGACATTGTTCCCAAGTTGCATTGTTTCATTATCTTGCATTGCATGTCCACCTTGTATTGAGAGAAGCATTACCCCGACCATCTTTGGCTCTTAACCTTGTGATAACAATATTTATCTGTTGTCGGTATAACCATTCAATGATAAAACCACAAAAATATCACGAATAGCAAAATACATAACGAATTCGACGAAAAGAACTTGCGAAACAAGAAACGCAATTCAGTGTGCAAATCTAATCAAACAAATTATACCAGCAGTTGCCAAAGACAAAGCCGCTTACCAGCAGTTGTCTTTTTCCCAATCGAGACTCCGAAATGTTAGAGAACCGAAAAGGACATAAAGAGACAATTCATTTTGATGGGGACGACCTACAGAATAACAATTGACGGTGACAAAATGCACAACTTGTCCGCGACACCCTTTTTGCCCATATTTACAATAAATGAATAGTCATTCGAAAAAAAATCCTTTGAATCTTTCATTTAGTATCAGAATATGCATATAAATTCATTTACTAGGATTATATTAACAAAAAACAAGTACGTTTTGAAATAAATAAATGATTCTATCATATTAAGTAATACTCCTGTTTCTCAAGGCATTTCTTTAGACTATTTATCCGAATATGGAGTGTGAATCAAACCTCTTAGAAACTGAAGGGCCTAACTAAAACACATAACTGTGCTATAGTGAGTTACCAGCGGAAGCTAATAAGGCCAGGCTCTCCCGTCGCCTTACCCAATGTGGGACTAGATATTTCAACACTCTAATACTCCCCGCAATCTCACGTTGGGTGCGGTGAGAGGTGGGACCAGTCTAGAGAGACCACACCAAGGCAGGCAAGACACAAGGCTGGCTTTGATATCATCTTAGAAATTGAAAGGCCCAACTAAAACACAGAAGTTAATAAGGCCAGGCTCTCGGTCACCTTACCCGATATGGGACTGGATATTTCAACACTTCAACAAAAACCACGTTTGAATTGAAATTGAAATATTACTACAAGTTTTTCCTCTCTGAATCAAATAGATTCATATTTGAAAGACCTTATAAAACTAGTAAAGACATCCTTCTTTGCTAATTGGCCATTGTTTTTAATATCAATAGATTTTGAGACCTTATAGCTTTTCTTTATATTCAAATTCATGGCTTTCCTTTCTGAAAATTAACAGGAAAACTTTTCATATTAGTTTAAAGCTATAAAGCAAGCGTGGTAATGTTAGGAATTTGTAATGTTTAGTAGGCAAAGATTTCATTTTGCCTCATAAGATGGATGTAAAATTAGTGTAAAGTGGAAATGAGGGTGAAAAGGAAAGCTAACCACTATATACATATTGTGGTAGTTAGAAGGTATATCCTAGCATATATATAATCTTAAACTTATCCCATTTATATCTTAACATTTTTTCAATATTAGTTTAGAAAGGAAAAAAACATTGGAAACCTTGGAGGTGGTTGCGCCGCATTGATCACAGCTCATATGCCACATTATGAGGACAGCAGTCAAAGGCTGCAGTGAAGAAGGAGACAATGATAATGGCAAGAAAAGCAGCGTTAAATACATGTTTATGGTATCCGTTTATTGCTTCTACTCTTCCAACTCGTGAGTGGTTTACAAGTATTTTCAGGAGCTTATATTGTTCATGCATCAATTCGCTATATTTATGCAAAATGCATTCAAACAGAACAGTAGAGCAATATCACTTATCTTCAGCCATAATCTTCAAAGAATTGAGTAGAAACACACAATTTGGAAGGATTCTTCTAACGCACATCAGTTGATTGGCCTTTCAGATGGATACATAGGCTTCCATTTCAGATTCGAATTACTATCCGTTCTCGTAACATGTAACTTTGGAGACAACCATTAAATCTAATGAAGATCGCGTTTTATTTTTCTATATGAGGCCACGACTCTCTATCTACATGGGCATAGCAATTCTTCTAATCGAGAGTTCTTTATTGTTCATCTTCTAAAGAAGCATGCACATCGAGGAAGAAATCGTACTGTGCATTCTGCGGCAAAAAGTCCATCACGTGCCCTGAAATGAATTTCACACCGCCTAAAGCAAGTTGAATGTCTGCGACATGAGTGCCAAGGAGACAATTCAACAACGAAAAACTCGCGTCCAACGTTCATCGACCAAACAGAAGGTTTAATAGGTATAGCTCTACGAGGACTATTCCTAAAAAACCACTTAGGGAGTCTCATAGATTCGACTGCATAGAAGGAATAGTTGAAAAGTAAACGCATTAGTAGTTAATAAATGAAACGTGCAAGGAAAAGTATGTTAAAGGACTTGTCTCTTCATATGTTTTTGGGGATAATGGCCAATGGATGTGGGGTTAAACCCTCACCCAATTGATTTTCATGCTGTAGTTGATGAGCGCGTGGCTTAATTGAAAGTATATGCTGCCTAAATTTCCTTGGTCCCAATTCCAATACTCAGGTATATGAGTTTAGGTACAAATATATATATATATATATTCATGTTGTAAATTGCACAGTACAAGTAATGCTGGGTGGAGAATGAATGGACTCTCTCCTCACTCCTCGCTTTATTTGAAAAACTTGTTCCATCTTCCAAGACCATGATTAGTGAATAACAGCTGACCATGAAAAAAGCTGTTCCGAAAGCGTGAACGCAAAGGAGCCATGTCGAAAAATGAAGAACCCTTCAAATTGCTTCACACGAATCATATAGAAGTGCATGGCTTCTAACTACCTACAGGATTCTACTGCATTACAGATTGGTTACTAAGAATCTTATACGCTACATAGTCTAAGCATATTCAGCCTTATCTATAACTAAAATAAAATAATGAAGGAACTACAGTATATCGAATCAGCTGGAAACATAAGAGTTTTTACTACTCGCCTAAGGTTGCAGCAAAGATGAAGACAAAGGTCAAGAGGAAGACAACCACAAGAAAATGATTAGATTTAGGAGACTTGGCCATTCTTCTTATGCTAAAATGGAGTATTAAGTAAGCATTTATGGTAGAGATTTCTTGTTGCTTATGCTTTAGAGTATTGCTAGTTTGAAGAATTGGTGTGGAACCTCAACGATTGGACAAAAGCAAGAGCTTTATGAACTTGTTACGAAAACTAGCATTTCTTTTGTTCAAGTATTATCTTTATTTAGTAATAGCCATTTTGAATATAATTTACAGTTATATTTTTGTTTATTTGGATAACAGTAACGCTTCAAAATGGATCTAGACAATCTCTCATTTTTCCCTTCTTAAAAGTCTTTTTTTTTTTTTGTCTTTTCACTTTCCAATTGTTCCATATTAGGGGAAATGAGAATAAAATGCGTTGATGGAGATGAGAATGATAAAATAGCAATTGATGGTCACAAAATGGAAAATTTCTCAATGAATAAAAATTATAAAAATAGGAAACTTATCATTCCTTAGTATTTGGCCAGCCATGGCCAAGACATTCTTTTCATTCTCCCTTTTCCTTCTCATCACTCTGACAATGGCTGGCTTGCATGTTTCCGATCCTGTGTCCCCAGCTCTTTCCATATTTGGAGACTCAACCCTTGATATTGGGACAAACAATTTCATACCTGAGAGTACTTGTCTGTGTAGTGCATGAGTTCTCCTTTTTCCATTTTTGATCGTAAATTTTCTATTTTTCCAAATGAAATTGTGCTATTACTACTTTTTTTTTCCTTTTTTAATGAGGGATGGGATGGAAAATTTTGGAGATTTATTAAGAGAGGAGAGGCTTGAATCCTAGCCCTTGAATGCTACTAAATGTTAAGACTCAGATACAACTATTACTTTGGCTAACAGTAAATGGCTTGACTAGAAACTGTGAAAACAACAGCTGGTGGGTAATTTTAAAGTTAATATAGCTGGTGGCTCTCGAGAATCTCTTCCCACATAACTGAGTTCATATTTGGAAGAGTATGCAAGTCACAATCAGATAAGAATATGTTTGTTTCTAGATTCCAACAGGCTTTGTTAGGAGATGGAAATTTCTAAGAGATTGTTTGAGATAGATTTGAGGATTTTCCTTAATCCAATATGAATCCTGTTATTTTAATATTGCAGAGTTTCTATGTTATTAAGATAAACATAAATTACTTTAAGCACTTTTAATCCAAGTTTATAACCATGTAACCTTTTGCACAACTAAAAGCCCATATTTTTTTTTCTCAAAACTGATTGTTAAAAGGGAAAAATACCCTTACATACGATAAGAATACAAAATCAAAACATTAAACAACTATTAGTTTTAACCCATATAATCATCATATTTTAAAATATAATGCAAATATCATAATATAACTTGTTCATTATGTAAATTGTTTTCATTATTCTATTATTGCAACTTTAAATTTCTTACAAACTCCCTTTTCCAATAAAGTTATGCCTGCAAAATAACTTTACTTGTTACTTGTTACTTGTTGCACAATAGAAAAAGGTTGTTCCGCTGGGGAACAGGTCCAACAATTCGCAACTGTTCGAAGCAATCTCTCACAGGTATTGGGTGCAGATGCCGACACTAAGACTCACAAGTCGTTTTTCCTCTTCAGCGTCGGAAGCAGCGACATCTTTGACTCCTTCGCCCCTCCGCTCAAGGCTGCATTCAAGACTTCATGACTTCTTTAATGGGAAATTATAGTACCCATTTGAGGGTATGTGGCTAGGGATCAATTTTTTATTTTTTTTAATGAAATGTCAAGTATTATATATACTGAAAAAAAATACAATTGTTCAGTTACAATATCCTCATATTTCTTTATTTTTAAGTTTCAAATGTTAGAGCTTTGGAGATATGGGGTATGGAACTTATGACTTAAGATTTAAAGAATCAGTAGCTAACTATTGAATTACTAACTTGATGACATACTTTTGTCTTTTTAATGAACTGTAGAGCATAAATTTCTTAACTTTACACCCCATATGAGAAATCTCAAAATCTTCCTCTTCTTCTTTTTTATCTCATATTTTATGTCTTTTTGCAAAGAACAGAATCTTTTGGACCCTGGAGCCGCAAAACTTGGCATAATTGGTGTGCCATCACTTGGGTACTGCTTGTACCAACGTACTTTGAATGAGAGTGGGGGACGCATGGAGGCGTTGAATCTCTGTGCTCAAGTGTTCTACACTAAACTAGATAATCTCCTGCAAAACTTAAGCTCAGAGTACCCGACAATGAATTACTCGCTTGCAAACGCATTTGACCTGACGAATGCTGTAATTAACGGCACCTTGCCTTCTCGTAAGTCTTCACTCTCAAACCAATCTGAAATTTATCAAATGGTGGCTTGTATATGTTCATCTTAAAAATATTAGTCATTTCGCATACCTATTATCTTAGTTAGTTTAGTACATAGTTTATATATTAAGATGCCTCCCTTTTTTAGCAACCAATATTAAGTGTGAAAGATGAATCTTTTTACATAATATTATAAATCAAGTTTAAATACAGTATCTCATCACAAATTAGGACATCTATAATTTAAGCTCATTTATTATAGACTGATCCATACTTGAAGCAAGGAGTCCTATTAAGAATAACGGTTTTGTTTTAACATATCCCCTATATCCTAACCTAATATAATCTTTATGGCATCCTTTTCTTAATGACCAAACTCAACAATTTATAATAGTTGAAAACTATTGTGAATATTTTATCTTAATATCCTTTTTATACATGTACTGCCAACTTCTTTTTAACAAACCATTATAAGGGAAAATTAATTTTCTAGTAACATATGTGCTCAAATTTATAGACAATTACAAGTAGGAATAGGAAAGGGAGGAGCGTCAGCATCTGATGGTTTTCCCATTGATGCAAATTTTGCAGCAGCCACGGAACGTCAACAAGCTTGCTGCGGAAAAGGAAAGTTCAATGCTACAACCCGACGCGAGCTGTCTGCCAATATATGTACAAACTGCGAGGACTACTTGTTCCGGGATCAGTTCCATCCCACAGCATCAGCTTCATATTCTGCATCATCTTTTCTACTTACTGGTTTCCCACCATTGTTGAAACCTATGAATTTCGGCGCTTTATATATGCTCGATAACTGAAAGTAAATTCCACCAGCTGTTTCATAGTTTCTCTGTCAATGTATAAGTTCTTCTAAATATCTAGCAAAAGAGGAAGAGAATAAATTGCTTAGCGCAGATCAGTGAAATGCCATAAGCTTTTTTGGCTCCATGCCAAGTATTGCCACGTTTAAGTTAAGACTGATATGTAATCTCAACAGTTAATTTTCTAAATGTTAAGTTTATACTTGATGCTTTGTATCTTCATAAGGTATAACTTTTCAATCTAGCTTTATTTTTATTAATACAATGTGCAGATTTTGCCCCTATTTACTTAAAAAGAAAGAAGAAAATTAATTGGTAATTTTGTCAAAGTCTCTAGAACCATATAAATATTGAATAAATTCTTGAAGGGTTTTTCCTTTTCTGTACTCAGTTGAACCTAAAGCCATGTTGGAACCCAAGAATTGTACAAGTCACTTTAAGCTTACCTCTTGTTTGACAATCAAAGATAAGATCCCACAATAACTTTGATTGGTATGCAAATATTGCATAAAATAATGACTCATCTTTAGAGAAAGCCCAACCTCTTAATCTTGCATGACTCAGCTATAGTGCATAAGCTGAATTTAATTCTTTTCTAAAGAAAATATGCTAAGAAAACTTATTTCTATCCTATTAATTTGCTTGTAAGAATAGTTGCGGGCATTTTATTTTAGAAATAATTTTTAAAGAAGGTTTTAACAAGTGAAATACTTTTTCATTTTGTTTTTAATATGCTTGTTCGAAGCCAACATAGGTTGCATGCTTTGTTACAAGAGTAATATTTCTCCTTTTGTATGTAGAGAGTGTTGCCTTCGAACCTAAACTTTGATACTATATTAAAAAAATTCAATGTTACTTCACAAATCAACTTGTTAAAGGGGAGCATGTATTTCACCTTAAAAACAATTTTCAAACAAGATTTGGGAAATATGATAGATTTTCTATATCATTGGTAACAAAATTAGGCAATAAAACGAGCAGTAGAAAAGAGAGTGAGACACCCTTTTCACTAGGCATGGAAGTTGACCGTGAGAAAAATATAAGTAACTGAGTAGTGAAGAATAGAAAATTTCAATACTAAGCCATATTAAATATGGAAATATGAAAATAAGTATCATAGTAATCACGAGGGGTCTGTAATTTTTTGTGGTTCTAGATGATCATAAGTTCATAATCTAGAAATTCCCTAGATGAAAATATGCAAAGTAAATGGTTGAAAAGAAATGACTGAACTAAGTCCGTCTGATTTCATCATTTATTTTTTTATTTCTTTTATTTCTTTTATACATACACCTAAATTCACATACCCAGATGTTAAACTTGAAATTAAGAAATTTCATATTATAGTTGCTCCCAACTAGACATTGTTCAACTCGTGATTTCACCATTTGGATAGAAAATGTAGCCGCTCATAATATACTCTTATGACAGAAACGTAGACGTTCATAATATATTATCATAACTGTAGTATCTCTAGCTTTGGTTAGTCCGCCTAGTAAATCAAACTTTTCGATTCTTATATGCCTCGTACAGGCTAGAATTTTGTAGCTAATAGTGACCCCTTGGACAATTTCTAGGGTTTGCTACCTGTATTTTATTTGCTTGTGTCCCTTTGTACTTATAAATACAAAAGCATGTTAGCAGTAAATCAAGCCCAAACACTGCGAATAAAGCTTAACAAAGCTGATCATACCCACCGGAATGGCCAAGACATTCTTTTCATCCTTCCTTCTCCTTCTAATCACTCCGACGATGGCTGGCTTGCATGTGTCTGACCCGGTGTCCCCAACTGTTTTCTTATTTGGAGACTCGACTCTTGACATTGGGACAAACAATTTCATACCAGAGAGTACAGCCAAGGCTAATATGCCTCATCATGGTGTCGATTACCGAGGTCCCTTCCCCACTGGAAGGTTTAGCAATGGTTATAACACTGCTGATTTTATCGGTAAGAGACTATAAGCACCCACAATCGTCATGGCTAGTTTGGTTACTATTTATACTCTGTGATGCAGAAACGTAGGTACCTTATTGTTAAGAAAACCGAACAAGAATAAGCCGCACAAATGCCAAGAATCAAACACCAAGAAACACAGAAGATTTAAGATGGTTTTGACAGAAAACATTACCGGCAGCGACACCAATAAGCAACTTCTTCGCCTTTCACACCCACATCAACAGAATCTTTTCTATACCTGTTTTGTTCTCTATATCTTACTATTGTTACTCAATTATGAATCAGTCAAGGGGATGAACTTGAAGGAGAGCCCACCATCTTTCCTCCACATTATTTTCAACAATATGCATTATCTCAAGAGCGTCAAAAATTTCAAGGGCATTAACTTCGGTTCGGGAGGTGCTGGAATTCTTGACAATACTGGAAAAGCTCGATTTGTAAGTTCCCTCTTTCTTCATCTTTAGAGATTTAAAAAAAAAAAAAAAAGTTTACTTACACTAGGCTTATGTTAATAGTATTCATGTTTAGTCTCAGATTGTTAAGGTATAAAAGTATACGTGTTGTTAAACGTGAGAATATTTCTTTACTTTATGAATTGGCTTTTAAGGTAAAAATGAATTTCTTATTATAATATTCAAAACCTAAATTTTTTCTTAATATCCTTATAGATATAAGTAAGCCCAAGACTTTATAAAAAATAGTGTTATTAGATTTTCAAAATTCATCCAAATATTGTGAATGTTTAATCTCACATTTCTAAGGTGTAACTACATATGTCTAGTTAAATGTGGATAGATCTCTTTTCATAAGTCTACTTTTAAGATAAAAATGAGTTTTCTAATAGGTAACTTTCTCCTCTCTTTTTCTTTTTTTCATTTTAGATCGTAAATTTTCTATTTTTATTATTTTTGAGTGAAATCGTGTGACTACTACTTTGTTTAACAATTAAGGGGTTCACTTGAAATTGCGAAAACAACCAATGGTGGATACCTTTAGAGTTAATCTAGTTGATGGCTCTCAAGAATCTCTTACATACACGAGTTTATATTTAGAAGGAAATGTGTGCAAGTCAAAAGAATCCGAAACAATATATGTGGTGCTATATTCTAATAGGCTGATTCGGAGATGAAAATTTTTATGAAAGTTTTTAGATAGATTTAAGGATACTTCTTAAACCAAAATGAATCCTTTTTTTTTTTTTTAATCTTGTTAGAGTTTCTATGTAACTAAGATCAAAGTAAATTACTTTAAGCACTTCTAACCCAAGTATATGAAAAATACGAACTTCTACGAAATTAGAGAAGCTCATATTCTTTTTTAATAATGTATGACACTTACTCTTTTAACATATACAATAATCATATGTTGAAATAAAACCCAAATATATTAATATAACTTGCTCATTATCTATAAACTCTTTGCGTTATTCTAGGATTACGAGTTTAAATTTCTTACGAACTCTCTTTTCCCAATCAATTTCTGCCTCCAAAATAAACTTCTATACCTGTTACGTGTTGCACTATAGAACAAGGTAGTTCCCTTGGGTGAACAAGTCCAACAATTCGCCACCGTTAAAAGCAATCTCTCAGGGGTATTAGGTGGAGATGCCGACACCAAGGTTCACAAGTCGTTTTTTCTCATCAGCATCGGAAGCAACGACATTTTCGACTACTTCCTCACGAACAATACTCAAAGCTGTGATGAAGACTTTGTGACTTCTTTAGTAGGAAATTACAGCACCCATTTGAAGGTGTGTTGTTCTCTGTCTTCTTCCTGGTAAGTGATTATTCTTATTATTATTACTACTACTACTACTACTACTACTACTATTACTACTATTATTATCGTTATTATTATTATTATTATTATTATTATTATTATTATTTTATTATTATTATTATTATTATTATTATTATGATTACTATTATTATTATTACTATTATTATTACTATTATTATTACTATTATTATTATTATTATTACTATTATTATTACTATTATTACTATTATTACTATTAGTATTATTATTATTTATTATTACTATTATTAATATTACTATTATTACTCTTATTACTATTTTTACTATTATTATTGTTATTATTATTACTATTATTACTATTATTACTATTAGTATTATTATTATTACTATTATTAATATTACTATTATTACTATTATACTATTATTACTATTATTATCATTATTATTATTATTATTATTATTTTGTCTTTTTTATTATTATTATTATTATTATTATTATTTTGTCTTTTATTATTATTATTATTATTATTATTTTGTCTTTTATTATTATTATTATTATTATTATTTTGTCTTATCACTTGTTTTACCTGTCTTTTTGCCAAGAACAGAAACTTTTGGACCTTGGAGCAGCAAAATTAGGCATAGTTAGTGTACCGCCACTTGGGTGCTGCCCTTTCCAACGTTCCTTGAATGATAGTGGTGGATGCATGGAGGCGTTGAATGTCTGTGCTCAAGTGTTCTACACGGAAATGGAGGGCCTCCTGCAAAATTTAAGCTTAGAGTATCCTGCAATGAAGTACTCACTTGCAAATGCATTTGAAATGTTACATGGTTTTATCAACCTCACGCAGCATTCTCGTAAGTTTTCACTTCCAAGCCAAACTAAAAAGCCTCCGATGAAGGCTTTGATGTGCTAATCTTTAAAATAGTAGTCGTTTCTATAACATATATCTTGATTTATATATTCAAGTATTTTTTTTTTAACAACCTGTTTTAGGGAAGGGAGTTGTGTTTTGTCTTATATAGTCTCATGTCTTAAGTTTAAGCATTGCATCTTATCACAAACTGGGATATCTATGATTTTGGCCCATTGTATATGGATTAATCCATCCTTGAAGTAAGGAGGCAAGGTACAAATAGCAATTGTTTTATATTGTCAATATGTTGTCCTAGTATAATTATTATATGTTAAAGTATCTCTTTTTCACCAATTAATTTTAGAAGAAATTGGACCCTCTATAACAATTTAAAACTGTAGAATGAGTGTACCACATTATGAATATCTTGATCTAATATTCTTTTTATACATGGTGTGTCTATGTTTTTTAAAACAATTATTATAAGGAAAATTGAGATTTTCTAATGACATATACACTCAAGTTCATTAACAATTTACTAGTATGAACAAGAAAATGAATAACATCATAATCTGTTCATTTGGTGATATGTAATACTTCACATTTCACAAAAACACAATCTAATCGTTTTCCATTTACATGTTCAGTTGGAGGCATAGAGCTTCACTAAGCGTGCTGCGGAAAAGGAAGGTTCAATGGTGCAACCCAGTGTGAGCCATCAGCCAATCTATGTCCAAACCCCGACTTCCACTTGTTCTGGGATCAGTTCCATCCCACAGAACTCGCTTCTAAGGCTATATCTGCTGTTTTGCTCTTCGAGCCACCGCCCTTGTTGGCACCGATGAATTTCTATCAACTATATATGCTTGACAACTGAAAGCAAATTCCACCGCTTGCTTTATCCTTTCTCAGTCAATGTGTAAGCGGTTCAGGGTTTTGGGCTCCATGCCATTTTGTACTTCTTAATAATCTTCATGGTGGTATCAACAATAAAGAAAATCTTGACCCCAAAGTCTTGTTGGATCCTTAGCATCGTTCATGTCACTTCCACATTTCCACATTACACATAACTCTCGTTGGCACAAAATATTGCATAAACTACTCAGTTATGTTTGGTAAACTACAAACCTTCTAATCTTGTATGATTCAATCACAACGCATAAAACTAGTTTTAAATCTTTTTCAAGGAATACATGTTTAAAAAACTCATCTTAACATTGATTTCAAAGATGATTTTAAAATAAGATTTATGTAATGTTGAACATTCTCTATACCATCTTTAATATACTATTTTACAACTAAAATGAGCAATAGGCCTCATTGTGGAGCTATTATGTTTCTTATCATATGTAGGGATTGTCACCTCTTGAGTTTAAGCTCTGATTTCACCCTAAAAAGCCTTTTTTTGTTTTTTTTTTTTGGTTTTTAATGTAAGTTGCATTAATAGAATATAATATACAAAAGCACAGGAGCATATCCTATTATTACAACAATTTTCAAAGATAAACTAAGAGTAAGAAAAAATAGAGGTTGGAAGCCTCCAGATCTCACCCAAAAAAACATTACCTTGTGAGGGTTTGATATTGTGAAGCAGAGAAGCTCTCCCTCGTACAATTTTTCTTACTTTAGCCAACAAGATTGGAATATCAACTAATGTATTTTGAAATCTTCTTCTATTCCTTTATGCCCAAATACAATAAATACAAGCTAAAAATGATATTTTAAGAAGTTTTGCAGCGAAATCTTTACCTTTAGATGCTTTAATCATCTATTTTAATTCTTCATTCCATTCTCCGATGTGACGTTGAATTCCATTTTGAGCAAGGATATTCTTGCAAATCAACATTGTGCAAGGACATTCAAAAAAGAGATGACTCTTGTTTTCTATTTGAGCCTGACAAAAATCACAGTATTGGTTAATTGTAGGAAGCCATTGTACCATTCTCTTTGCTGTAGAAAGTCGATCATGACAAACTAGTCATCCAATAAAGTTATGTTTGCAAATCCCGCCAATTCAAATTAGATCATTCCAATCTACTTTCTCATTTACTAGTTGAAGGTTCTGATAAATAGCTTTGCAACAATAGGCAAACTTGGAAAGAACTGAGATAAGCATGGGCCTTAACTTGAGAAGACCTCTCCAACTCCATACCATTGAACCTTTGATTTGAAACTGTATTACTGAAATTCTTTTACATTTAGTGCTATGTATCCACTTACTCCGTAATGATTCATCTGAAAGATTTATGAGAGTCTAAAGCATACGTCCTAAAAGGACTTTATTCCAAAGTTTAAGGTTTGGCAATCCCAATCCCCCTTCCTTCTTTAGTGAGCAAACTGTTTGCCAAGCAATCCCCCTTCCATTTACTTTGGCTCTAAATGATCATAAGTTCATAATCTAGTAATTCTCCTTAGAGAGAGGAAAGAGAAAGAGAGAGAGAGAGAGAGAGAGAGAGAACTGCGGCTCTAAATGATCATAAGTTCATAATCTAGTAATTCTCCTTAGAGAGAGAGAAAGAGAAAGAGAGAGAGAGAGAGAGAGAGAGAGAACTGCTAATGTAAATGGCTAAGTAGAACAACCAAAAAAGTAAAGGAAAATAAAGATTACTCTGAATTCTTCTTTCTATATTTTTGTTATTCTGGAATATGTCCCTGTACTTTTGTACACTATTTTTTATTAATACATCCTTCCATTTTAACTAAAAAAAAAAAAAGGAGTACTCTGAGTTTTCTCCTCTCCCAAACAAATCTCTTAAAGGAAATTGTTGTAGGGACACACCTAATATGTTGACAAAATCTTCAGTCTATACATATAATTCCAAGAGTTTCTACATCGGTGGTTTTGAACTTTGCAAAATGGATGCTAGTTCAAAGAACTAAGTCAGACAAAAAACCTCAACAAAATGATCGACCCCGTTTGAAACGCCGAGATCCTTAACATAATCGATGTGACAAACATTGTTCTTTCAACCATTGGGGATAACGAAATTACAGGTTCTTAAAAAGACTGTGTAATAAACTATAACTTTTATATTTTTACTTAAATTTCTAATATATCAAAGAATTAATCACTTTCTTATTATATATCTTTATATATGTATCTCTTTACCATACAAAGATACATAATAATAAAGTGAATAGAAACCCAAATTATTATATAAAATATCTGATAACAAAATCATTCATACACTTAACACGATGAAAACAAACTTAGATTTAGAAAAGAAAAAAAATACTATTCCACTAAACATTTGTTTTTTTTCTCTTTATAATTTTTCATAATATAAGCTGTCAATTGAGCTATAGGCCTACTGACAAGCATAAACAATACTATTCCCTAAAGATGTTTGCATAAAATATGATATTAAGTAGAACCTATAAAACTTGATGAGTCCAAATTCAAGAAGTCTTAAGACTTCTTCAAAAAGAGTTCTTTTTGATAGTTTTGAACTTCCAAGCCTTTTACACATTTATTAGAGAGGTTAAAATCTAATTTAATGATTAGTTTAGAGTAAAAGATAATTTTTATATTTAAACATTATCTAATGTGGGGCTATTATCCTCGACATCTTCAAGTTTTGTAAACTCCACTAAAGTCATGATTTGCTATTAACGATGCTAACTATAATTGAAGAAAAATTAATGTTAATCAATTGAATGAGTACTTGGAGAGGCCAATTTAATTAGCGGAAAGATATATTTTTGGTGGTATTTTGCATTGTTTTCTGTATTAACTAGCGAG